>PYFS01002547.1:0-209654 GCA_003671545.1 Ophiognomonia clavigignenti-juglandacearum | reverse complement strand
ATAAAATTTTAAAAAATTTAAAAAATTTATCTAAAAAAATTAATTTAAAAATTTCGGGGGATGTGCCGAAGGAAAAAAAAATTAAAAAAAAAAAAAAAAAAAAAAAAAAAAAAAAAAAAAAAAAAAAAGTATAAGTATTCAAATTATCCAAATCAAATCAAATCAGGCCTCTAATTAATCAAATTCACTGAGATTTTATTCAAATCAAATCAAATTAGACCCTCCGATTTGATTTGAGTTGATTTGATGCCCGCCCTGTCAGGCGATGATAAGCAGCTAAGGATCTTCTACAATAACCTTAGTAGGATTCTCATACCATCAACGGTCCTATGACATGATCTGTACAATGCTGCGTCAGGACCCTGGTATAAGCGCACGTGCGAGCAGAGCCGCCGGCAAAAGTTTTGTGGTTATTGCCGCGTGGCAGACTGACTCCCTGGCCTTATTATAGGAATTTAATACCAGTATCAGGAACTTGGCAGAAACTTAGTTTTGGCGTTCAGATCCCAGGAACCATGTCCTTGAACATCTAGCTTGAACCTTACAGACATCTGTGACTTTCCCCATTACTTCGGGGGGTTACATTGCAGACTGCTGTTTTCTGGAATACTTAAGTACCCCATGCAGTCGAACTTTTGGAACGGTGGGAACGTGTCTCAAACTTATGTAACATAGTGACATACTGCATATGTCACAAAGTTAATGAGTTAGTCTTGTTGCGCAGCGAGTGTGTTGTCCAGCTAAGTACAAAGCACACGGGCTTCCAGTCTTCCACTTAGGTCACTCCAGTGAGAATATTCCGTACGGAGTACCGGGTGCAAATGAATTATCCACAGGTAACGTTCATCCGAGTGCATCGCCGGGTCATTCCTCCACAACATTGTAGCATACTGCAGTCATTGTTTCATCATAGCTCTCAACGTTCCTTTGCTCCGCGTATCCTTATGCTCGTATCCGTGCCTACTCTTTTGGGAAAGGTACTCCGTACGGCGCACTCCGTACATGATCGTCGTGCAAGTAGCACCCTTCATTTGTAGACGCTCAGTCGCTTCCCAAATCTAATCTGATCACATGAAGCTTTCGTCCTGAATACTAGACACAAAGGAAGGGTCTTCACGAAAGGATGTCCTGACTACGCACTCTGGACGGGAAAAGGGCAAGATGGCCCTATTCAGCAGCGACCAGTTCCATGAATCAAGTGCTCCTCCTCTAAATTCGTTCAATCAACTACACTGACGCAAGTATAAGAGCCGTCTAGTAAAGGCTGGCAAGTGGCGTAATTGTCATAGTTGACGTGATTCTACGTTTGTAATAATGAGTTTGTCCGCAACCGATCTGTAGCTCTACCACCCAAATCGGAGCATACCGTCCGTACTCGTTTCATCAAAACTCCAGCTGAGCTTATCCGACTTGTTTTTGGTTAGACTATGTCTGCCGATCTGCGATCTATCCATGCATCGTCTCCGCTCAATGATCTGCATAGCTGGAGCTTTTGTGAGCCGACTAATCACGGTAGAACTGGGCGATCTGAAGATGTCGGTGGGAAAGCGCACGCGAGTTTCATCTTTCCTGCTTCACAATGGGCGCACAAACCCCGCTCTCAACCAGAAATTAAGCATTGCGGCACAGCTGAATATGTCAGGGCTGTATTTGCCAATTGGATAGAGTTCAGGTCGATTCGGTAGATGAACACGTTCCTTCTCCTCGGACGATTTGATCTTCGGGTGGATCTTCACTACCTAAGTACTGGGCCAAGCTGCGTGGCCACAAGGCTCCAGGACCAAGTTGTCCCTGTGAAATACCAGGAAACTCATGCTTTCTCGGTAATGGATGTAAAGTACCATAGTAAAGCGTTCCAAGCAGATTTAGGGTTGGTGGACCAATCTTGGCACCATGGTGATCAGCATTCCTTAATGGACGGGCAGACGGGCCAACTGCCTTGGAAAATCTGAGATATGCCAAATTCCCCATTAGCTGCGTCGGAGTCTGCATTTGTCAGGTACAAACCTTGGAAGCACTTCATTGCCACCCACGCCGCCTATTCACCTCTCAATGCTGGCCGTTTAGGGCCTCCCGGGCTGTGATGTAGGCCCGCTCTGGACACCTTGGTGGTACAGAAACTCTATTTCTCACCAAACTTCGCTTGTGCAGACTCCTCAACTACCAAGCGTCCGCTTCATTCCAAGGTCCGCAGTCGGCTGGTTTGAGATAAAGCTACTCCGTATTCGGGCCGTGATGGGAAACAGTACGCATCTAGTTGGACGAAGCCAATTCGACTTATGACATATTCAAGCCATTGGCCAGCCCCTGACGGCCCCTGACGGGCTGTGCTTCCCCTGCAGGGCTGTGATCAGGACATATCAATACCTTTCATCTCCGGTAGACAGGAGTGACTGACTATCTTGCCGGTGACTGGCGGTCTGGGTCCAGCCTTGTGTAAGTGTACAGAGGAATGGAGCGAATGTAGGGCACTCATTAAGAGGCTTTTGCAAAATGAGCCTTGTACAGCCCGATTGGCAGCAGCTCCTTCCAATGTCAACGTCCACCATCGGTGAAGTTTCTTCCTAGCAGGGCACGCTGCGGGAGCTCTCCAGCTCCCAGATGACATCGGATGATGAGAAGACCAACTTGAAGCAACACTTCAGAGATAGCTGGACTTCGCAACGAGCCAATTCTATCCGTGAGGGAGATTAGTTTTCGTTCTCGGCTAACATAGATCTCGAAGCCAACGGATGACTCCAGTTCTCGGTGCGAAGTGTGCAATGGTTGTGAAATGCGCGAGGCTTGTGAGATTCGAACCTATCTCGGACACCAGACGCCTTACTGTTTCCAAAGAAAACAAAGACACCCCAAGGTACTATTAACATTCCGACAGCCAACGAGTTGACAGCTAATAGGCGAAGCTTCGTACATCTCTGAGGCGCCCATTAGCTAGAACGGATTTAGTGACAATCGCAAAGCGATTCAGATATTCAACGTACGGAAACTTAAACTCGCCCTATAAATCTCGAATAGTCAACTTAAATTCTCAACTCAACCTTTATATTGAATTCAAGCTTTATTTTCTAGATTATCGCTTGCCAGCGGAGCTTCTCGTCTTCGGCAGGCTTTTTCGCCTGCAGCGGGCCAAGGAAGGGGGGGGGCCTTGTTGATGCCAAGAGCCAGATCCCTGCAGACGGTGGCAGAATTCTGACCAATGTAATTTCTGGAACATGGCAATGTGGCCTGTGCACGGACAGGGGGTTCCCCACTCACGATTTCTAAATAAGCTTCGCAGAAGATTTTGTATTCGTATACAGAATCTTCCAGCTTCGCTGATTAAGTAAACAACGATTTCAATTGCTAAACCTGGTCTCGGCTAAAAGATAAATGCTTGGTATGTACAGTACTCACAAGGGCCTACTGCGGTACTGTAATTATTTAGACCTTTTCGGCTGATAACTGTCTATTGTTTGTTCATCCCACAAACAATACCACAAACAATACCACCATAAGTTCACATGAACTCCGATGCAAGGATGGTCTCATAGCGGCCGTCAAAAAGAAATCCCGTCTCAACTCACAGTCTTGCCGTTGCCACATATCAGACGGCTTTTAATCACACAACATTTCGGCAGTCCTCTTACGCGGCCTCATCTGTCGCGACAGCTGCTGTACCAGCCAAGCCAATGAGGCCGCCTCAGCGCCCCGTTCGCCTACTTGGGCATCTTCAACAACTACATGCCTCCTCAGGGCGCACAGACGGGCGCTGAGAGCCATGGCGTCAACGGCCAGAACTTCATCACTGCCCCTCTCCTCTACCCAGCTTCGTCCCAAGAGGCCAGGATCCTCGCCGCCAGCGTGCTCCCAGTTGCCCATGACGTGACCACGGTCGACACTCTGACGCCGCTGAGACGGCCAAGTTGCCACCGCCGACGCGAGAAGGAAGAGGCGGGCACGTCAGGCCCGCTGGCGCGAGAGAAGGAAAATAGGCTGCTATAGTGCGGAGCAACTTGCCAGCGTCACGAGTATGCACAATGCGTGCTAGACCAGCGCTCAAATAGCTGTGTGTGTTGGCGGCTCGATCGTAGGAATTCGTAACAAGATCAGGGTGATGGAAGGTGGCCTTCCGCCGAGGCCCTCGATGGGTTGAATGGCTCTTTTGATCGGCTGTGAATGTCTGCGGTTCTGCAATGATACGAGACAGTATCTGGGTACAAGAGGTTGCACGCACGACTTTGTCAGCAGGTGAGCACCGAGAAGAGAAGGAAGTTGGAATGAGCGCAAGCGGAGGAATAGAGCTGAAGGATCGCCTGCGGCCAGTGTCATGACACACCATCGTCACCTGGGCACCCTTCCACGCATTTTTGGCCGACCAATATCCTCATTATCTATACCACGTTACCGGAACTCTTAGCTAACTTCAAGTCTCTCGGCGCTCATAGCGCAGGCATCCTGAGGGCCCCGCAGCACAAGGCTGAGTGGGACTAAACGATGTAAGTTGATTGGCTTATTTGCTGACTGGGGTCCCCAGACACAACGACGACGTCCCTAAGTAGTTTTGTGCGAAACTTGACAGCCTTGAATGACGGAATGAAACGCATTCGGAGTCTTCACCAACATATGATGTTTTTGATACGATTTCCTTGAATTTCGTCTGTCCCGTTCACCCACGGAATGCCCACAGCATGCTCGCCTGCAGGATGAGCACGTGAGGTGGATACACGCTTCGTCCTCACAATAGGAGCTGTTGACGCTGTTCGCGTTCCTCAAATTTTTTGGATCCTCCTGCTCACATTGACAACAATACTAGTTCCCTGTACTGTACCAACCCCAGGCGGTGTGGACTTCCATTGGGACTAGCCCGAATGGGGACCTATGCGTTTGAGATGCCTCATTGGCTCTTTTGGGAGGTCTTCTGAGAGGGTCTACGGAAGTGCCCACGTCCTTCCAGCGACGTAGGAGTGCAAACCGCACCCCATACTAGAGCATAGTCATTAGCTCATACATAGTCACCCTGTGAATTTGAATCTTCGGACTTCTTCTCTTTGCCACAGGGAGTGCGGTGGACAATGTCAGCAACGACGCAATCGGTAGACACTCCCACGTTAAGACGGTTCGGATGCTTACGGCAACGGGGCAACCCGCGCAAGGACCGTTTATCGGCAGGGCTCGCGCCGGGAATAACGAATGACATACCTAGGTACACATTCAAAAGGAAAGACAGCTGATCGACCCAAGGCATCCTCGATGTGTATGTCATTGGAGCTTGAGGGATGCGGTCTTCCCGGGATTGGCGAGACAAGACGCTAGAGCGTATAGCCGTAAATGCAGAAGAAACAAGCTGTTATCAGGTTGCTATGTGCGGTGTCAGCGAGGAAGCCGCCTTGCAAATCGGGGAGCCTCGACCTTACCTGAGATGTGTTAATGTGTTGCGCAAACTGAGACATATCGTCCGAAGACTTGAAAGAAAACGTTGCATTGCCTCGGATACTTCTGGTTTTGAGCTAGCTAGATCACGAAAAGCCCCATTGCTTCCGAACCGAATTTCCACGTTGGTCAGATTTCTTGTGACAGATTGAAGCGTGCACTCATCTGACCAAGTCTATCGCTTTGGTGCCTGATCAGTTCGATAGCATGATATCCGACTGTGTTCACCACTTGCATCATGATGTCCGTTGAATCCGAATAGGCTTGAAGTTGTATACGGTGGAATTCTTGCATCGCTATGGCAGCATCGTCTTGCCAGAGTTTCAGAACACCTATGGACGCCCGAGCATATTCGTCGTGAGAGTCCTTGACGGACACTACACTCTGTAAGATATTCGTCTCGGCCTGTCCGATGATTTGGGTGAACCGAGACTTCAATTGCAATGGCAGCTTTGACGTTGAGTGTCTGAATGCGTGTCACTTAGAAGGCTCGGACTACATTAGTCTACTCCAGCGCAAAGAACCATTACTTGCAGAATCTGCTGGCTAAGTGCAATTTGAATAGCATCTAGGCTTCCAGAAATATTCTCTCGGAGAGCCTTCCCTTCTTCGACGTAGACAGAGCCCACTGCAGCTTCCGAGGAGCAGATGCGACGACGCAGCCTTATGGCCGAGCTGTCCGATGAATTGATGCTAAATATCCTTGAGAAATTCTTGTAGCGGGCCTCGGCTCTGTCGGCAGTATTGCTACAGATCTGCCAGTACAACAGGGCCCAGAACACCCGGGGGTCAGGCTTCGAGATGCTCAAGTGTGGCGGTAATGCTCTGAAGGAAGGCGGTCTCTTGTCGAAATCGTGCTGAAGCCCCACCAGCATCACCTAGTGCAATGCAAACTTCGTTAAGCAGCCCAATTGCTGTTACAAGATCATTGACGGACCGACCGAAGGACATGGTGGCATACCCAGCAAATCTCAAAACGACAAAACGGCGAAACGATACGGTTGCTGTCCAGTGCTGCTGCTGTTGTTGTACGGGATTTTTACAAGCTTCAAGCGAGATCGCAGTGGCAAGAATATTTTGGGGGGGGGGGGAGGTGGGGCTAAGCCCGGAGGTCGCACAGATTCAGCCCAACCATGCACGTAAGCCACCATGAACAGGAGGATGAAGTATCTACCGTTTGGTCAACCTGTTAGCGCAGCGGTCGCAGATGATCTAAAGCAAAACTTTTCCAGGTAGATGCAGTATAGATTTTCCTGATCCACAAAACAGTTCTACATGCTGACTTATTTACTCATGCGATTCCAGGCCTGAAAGGCGAATTATACCAACTCTGAGGCTCACGGTGTGATGGTGCACGTCTGTAAAGTCTGGCCTCCCGCCAGCTCACACTCGAGCTTTCATGGTTCTGACAACAGTACGTCTTTCCACGTAGGTGTACCACCACAGTTCCCCTTGATATGCCGTGCCAGTTCCTTCTTCCATATATATCCGTAGATTTTAAGCACTATTGTATGTATTTCTGGGTAACATCTAGAAATTCTGGGCGGATAAGCTTTAACTCGTGGCTGACCATTTACCTGGCTACAATCTGTCATCCTCCTGGATTAACAAATAGGAGTATTCGCCTCGGTCATGTGCGATTTCACCTGAAATCGCATTTCTGATAAGGACTCTGCTTTCCTTTGCTTCCCTGGGACCATCGCAAGTCCTCGGGCTCAACCCATCCCAAACGAGATCATCGTCGCATCCAGAAAGGAGATTTCCGCCAGCAAGAGGGAAGCCCATTTAGCCCCCATTACTTGCAGTGAGATCTAGGCTCAAACCCTAAAGTCGCTATTAGCACGAAGGATCGTTCGTCATTCATAATTCGGGTGGATGGCAATGGCTAATGCAGGCCAAGCCGGCCTAGCTGAGGCAGCATCTGGCAGCATCTGGCAGTGTCCATAAACTCTCATAGGGCATTCAGCCATCTAGATATGGCGACACCTGCTACCAATCACACTACTGTATAGTGATGATCAGCTTTTATATCGCCGCCATATTCTCCACGATCTATTATATCGTCCTGATCCCCGATCTCTTCGAAACATTCGAACACTCGATACCCTGGGTCTCCAAGACAACTCGGGCGCGATATAACAAGTTCGTGGCCGGCTTCAGCGAGAGCCTGCAGACAGCTCTGGACGCTTGCCTCCTCTTCACAATCTCGATGCTCATCGCAACCTGCGTACATTACGGGCAGGTCCGCGCCAATCCCGACTCGACCTATTCTCTCTACGGCCTCTTGGACTCGGTCTTCCTATCTGACTTCACGGTCTTTCCCTGTTTCATCCTCCAGTCTCTGTCACACGAGGTTCGTCGACGGCGCATACGATTATTCCCGTGGCTCTTAGTCGTCGCCCTCACCATTACAGTCGACCTCCTGTACAAGGAGAATTTCAAGGACCTGTTCGAGTCTAATGATAAAATAGACAAGCTGGCACTTTCGCGAACGGGGGGGTTCTAGATGACGTGGATGGCTGTATGCCAGGACGACGGTCTCCTTGTTCCTCTCACGACCTCCTTGAATGCAGCCCACGTGGTGATGATTCTCAATTGCTCGTGGTGGGTCTATTATGTTGTTGCTAGTCTAGGGGGGTCGCGCTGGCAACCCAACGTTCAACAGAAAGCGGGTAAGTGGTGGAAGTGGTAGGAGCTCGCTCGGCTTTGGATGCGTGTGGTCAACGGTCTGCTGTGCATGGCGATCATGTGGACGCTGCTGGCCTTCTTCACAACTTACAGGAAGGACATAGCGGACAAGGCAGGGGAGAAGTACGGCGATAATGAGTGGTCTTTCGGGCAGGTCTTGGCGCTGACGATGTGGGTCCCTATCTTTATTGACCTCGCCGTTTTCTACGTTTACGGTGTTGAAGAAGGACATTGCGGCAAGATGACTTCCAAGTACAAAGTTGTGAATATCGCAGAGTATGGGCTGAGCGCCGGGGGCGTTTTCTACGAGCATGAGCGTAGACAGGACGGTAAACATGTGTTTCGCAACGATAGTCTAGAGTTAGACAGAATAGGGTCTCCTGGTTCTGCTGGAAGACAGGGCTCTTGGTTGGAAGCTTAGAAGCAAGCTGTGTACAATTATAGCCAGAGTATGGTTCGAATGGATGTGAATCGGATCTTCCTGATACGGTAGGCATCTCGATATATGAATGTGCATACCTGAACATACATTTATGCACAGTCGTTTCCGATAAATACCTCGCTGTCAGACCGAGTACGTAGCAGATGGTGAAGCGCAGTTCTATCTTGTCAAGAGATGTATTGTGACAACCTTTCTCCCAAACGCATTGTTAGTCTTCGACCATCTAGGCCTAGGGTCATCCCAGACGCAGGGCCAGGTCCGGGAAGATGGAATCACTCACTCGACCAAGTTCCCGTCCGGGTCTCTAACATAGACGCTACGGAGCTTTCCATATGCTCCAGTCCGCGTTACAACCTTGGCGCCCTCCAGAACTTCCACGCCCTCCTTCTGGAAGCCCTGGACGAGACCCTCCATATTCGAGTTCTCCTCAACCAGGAAGCACACGTCTGCGGTCCCCGGAAGCGCCGTCAAAGCTTTTGGCTCAAATTCCTTGCCCTTCTGGTGCAGATTGATCTTCTGGGTGCCAAACTTGAGAGCATGGCGCTGTGCGGTAGGGTCTGGGCCAAAGGTTTCGGCTCTCATGCCGAGGTGTCTGGTGTACCAGTTGATCGTTGTGGGGATGCTCGCGCACGTGAGCACGAGGTGGTCGAGGGACTTGACGATGGCTAGAGGCTTCGACATTTTCTGTGTTATGCGGCAGCGGATGTAAAGGACCGGATAGTGTATGGAGCGACTCGTATCGAAGTAGAAGGTAAAGCTATGTAATTCATGTGGTGCTCGGTGCGGTGGTGTCGAAGTGCTACAGCAGCTTGCTGATGTAGGCTTGCGCAGAGCAGGCCATACTAAAAATGGATGTAGTATTTACCATGGTCAGGGGTATAAAGGGTAGCTTGGCGCTAGTATTCCTGACGGTAAAGTTGGAGTAGGGCTGCGACCACAAATTGGACGCCGGACATGCAGTATCGCGAGTTCACAATCGAACACCCAAAATCATAGGCCCGAGTCGACCATCTAAAGACCAAGTTCTAACTCGAATACGATATACCTTTTCCCCACGGGCTTATTCAAAGATTTGGTGAGATAGTACAGTAGCAGCCTGACATGCCGCCCTACCTGAAAGCATTAGTGATGGCAGATACACTTTGTACCTATGCATTTCTCCTAGCTCAGGTGGAAGTCAATGCTATCGACTGCTTGTACGTAAAACCCCCAGTAAGGACCGGTGTTTCCACACTATGCCGGATCCCGAGGTCTCTTTGCCCCAGAGGAGGTGCTGTAATTATCAATATCTATTACAGCGGCTCGAAGCTCCCCCGCTCAAGTACTTAAAGTTTAGTCAAGTCGCATTTTCTCCGCGCTTGCTGGGTAGCTCGCCCAGAAATGCCCCGAGAAAGCAAAGCTGCAGATGCACATAAGCTGATTCATCGTAGACACCCATACTGGTGATTAATTCTAGATGTAAATATGCGGTTACACTGTGACCTATGCTGGATGACTGCATGCAATCTCACCTATCCAAATCAAGGATGCGGAGGTTCCAGAAGCGACTGAGAAGTATATATATAGTGGACGAATGCTTCACGTCGAAACTCGTGCCTCCTAATACCATTGTTTCTTAGGTCTCTAAGAAGAGCTACGTTCCCCTTTTGACCTATCTTACTGGTGATAAAAGGATGAAGTCCTCGAACTTTTGCGCGCGTGTTGTGTGGCTCGCCAGTGTTACCTCTGCGGTGCTGACTGGCTCGGCCACCCTGGATGCATTTTCTACTCTTGTGTATGTTTGGCAACCGGAATTCAGCGAGTCGAGTCCTCTTAAATGCTAATGTGAGGATTTGGATGTCAGTGTATTCGGAGACTCTTACACAGATGACGGGCCCAACTATTACACTCCAAAGCCCGATCAAAATCTGGTCAGCAAACCAGAATGAGTCCTAGGACCATCTTAAAGAGATCGAAGACTAATCATCCCTTTTTTCTCAGTCGAGCGTGGCAACAACCGGGGGTCGGGTTTGGCCTCAGTACATCCAACAATACACTGGCATTCATTTGTATGACTACGCGGTCTCCGGTGCTGTCTGCGACGCCTACTTCTCTCCCTCAAAAAGATCCGGAGTCAAGCAGAATCAAGTGCCCTACTTCCTGGCAGACAATGCGTATGTTGGGAACGGCTCAATCACCAATCTTGCCAATGAGACAATCTAGTAAGTCCGAAGCAGCCTCCCGCGTGTCGACCAAGTGGGGTTTAAACTCGTCATACAGTGCCATCTGGATCGGAACGAACGACCTGGGGCCTGCGGCCTTCTTCATCGACAACCGTCAGAACCTGACCATCCTCGACTATGTTGAGTGCGTCTACGAGCAGCTCGATATTTTGTACGGCATAGGAGCGCGCAACTTTGTGCTGCTTAACATAGCGCCTCTCAACTTTGCGCCGGAATTCGCTCTGCCGGAGAACGGCGGCGTTGTGAATTCCCAGTTCTGGTTGAAGGAAGATCAATACTCCACGAACGTGTATGTAATTTCAGGCCTATTCACATAACTCGTCTTTCATTCTTCCCTTTCTTGGTCAGACTAGGGCTTGGGCCGTTGAGTCTCTTGCTGGCGAGTCATTGTGTCTCTACGCACGTGTATAATCGACTGATGGTGGCCTGCGCGCAACAGAACTCTTGTCAGCGAGAAGATGCGCCAATACGTTGCTTTAGTCAACGGAGTCTACAGCTATCAGACTCAAGCGGATGTTCTAATCGCGGACCGATATCCCCAAAGCACCTTCACCATCTTTGATGTCCACTCACTGGTAAGCAAGCCTTTCTGCCCGAGGCCGACCGACCCTGGCACTTGGCCCTTTCACTAACTGACACCCTTCTGTTTCCGCAGCTGAGTGACATATGGCACCACCCTTCTAGCTACCTCAACGGGACCGCGCCGCTGAACGTGACATCCTTCATCACGGCATGCGGAAGCCCGTGTGCAACTTCTGCGGTGCGAGACAGCTACATGTGGTACGACGCCCTGCATCCCTCGGAGCAGACAGATCGGATTATCGCGCGGGAGTTTGTCGACATTGTGAACGGCAACG
Organism: Ophiognomonia clavigignenti-juglandacearum; assembly: GCA_003671545.1. NCBI lineage: Eukaryota > Fungi > Ascomycota > Sordariomycetes > Diaporthales > Gnomoniaceae > Ophiognomonia > Ophiognomonia clavigignenti-juglandacearum. The sequence goes on along the minus strand of PYFS01002547.1, from coordinate 198,036 downwards.
GGACGTGGGGCCGGACTTTCACCTCACCTACAGCATGCGATCGGTAGTCGGGATGGTTTTCGTGGACGCGAGTGAAGGTTTGGGGCCTCGGACGATGGCAAACTGTTGAATGGGCCACGCCATTTTGAATGTGTGGCGGGCCTGTCAAAGCTGTGGTTCGTACTTACTTATTAGTAGGTATCCCATAGCAGATATCCCGCGGCAATATCCCACGACACGTTTCCCACAACAGGTATCTTATAATACTTAGGTAGGTGTTCTACGACAGGTATTCTATGACAAGATGGTAAGAATATTTCCAATTTTCTCATATTATGCCGAATATATAGATATTCCTCAACTCGGCCGGGCCAAGTGAGATGCTCGACGCAGTCAAATTCACCCGGCACACACTCAAAATAGCTTCACCCCTGTTGAATCGGAGGTTCAGAGTTTTAACAGAGATACTCTCTCCGTTTCTATGCTCAGACATCAAATGGCTTTAGTGAATATGCCGGCAAGTCTCACAAGAGATGTACAATACTTCACATGAGGTGAAGTCCCCCACTCACCATATCCCCGCCCTCATGAACCCCCACCCTTGACCATAGCGGCAAGGCTCGTCCAAATCCCGACTTCAGACACAAATTCGAGCCAAACTCGCTCCAATTTTCCCGGCCCCCGCACACGGGCAGCTTCTCCGGATCCTGGTTTGCCCCCAATAATTTATTTTCCAGGCCTTTTCGTTCGTTCGGAACTTTCCACTGTAGTACCTGTGGAACTGTGAAAGCGCCGTGGTTCTTATAAGAAGTCAGCCGTTGAGCAGGTAGAACGACTGCATAGACAATCATCAAGACTGCGCCTCTCTTCTCACGCGGACTGATCCTCACGTTCCCCCGGCTCTGTCCAACTCTGACCCGCGATATCGCCACCATGTTGACCGGCTCCGAGATCGCGTCGCACAAGTCCGCAGACTCTTGCTGGTTAGTGATACACGGCAAAGTATACGATGTCACCACATTCCTCGACAAGCACCCAGGAGGGCGCTCCATCTTGCTGAAGCAGGCGGGGGCAGTGAGTATTCCTACATTGTGGAGCGCGCGCTTGCATAATGAGATCTCTTCAACTGACAACCTCAACCAGGACGCCACTACCGAGTTCGCCAAGATCCACTCAGAAGACGTCGTCGAGGACCTGCCCGCCGGCAGCTATCGCGGCGAGCTGGACCCATCCACAGCCAGCGCCCTGAACACACCAGCAACCGACGGCACGCCGGCGCTTGCCACCGACAGCACAGCCGTGCTCCCCCTCGCCATGTGCGTGCGCGCCACGGACTTCCAACCCGAGGCGCAGAAGCTGCTCAACCGCCGGTCCTGGATCTACATCACCAGCAGCGCCAACTCCGGGCTCTCCCTCGAGGGCAACCTCGGCTCGTGGTCGCAGGTGTCCTTCCGGCCGCGGGTGATGCGCAACGTGGCCAGCGTGTCGGCGCGCACCTCGATCCTGGGCCAGCCGGGGATCGTGCCGTTCTTCGTACCGCCCATGGGCACGATGGGCATGTCGCATCCGAACGGAGAGTACGAGCTGGTGAAGGCGTTGGTGCGGAAGGGCGTGCATGCTGTTATTTCGACGGCGAGCTCGAAGCCGTTGGAGGGGATTATGGAGAATTATGAGCAGGAGATTGCAAAAGTTGGCGGAAAGGAGAAGAGCCCGTCGAGGTTATTCTTCCAGCTGTACATCCCGACGGATAGGGAGAAGGCCATCGCGCTGATACGCAAGGTTAAGGAAGCCGGGTATTTGGGCCTCTGGGTTACAGTTGACACGCCGACTCTGGGAAAGAGGACAGAAGATCGGCGGAAACAGGCTGAGGAGGCGTTGGAAGACGGGCAGGACCACAGCACTATCGCCACGCCGGTTGGGACAGACAGCGGCAGCGAGAATGCATTCGCCCCGGCGGTGGGTGCTCGCCCGGTTCCAGGTCAGCTCAGCCCGATGATCACCTGGGATGATCTCGAGTGGATCAGGGCGGAATGGACTGGTCCGATCGTCCTGAAGGGCATCCAGACCGCGGAAGACGCGCGACTGGCGGCAGAATACGACTGTCAGGGCATCCTTCTGTCCAACCACGGCGGGCGGCAGCAGCATAACGCCCCAAGCGCGCTCGCCACGTTGCTGGAGATCCGCACATACTGCCCCGAGGTGCTTGAGAAGCTCGAGGTGTATTTGGACGGCGGCTGCCGCGACGGCGCGGACATCTTGAAGGCGCTGGCGTTGGGCGCCACGGCGGTGGGAATTGGGCGGCCTTTCCTGTACGCCATGGCGGCTTACGGATCAAAGGGCGTGGAGAAGCTGATAGACAGTGAGTTGTACACCCTCAGCTTGGAAGCCATTGACTCGATCGCTGACTATTGCTTCCCTTTTTCTAGTCTTATCGGAGGAAGTGGCGCTCGGCATGGCTTTACTGGGCGCCACATCGGTCGACCAGCTGCGTCCCGAGATGGTCAACGCCCAACCACTCCTCAATAACATGTGGCGGCCCGAGCTACCCTCCATCTTGAGCAGGCTATGAGGACCTTCGACTGTGGTGGTGAGTACGGTAAGATAAAGGAAGATGGAGACAACCTGGCGCGAATGTGGCGGGCCGCAGTAGCGAGGTTGGGCCCTACTTCCGCGAGCAGCCCATGCACTTGGAGTTCCCAGTGTTATTGCATCGCTTCTCGCGTGCGATTGTAGATATGGAAATGGGCAATGTGGCCACCAATATTGCTAGCGAGGTGCTCGCCGCGCGGAGGCCACCTCGCTAGGAGAGGCAATATTTACAATATTGTAACGAGAGGTCACCCTGTAAATCGAGGCGACGCTGGCAGCATTAGAGATACAATCAGCCATGGAAACAAGCCGGAATTATGTTAAGAAGAAAAAAAACGGAATCCAGGGCAGCGTAATATCTCATTTGCAGACGGAGTCTATTTGTTCTCATACCTGTTGCCTGCTTAGAAGCAGGTACTAAGTAGGTATGTGCCTAGGTAGTCTGAGAGGTGGTGTCACTGGTCACCCACTGAGATAGGCCCAGCAAATATCCGAGGGTACCTATCTGGGTACCTAGGTACTTCCATTCACCTGGGGAGCCAAGGCTCGGGGCGGGTGCTCCCGCTAGAGCCCACTTCGACGGGCCCACTTGACCCGTGGACCCATGGACCCCTGGACCCCTGGACCCGCCGAAAAGAACTGCTAGAGGTGAAAGGGGCTCTTTGCATCAGTCCTCCATCTCATCAAAAGCGACAAGTCCCGGATCACAAAGTCATCGTGGAATCAAAATGATCATTGTGGCGCGCAAATGATTGCCAGGCCACCTGGGCAAGCTTCAACCAAGCGATAAGATTCGGGCTTGTGTTGGTCCGAAGAACAACTGCAGATCTGCATCCAAACCTGCACATCAGGATCCTCCGATTCGGGGTACACCGATACCCTCCACATGACGGGTGTTTTTGTGAGTCCGCTCGGGTTTACTATGGAATCCGTTGGAATCCTCTATGCAACAGTAACGATGTTTACACTCTGATTACTTACCACTAACATCGTTATAGCTACGTGGCATTTCAGTGTTCTGGATCATACTTTCTGGTGGCGTTAATGTGGGTGCTATGTAGTGGTGTTTATGTGCACTATCGTAGTACACAAGTATCCACTTGCACAGATCTTTGCGGTATTTCTCGTAGATTGTTGACCGGTCGAAGTCAAGTATCAAAAATACTGGAAATACAATATATTTCGAAATCACGGCTGGAAAAGATAGGCCTCCAGGGCTCCTATACAGATTACTTTAGTATGCAATCTGTCTACAACGATTACCTCCACGTAACGACATTTTTTCCCCACTTTGAAGTTCAAATACAGGTTCTTCTGTATAATTTACCCCAGTTCGTTCGTGCGCCCACTTTCCTTGTCCACGACTTGAAACTTCACTTGCCCGAAAACTACTTTTGCCCAAGCGCAGTGCTCCTGCGATTTCGAGAATTATATCCTCCAGCGCCCTGAAGACTAGAATGTAAGGCAAACGAGAAAGCTATAGGCTCGTCCGCCGCTCAAGTTATGGGAGGTGACAGCGGTACGTATTGTGAAGAATGCGAGTTTGAATATAGTGCATCATCACAAGAGGAGCCAGTCGAACAGGGTTCACGACCATCAACAAGGCCTCCTGGGCACATGAACGAACTGGGGGTATATTATACTCATCCAAGTATTCGTTCGTCTGTGACTCGCGAGCTGCAGACTCAAAACAGGGAGTCGGGGACGGACTATACGCACTTTCCGTGTATCCCCGTGCCGCGATATAACAATTTGGTCATTGGATGCTTGTCTAGCATATTGACATCATGCCCGCACTATGAGGATGGGTCGGGTCCACACTGTTGCGGAACATCGACAACGTGAAATTTTGGACAGAGGGGAAAAGAACATTCATATAAGAGCCTTCCCATGAGAACCTTTCGTATTTTAGAGAACTGCCTCTTTCTTTCCCTGTAATCGCAGTGTTACTTCTGTTGTGGCGAAGAACTCCTTCTATTCTCCTTCAGCTCTCGACCAGCCATAGCCTTCATCATGAGTGAAGCTCCAGAATATGAGCTGGGTGCAGGAAACCTGGTCCTCGACCCTACCAAGTCCATAGTCACCGCCGCCGGTGGCCTCGCCTTCATCGTCGCTGCATATCTGCTGCTATCAAACAGCAACAGCAAAAACGTTCCCATAGTCAACGGTCCCAAGCCATGGGACTTCCAAAACCGCCGCCGGATCTTGGACTTCGTGGACAACAGCAAGAAAATACTGGACGAGGGCCGAGCCAAGTACCCAGACCAGCCGTACATGCTCTTCACCGAGCTTGGTGAGACGGTCATTGTGCCTACAAGATACATCGAGGAGATCAAGAGCCACCCTGCGCTGGGTTTCACCGAGGGAGCTGAACTGGTAATGCTCTTCCACCTTGTTACCTAGATGAATTTAGCAGCGAGAAGTGCTTACTGAGTACTAACTCCTTTCGCCCAGAGAAATCATGCGCAGTTTCCTGGATTTGAGCCCTTCCGCAGTGCCGGCATGGGCGTCGTCCTCAACAAGAACATGACCAGGGCACTTAGTAAGACCACATGTCTGGACTCTGTCACTGTTCCGTAACAAGGCTGACATTCCATAGGCGTACTCACCAGACCCATGTCCAAGGAGGCGTCCATAGCTATATCCGAGTCGTTCGCAGGGGCTGGCAAAGGTAAGGCGCTTCCGTCCAATGTCCACCCATCAGCTCTCTGGCTCTTCTAACAAGACACAGATTGGGCCGTCCTCACTCCCGAGGAGTTCAGCTACGACCTCATCTCCCGCATCGCCACCCTTGCCTTCGGCGGCTTAGAACTCTGCCGCGACAAGGAGTGGGTCAAGATAATGGGCGACTATACGACCTTCGCCTTTAACCACGCGCTGCCCAAGCTGGGCACGTACCCCATGCACTTGCGCGCTATCGTCCACTGGTTTCTGCCCGAGGCCTGGAAGATGAGAGAGTATCGCAAGAGGTCTTTGGAGATCATCCAGCCCTACGTCGACCGCCGTGATAAGCTGAGGGCGTCTGGCGCAAAGGTACCAAACGACGCGTTCGAATGGGCCAGACAGGTACACAACCCGGAGGCTTGGGACACGGCCACATTCTTTGGTGGTTTGGCTGTGAACTCGATCCACACTACGACGGATTTAATGCTTGAGACTATTGGGAGACTTGCTGAGCACCCGGAGTTGTTCAAGCCGCTGCGAGAGGAGATTGTTGAGGCCTTTACAAAACACGGGCTGGAGAAGGGATCTCTGAATGACATGAAGCTCCTTGATAGTTTCATGAAGGAGGCTCAGAGACTGAGGCCTACGATCCACAGTATGCATTCTCGTAATCTCTATAAGGGTCATAGCACTAGTACTAACAGATATCTCTTACAGCTGGATTCACCCGCTGGGCCACTGAAGATTTCGAACGTAAGTCGAAAGTCTCTCTTCCCTGACACACACGTCCGCTAACATCTATGAACAGTGAGCACTGGCGAGAAAATCCTCAAGGGCCAGGTCGTTATACCCAGCATCCAGCACATGATCGATCTCGACCCCGAATTCGACGCCTACCGATACCTGCGCATGCGAGACGAGCCCGAGATAGCGCACCAAGCGAACCTGGTGTCGACCAGCGCGCAGCACATTGGCTTCGGGCACGGAAGGAACGCATGCCCGGGTCGCTTCTTCGCCGCGAACGAGCTCAAGATTATCATGGCGCACTTGCTCATGAAGTACGAGTGGAGGTTTGCGCCGGGCTACAAGCACAGGGAGTCCACGCTTTGGTATGGGTTGGTCAAGATCCCGGATCACTCGAACAAGTTTGAGTTTAGGCAGAGGACGCCGGAGATTGACCTCGATGCGCTTGAGTAAATAGACAGATAGCTTGTGACATTGCGAGGGAGCTCCAGTGTGAGGTCAGAAGGCCAAGGGTGAGTGATCAGAAGTAACGGTTTAGGTATGGAGAATGCATACCAGTTTTTAGAAGAGACTGAACACGAGATAGAAGTAGCACTCAAAGACAAACCTTACTCTCACAAAGTATCCCGCCAAAATCTCCAGTACGGTGTAGAATTCAAATGCGGGGTGGGCGTGTATGCTTATACAGACCACACCACCTTTTCCCAGCCACCAGACCTGCATATGTGCCGTCGATCTTGGGGTGACAGACGACCTTACCTCCTTCCTGCGCTCTTTGTAAGGCATGGCCGCGCTTGTCTTTGGTCTGTTTTCGACCAAAATTGAAACAATCAGTGTCGAGGACTCCCCCAACTTGGTAATGGTCCCACTTGCCACAGGCCGAGTCGGCGAGTTTTGTCAAAGATATCGCGGGAAGCTGCAGCCCGCATGGCGGTAATCATGGCGCAAGACAGCACCCGGAAACCCCCCTCCGAAGCTCAAATAGCCACTGACGTCCTTATCAGAACCTGCCTCAACTAAGACATCCCGAGTCAGACTGCTCATGAAGCCAAATAACTGAAGCCAAATAAGCCAAATCTAAAGCTAAGCGGGTCAAATCTAGGGCCTCTGGAAGCCAAATCGAAGGTGGTCGACTCGCGAGTGACTCGCTAGTCAATACTAGGTCCTCGGATTTCGCGTTTTTAATATTTTAAGCGGCACAACGAAAATATAAATTTGAATATGAAAGTTAGCTATAAGGCTATCGTAAATCTAGATCTCTATACCGCTCGCTGGCTATATAACGGCTATATTAATTAGCGTATATATAACTATATTCATTATATATAAGCAAGATATATATTAATAAATCTATATACAGCGTTTCCGTATTTTATATTCTTATAAATATTTCTTATAAGCTAAAGTATATAAAAGCTAAATATTATGTATCTTTATATAATATCCAAATCTATAATATTATAAGTTCTATATATTATTATTATTTTGCCCTATTATATTGCTTTTACAATATCTAACGCCGTTCTAATTTCTAATCTATTTTCTATTTATTCTTCTTTATTTATCTTTTACTAATCTTTATTAATTTATTTAAAGTAAATAATAGCGTTAGCGCTATTATTACTTTTTTAAATATATCATTCTATAATGTTAAATTATATCGGAATGAGATTCTATGCGAATAACTCGATTTTATATCTTTTAGCGCTATTAAAGTTAGTCGTAAAGTTGCGGATCTATTTAAATTAATATTAATATATAAAAACATTAATTATTATTTTATTTTCGAGAAATAGATAGCTATATATGATACGAGATCGTTGTAAATTAAAAATTATAGCGTTTTTGTAATGAAGCTTTATAAAAAATTTAGATGTATCGGATATTTCTAAATTTGCTAATATTATAATGAAATTAATAATTATCTTAAAAAATACAGTCTAAAAAATACCTCTTCGTCCAGCAAATACTTCAATTCGAAATACTATGTTAAAAAGGGCATTAAACGATATTATATTAAATATATTTTAAAAAAAAATAGGTTCGATCTATTATCTAAGGATTTTATTAAGATTTTATTTTATTAATAATTTAAACGCGCATAGCATTGAACCAGAGCATGGCCAGTAGGGCCTACGCAATGGACTCGCCAAAAGACGTTTGAAGTCTGATTTAACGGCGCTGCTGAAGCCGGTAGGGATAATCGGAATCGGAGGATACACAAGCTTAAAAGCATACAAAATTCGTAGTTTGGAATGGTCACGTTCTGATCAGAGTTGGAGGCATGAGAAATCAGATTGGAAAAACGAAGGGAAGAGAGCAGATGCTAAAAACTAAAACTAAAGCTTCCAAAAAAATCGTCCTGACTGCTTTATACCCGTGATCATATTCTGATCAGGGCCCAAGATATCTTAATCCCACCCCCAGGCACACCTATCACACCCTACCCCAACATAGCATATAACGATATTCAATAACAAAGATCGTATAAAAGCTTTGTTAATGGATAGTAAATTGAATACTATATTTTTATATATAGGATAATTAATAAATCGTTTCGAGCTTTTTTATAAAAATTCAATTTTATTCTAACAATGAATTTAATATTTAAATTAGTATAAATAGTTGTAAAATAGATTAATAAGGTTTACGCCGAAGATATAGCGAATATATACCTAAAAACATTATTTCTCCTTTCTAATTTCAACCAATTTATCCGCAAAAAATCTATTACGAATTAGCTAATATAATTTCGCGTATTTATATCTCGGCTAATCTAAAAATATTTTAAATATTCGTAGTATTATCGCTATAACGGCGCATTTTGTTAATTAAGTTTATAAGCTTATTAATTTAAATATAATCTTTAAAAATCATTTTAGCGATTAAAAAAAAATAAAAACATCGAAGATTAAATCGTTAAGATTATATTAGAGCTAGGGATAATTGATAATCTTAAATTTATCATTAATGATAATATTAATAATACCCGCATTATATTTAATATATTTCTATTAAAATTAATTAAAATTAACGATTTATTTATTACCGAATTTAATTATATGTTAATTACGCTATATTGGCTATATTGGCTATATTGGCTATATTGGCTATATTGGCTATATTGGCTATATTGGCTATATTGTAATATAAGGCTTTTTTAAATATATATCTATACTTCTCGATATCTTTTTCATATTTTTCGTTATTAATTTATTTGTATAAATAAATCTAGCATTTCAATCGCTCTTTAAGTACCAATGCTATTATTATTAATAGCTTTAAAATATAATATAAAAAAGGAGTGTTTAGAAAACTTTATTTTCTCATCTATTGAATTCGCGAATTATTATAATAGAGTTATTTTATAACCACTTTATAACCTTTGAATATTTAGCCGAGCCTTTTAATAACACCTTTATTTCTATTAGTTTCAATATATTTAATATTGCTTTACCTATTCTTCTATTTATATCTATACCCGCATAATCTATATTTTTATATTTTCAACAAATTTGCCGCCTTTTTATTTACTTCGATAATTACGAGATTGAAATACCGATATTAGACGACGAAATCGGCGATAATACTATAAATAAAAATACCTATAGTAAAGTTAACAATATCTTTCAAACGGAAAACGCTTAAAATATTTTTAAAAAAAAATCGATAATCGTTTATTTCTATAAGCTTATACATTTTTTACAATTACGAAAATCAATTATTATATCGAATTCTTTAAAATTATCTATAATATAGCTATTCTTTTTAATTTAAAGCGGCGAGCGAAATAGTATTATAACATAAAGCTAGATTGCGAAAACGCTATTATTTAAATGCTATATATAATATATAATAAACAGTATAATATATTCTTAGGCATTATTTCCTAATAGCATATAGATTATTAATATTAAATTTGCTAAATATCGCGAAAAAATATGTCGAAATATATTATTTAGATATATATTTTAAAACTATATATTTGTTTCGCGGAAAATTAATGAAATATCTATTATATTAGCTAAATAAATCTAATCTTTTTTAATTAAAAACCGCTTATAAAGAATAGCGTTTAATCGTTTTTAAATACTATAAAGATTATATAATAAAGATGTTGATAATTTATCGTAATTTAAAACCATAGGTAATTATATAAAAAATTGAATTTTATCGAATATCATTATCGGCGAGGAGGTCTAAAAGCGGTGCGTTGAAAAAAAGGTAGGTAAATTTAGCAGCTTTTTTATTAAAGATCCTATTATTTTTTATTTTACAATATAATTAATGCTATATAAAGATTGTTCGCTTAGAGCAATTATACGTTTCGAGGATACTTATATATATGCGGTATAAGAAGGCGACGGTATATTTAAAAGCAATAGGTAGTATAACGAAGGGCGATATTCCGAAGAGGAGGCTTGACTGATCCGTGCCTTTCCCCTCCACTTTAGAAAAACAGACGCACCAGATGGAAATATAAGACGTTCCCGCCCGGTTCTACGACTGGCCCCGTCAGGCTGAGACTGTCTGCAACGACCCACGTTTGTTGTGATACAGACAGCCTGTCAAGCAAGAAACCGCCGATGACAGCACCCAAAATGGGCTACGCAAGCCTAGCCGACGCGATCCCGCAGCTCGCCAACCTCACCGCCACCGACCCAAGCCCCCTCGTCCTCACCGCCGGCGGCCAGAACTTCACGCACTGCTGCCTCGTCGCCATGAACCAGTCCCTGAACGTCAACGGGCCCAACCAGTCCCTCGCCTTCAACAGCCCGGCCTACTTTCTCCCCTCCCTCGCCATCCCGCAGCTCGAGGCCGCCATCGCCGGCGCCTCCTTCCCCTGCGGCGCGGCCTGGACCGGCGACGCGGCGGGCGCCCCCGTCGTCAGGGTTCCCTACACGTGGTGCGCGAGCCAGTGCGGCGGCTGGGAGATGAGCCACTTCGACGTGCTGTCGCAGTGGATCGGGCCGCTGGTGCAGTTCATCCTGCCCAGCCTGGCCTTCTGCCTCAACGTGCCGCGGGTCTGCAAGCTGACGATCCCGAAGTTCGTCTTCCAGGCGCATCCGCGGAGCCTGCGGGGGCTCGCGACGTATTGGCTGCGGCTGGGTTGGGCGATCACGCTGATGACGATCGACACGTTTATTTGGTTGTCGGTGTGCTTTGCGTTCGCGGGGCCGATGCTGCTGAGTGCGGTGTATGAGTTTATTCTGGACAGAAAAGTTTTGGAGTTTCTGAGCCCGCCGCCGGAGCATAAGAATAAGGACAAGCCTGTGATTTCGAGGAGGCTGAAAGCTCAGCTTCTGCTGGCTGTTGTGACGGGCAACTTGAGGCTGTCGACTCATAGAAGGAGCTCGACAGAGACCACTGTCATGAGTATGCAGAGCGATAAAGGTCGAGTACCGGCAGGAAGGCGTCGGTCCGCAGCAACTATTGATCCTCTTTCTGATACTACCTGGACGAGAGTGTAAGTGGCGTTTCTCACCTTTCTTTTGGGTCCAATCCTTCACCCCAGACGCTCTTGGTTCTTCAGGGTACCTGCGGTCTGATACACCATACAAGATGGTGTGTTGGACGGATGTCAGGCCTCATTTCTTTGGTTGTCCCTCAAAATCACCGCTTCAGGGTCCGTGACAGAGCTCTGACATCCAGCAGAATGGCGATCCTGGACGATACCGAAGAAGACTGCAGAGCGTATGGAAGAGTCTCGCTAGGAACTCGGCTGAAATCCATCCTTTTGTCTCAAGCCAGGTGCGTGATAGCTCACAAGCTTGTCCTCCTGGGGCGTATGGCTGATATTGTGCAAAAGCTTCGGATCCACCATCGGCGGCCCCATCTTGTTCTTTGTTGGCGGTTTCATCTACACGACCGTAGACATCCGGACGTCAAGTCTCGGCGATGACGATACAGCACATGCTCTGGCGTTCGGGATGTGTGAGTACAAAGCTGAAGCCACGTGCTCCCAAGCTAACAAGTGTCGCTGCTGACGGCTGTGTCACCAAGGGTACATGACCGTGCCGCATCTAGCCATCGTTTCGTCCGCCATGCTCGCAGCAGCAAGCCCCGACGCCCTGCAAGGCATCATCTGGGACGGCGGTCCAGAAGCCTCCCGGGACAAGTATGTCAAAGGCTTCTGGGAGACGCTGCGTAGCCATGTGCGCAAGTGCCGCTTGGGGAAGTGGATGCTGGATAAAGCAAGCGGGTACGAGCTGATGGAGAAGACGTACGACGGGCACTTCAAGACCGTGTCGCTGTGGAATCGGGGCCTTAACAAACGGCGGTGGGTGCAGGAGGTCATCCGGGACTATGAGCTGAGCTATCCGGCGAATGGCCAGGGCTTGCTGTCGCCCGAGAAAGTGCGCAAGGCGCTGAGGGAGAACGTCGGCGATGGTGTCGACGCCATCATCGCCACTGCTTTTCTGCTTGTCGTGCCGTCCGCGCTGGCCTTCTTGACTTCGTACAACACGCCTCGGAAGGGGATTTCTTGCAGGTCTGGCACGTACCTTGTGTATGGCATCACCCAGGTCATTGAATGCCTGTTCTGGACCTGGGAGGTAGCACTGAAGTTACAGTACGGCGATAGATGGTCTGAAGCGCAGACGCGGGCGAAGAAAATCACCTGGGTCGGGCAAGTCTTTGTGGGCTTCTTCGCTGTATTCGCTGCTGTGATTGGGACCTTGATGCAGCTTCTTGGTGTATACCGGACGTGCGCATGCAAGGTGAGTCTCCACTCCATCCCCATTCACACCAAAATCTCACAGCCCATCCCTTTCCGCTCCTTACTCCACCTCTCATACTAACCGCCGATCGCAGGTACCTATGAAGTACTGGCTGGGCCCGCACGACGCCGGCGCATACGTCGACCTGAGCACCAACGACGCGGCGAGCATCCAGGCGGCCTCAGACTACTGGGTGACGTGCAGTGCTGTGGCTGTTGCCTTCATCTGCGCCATCTGCGCACTGTCCTGGTGGCATCAGCGGAGGCTGCGGAAGATGTTCAAGGATGAGGCTGATCGCTTGGATGAGGACATTGGTGATCTGCACCGTCCCCGGTTTGAAGCTTTGGGCGTGATTGAAGGGAGAGAGGAGAATGGTCAAAGGCCACCGGGGGTGCAGGTGAAGGCTTCGGTGGATGGGGATGTATAGCACGTCGTGTACTTTGATATCTGATCGGGCTGGCTTGGAGGAGTAGGTGTAGACGAGTTTGGTTCTGCTCTGAAAAGTTGAAAGGAGTGCACGATGCGAAGCTTCGAGTCAGTAAAGAAGTTCACTTAGATCAAATACCTACTAAGTAGTTAGCGCTGGAACGGGCAGTCTCAGCACCGGCTTCAGGGCCGGGCCGCCTACTAGCTGGCGCAATTGCCGGATATAGCGCCTATCATGGCCTAGAATTCCGGCAAAGTCACCGCCCAAATATAGTGTGCATGCTCTGTCTGGTACCTATTTCGAACCATGATCGGTTGTCCACTACACGGATGAGAAAGTCTAGCCATTGATGGTCAAACTCATTGCCACGCTTCCTTTGATTTCTTGGAATAGGCTTGATTCATAGCTGATCATGACCTCAAATCCGCCCATTCGTCCCGAGCGGACAACGATAGCAGGCTCACTCGAGATACCCCGGATGCTGAACGGCCTCTGGCAACTCGCCGGCGGCCACGATCAAGATGTTGATATTGCAAGCGCTTCAGCAGCCATGGACGCGCTGTAAGTGACGAAACAGACCTAGAGTCCCAGTGCGAAATCGAAAGCTAAAGCCGAAACTTAGAATAGAGCTTGGACTGGATGCCTTTGACATGGCCGACCACTACGGCGATGCAGAGAAAGTCATCGGCCGCCACCACGCCACTCACACCCCCTCGTCTCCCACAAAACCCCCTTTCGCCTTCACAAAATGGTGTCCAGCCGAGAACGGCATCAAAACCTTCGCCAACGCAGAAGCCGCCGTCGACCTCGCCCTCTCGCGCCTGGGCCAAACACAAATCACCCTCCTGCAGTACCACATCTGGGACTACACAAACGACACGTACCTCCACAATCTGACCCATCTCACCACGCTGCAGTCCCACGGCAAACTCGCCCACATCGGCCTCACAAATACCGACGCCGCGCACCTCAAGCTCCTCCTCGACACCGGCTTCCCCATCGCCACCAACCAAGTCTCGTGCTCCGTCCTCGACCGCCGCGTCCTCACCGGCCGGCTCAACGCCCTGTGCCTGGCCCGCGGCGTCGGACTTCTGTGCTACGGCACGCTGCTCGGCGGGTTTCTCTCCGAGAAATGGCTCGGCGCGCCCGAGCCCACGTCCCCCGGCGAGCTGAACTGGTCGCTGCGCAAGTACCTCCGCTTCATCCACGCTGCGGGCGGCTGGGCGCCCTTCCAGGCCGTGCTCCGCGCGCTCGGCGCCATCGCACAGAAGCACGGCGTCTCGATCGCGGCGGTGGCGACGCGGTGGGTGCTGGACATCCCGAGCGTCAAGGCCGTGATCGTCGGCGCGCGGCTCACGGCGCGTTCGCGGGCGCACGCGGAGAGGAATCTGCTGGCGTTTGGGCTTGAGCTTGACGGCGCGGATAGGAGGGCGATTGCGAAGGCGCAGGAGGGGCTGAATGACATCCCCGGGGACTGTGGCGACGAGTATCGCCGGCCGCCGTTCTTGACTGCCACGGGGGACTTGAGCCATCACGTGACGGAGGGGGATGGGGCGAGGGAGGTGAGGGAGGCGGTGGCGCGGGGACAGAGGGTGGAGTATTTGACGGGGAGCAAGTGGGAGCCTATTTGTGTGAGTCCTCTCTGCATGATCATATCGCATATGCACACTATAAATCACCTGTATCACACACTAACTTGCCTGCCCTTCTACCAGGGCTACTCACGCGCCGTACGCACCGGCACCCAAATCCACATCTCCGGCACCACCGCCAACCCTCCGCCCTCCCTCCTCCCCTCACTCACAGTCATCGGCGGCACCTCCGCCGAAAGCCAAGCCGCCTGGATCCTCGACATCATCGCCGGCGCGCTCAAAGCCCTCGGTTCGTCCATGCAGGACCTGGTGCGCACGCGGATACTGCTGCCCGACGCCACGGGGGACTGCGAGGCCGTGAGTAAGGCGCACGGGTGGGCGATGCAGACCGCGGGTGGAGGCGTCTTGCCGGCGAACACGCTTGTGCAGGTCGGCTTGTATGAGGAGCAGTTTCGTGTGGAGATTGAGGCGTGGGCGGAGGTTGGGTCTGGAGAGCGGGGGGTTGTGAGGGTTTATAGAGATTAGTAGTTGCTTCTTACATCTATGGGTTACTTGGGTGTCGAGACGGAATGAATTCTTTTCGAAAAATGATCTGTGCATCTCCTGAGTATAAGTAACGTTACTTGCTATATTTCTACTCGGGTGACCATGCCCCATCTTGAGCCCGCTTACGCCTTTTTTCAGCACGCTCCTCGCTTAGCTGCGTCAATGTCTTCCCACCATTGCGATCTTTGCAGTTGGCACAGGAAGATTTGGCAGGCTGCATTCCTCCTTTGGGCGTCGAAGTCTGTCTTCGTGTTTTGCACTCCTCACAGTATTCATAACCCAACTGCGCTGCCAGCGTTGCAGAGTTACTCCCAGGTAGTCTTGAGTTGAAGAATTGCGATTGTGTCATATCGCCGTTCAAGGCGAAGCAGAGGGAACATTTGTAAATGCATTTCATGCCGCGTTCTTTCCGATTTTGGCATAGATTGCAGAATTCATATGTGGAAAGCAGGGCCGGCCTTCCATTCGCAGTTCTGCTCAGGACCGAGCAAGCGGGACAGTTCCGCTTTGACTGGCCGCCCTCCTGTCGTCGAACTTCGCATTCACTGCACCGTTGCCTCCAGGGCTTCGAGGTTGCGACCGGATTGCTAATCGCGGCAGGTTGTACAGAGCGGTTTGCCGGGCCTGGCGCCTGCATTGTCTGCACTCCAGAAACACCACCGGCGGCAGTCTAAGCCGACATCTCGGCGCCGTGTTTTCCTCGGTTTTCACCATGGGGCTGGTCGACCATCTCCTGGTCCTGGTCCTGGTCCTCCTCGGCATCCGGATCCAGGGTCTGGTCCTCCTCCTCATGTTCCTCTTCCTCGTCATCCTGCTCGTCGTCGCCCTGCTGACTTCCACCATCCGAGCTGCTGCTGCCCGCGTGCGAGTCAGCCGCGACCGAGTCATCCACGCTCCTGCGCAGGTTGGGGAACATCAGCGTGGGCGGGATGTCCTGGTCGTAGTCATCCGGCACATCACTAAGGTCGCTCTCGTCGTCGGCATCGTCATGGTCCGGTCTGGGGCTTGCAGCTTCGCTTTCATCTGCTCGGTCATCGTCGCCGCCCCCTTCGCCGTTGTCGTCAGCCTTTCGTTCCCCATCCCACATCTCAGCGGAGCCATCCTCACCTTCACTGTCCTCGGCGCTGCGGCGGGCTGCCGTGTCGTTCTTGCCAGACGCAACACTACTGCGTCTCGACTTGCGGCCATTCGACCGCTCGCTCACAGCGGACTTTGGCGGGGGCTGCTCGGTAGCCCGCAGCACGGCCTGCTCGGCTTTGCGAAGGACGTCGGCGCGACGAACGCCTATGAGCCTGCGGCGGATGACACTGCTTGGCTCACCTGTGTTGGAGGTCGTCCTCTCCATCTTCTCGCCAGTAGCGGAGCCGGAGGGCGCTTCACTAACTGCGCGGCTGGCTTCCTCTTTTTTGTCTAGGCCGTTCGGATGCAAGAGACTGTTGAACTGCTCCTTGTCAATGTGGCCGTTCATCGCCCCCTCCTTGGCACGGTTGCGCGCTTCGATGATGGTAGCGGGAGGTGGGCCCGGCAGCTCATCGAAAATGCCGGAATACAGCTTGGAGTAGCAATCATGGATGAGATCGTCGATCATGCCCGCCTTCATGAGTCCACCATTCAACTTCTTCAGCTCAACGGTGTCCTTCATGGCATTGAGCGCAAGATGGTCTCTGTCGTCTTTGCCAGCCCATTCACTGATCCGTTCTGCCACTATATCAAACTCCTCGGCGCTGATGTTCTTAAACACGTCATCCTCAGCTGGAGGAATCTTGTAAGTGTGCCGCAGAAGTCTGGTGTACGCCTGTACGCACGTCGCCCAGAGCTCGTTGAAGTGGTAAAAGTCGGCCCCCTTCTTCCGTATCTTCCTCAGCAGCGCTTCCAGATTCACACGATCGTTCGTGAGAGTCAACAATCCCACGATGTAGTGTACATACTGCTCCGTGAAAACATGGTGACGTCCGGGCCTTTCAGCGTCACACTTCCACACATTGATGGCCATCGTCTTGGTCACCATGTGTTCTCGCAGTATGTTGAAAGCCGCTTGAGCTTCGATGAACCGGTCTGTGGTGCCGTGTTTCTCGGGGTCGTGAACCATGCGTGCGTGGCGCATGATGATTCGATGCTGCCAGTGCGACTTGTCCTTATCTCGAAGATGGCGAAGGATTTCCACCACGTATCCATCCCAGTCGTCATCATCAACTTTCACGTACCCACCACGTCTGATCGCGTACGGTTGCCGCTGAAGAATGTCTGCGGCCTCTTGCGGGCTCATCTCGTCACGACCAACGAGCTTGTTCAGGATTGTGACAATCTTGTAGTGCGGCTCCAAGATCGGATCTTGACCATGCCGAGGCTTGGGAAGTTTAGACACGACCTCGATCGTCGTCTCAAGAGAATTGACAATCTGCTGTATGGTTGGCCTTGCCTTCAAGTCCGTCGCACTCAGAGACTCGATCGGCTTCTGATACATCTTCCAAAGGCATTTGGATACCATGTACGGGCTCTTCCAGTCTTTTGGCCTTTCCTTCATGGTCATTCTGAACAGCGCAGCTGCATACTTCCAAGCCGCGTAGTCCGTCATCTCGCTGTGGAACAGCCTCTTCAAAGTGTTAGTGCCACCGATTTCAGGGTAGAATCGTTTGTAGTCGCTGTGCTGGAAAGGCTCCATCGCGAATGGCTCCCGACTTGATGCATACATCCGCATGGCGAAATTGTAATACAGCTGCGAGAGCTTCTCTTCATCCTCCTTGGTCTCAGGGAGCCAGAAGTGGGAATACGACAACGCCAGACTGTAGCAGTGAATTGCTTGCCGCTGAAGTTTGAGTAGCTCCGCCCTTTCCTTGTTCATCTTGTCTGCAGACCACAAAACCGCCTCGTCCAGCTCGTAGTCGAAGCACTCGGCCAGTCGAAACCATGCTTCCCACATGTCAGGCGTGAACTGCAATTGCAAACGCATGAAGGTAGCTCCAATGCGCAGATCATCCGTAGCACCTGGCGTCTGGCGACGGTTCAAATCGACGGCCTTGAACTTGGTGAGAGCTATCATTCCAAGCAAGAAAAACCATCCACTCTTGGCCAAAGAAGCATCTGCGGTATTGACGGTCATAGCATCAAGTGGCACAGTACCTTTGAGTGCCTGGTACAGACGGAGAGGATGTATAGGCTTCTTCAGGTACTCCTGGAAATTGCGAAGGTTGTGGATCATCGGAGTGGTGGATTTGGCCTGGCCAATAGCTCCTTGCATAGACTCAATGGTATTCTTGAGGTCTGATTTGAGAAGATCCTTCATCGACATGCGGTTGGCCAGCGTCATGATCTTGTCGACAAGTTGCATCGCCTGGCGCTTTTCAAGCTTCTCCGGCACGCAACCATGGTCTGAAACCTCCCAGATGCCAACGCCAAGCTTCAGTCCATTCAGATCATAGAGGACCTGCCCCAAGTAGTCTTCCCAGTTCTCAATGTTCTTTTGCTTCAACAACTCGATCCGCATCATCTTCAAGAAGACCTTGTTGGAAGACGAGCATGCCTTC
This sequence comes from Ophiognomonia clavigignenti-juglandacearum, assembly GCA_003671545.1. Classification (NCBI taxonomy): domain Eukaryota; kingdom Fungi; phylum Ascomycota; class Sordariomycetes; order Diaporthales; family Gnomoniaceae; genus Ophiognomonia; species Ophiognomonia clavigignenti-juglandacearum. Next base: position 179,252 of record PYFS01002547.1, on the reverse strand, counting down.
CGTAAGCCGAGGACTTGGTGGACAGCACTGAGATAATCGGCCAGTTCGTTGTGAGGCGTCTTGAAGAGGGCCACGTTCTGGTGAATACCCACTTTGATCAAGCAGTATTGTAACGTCCACACTCTGACTTGCAGGTCGCGCAGATTCTCAAGTAATTCGTTGAATTGGGAGGATTTTGATGGCGCTGGAGTAATCCCCAGAGTGAACTCATCTTCCTGCATCACGGCAACGTGAATAAAACAACTCAGCCTGGCCAACGCACCTGATGTGGCCCGCAAATGCTCTTCGTCGATGATGTCGAAGGCAGTGTTATCATTCAAAGCCAACGACAGTGCGGACACCATCATATCGTGGATGGCCTTGGTGTGCTTCATCAGGAGTAATTTGCGCGAGTCTTGCGGCAAATTCAGATAGGTTGGACTGTCCATATCATTCATAACCATCTCAATGCTCTTGAGAAGGCATGAGAACTGCTTGGTCGTATAATTGATCGTGCCATATGCATCGCTGAGACGAGACCAGAGAAGAAGTCGCAGATCGGTGCTACTCGCCAGTAGGAATTTCCACAAGTCCTTGAGGCCTTGGCTGGCACATTCCTTGATCGAGATTTTGGAAGGTGTGACGGTATCAGCGCTGTCGATGTCCGTTGCGAGTGTCTTCTCAGGGTTGTTGACAAATACAGCTTCTGGATTCAACACAGGCTCCAAGGTGTCAATGACGGACACGGGGTCGGATATCTCGTCACGGAACAGGCCCAGGAAGAAATCCATCGTGGTCAGCTTGCTGATCTCCCGATCGGCCTCTGCAGACGAGATCTCGGGCATCACAGCATTGTTCGGCAGCTCAATTTTGCTGCTGCCCGTTGTAGACAGGTAGTCGCGTAGACTGTGCCAGCAGGCGAGTATGTGATCCTGGTCGACGCCTTCGGCTAGGGTGGTCGAGAAGACGCACGCCCACAGAAACCGCATAGACAGCTCCACGCCAGTGTCACTTGGTCGCGACTGGTTCAAATCCAAAGCGAGGTCAAGCCACTGACTTAACCTGTTTTTGGTACTCAACCTTATGGACTGATCCACGCGACTGTTTGGATTGGTAATCCGTTCGTACACGTCTAGGTAGATTTCGAAGAGCATCTGCACGAGGTTTTCCAGTTCTGCTAATCGAGTGGGTTCGGCATCGTCATCTCGTCTTCGAGCAATCTCAAACTCAAGCTTCTGGTGAATGGGTTCATCCAAATGGCTGATGACTTGAACCACGGCGGTTTTGAGCTGGTCAGACCATTTCTTGGACGTATAGCTTCGTGACATTGCCATGATCCATTCAAAAGCCACGTCTGGGGTAGACATCCATGAGGAATTGACTTTCTTCACAAAGGCGTGTAGCCCTGTTGATTCCTCAAAGCTGGCTGTCTCGGCAGCACGCTGCGCTCCGGCCTTGGTATGCTCTAGGAATGTGCTCATGCCTAGAGCTGTGGGGTCCGCCCTGGCGAGGAAGACATTGGCGACCTCCTCGTCATACGAGAGCAGCGCATCGCGCAAATCAAAACTGGCGGTATGCGTGATCTTTGATGTCCTTTCTTCCAATGCACCTGTGTCGATGATTTCTCCTATTCTGTCAACGGTGAGCTTGTCTGTGACCCCGAGGTTCTCGAGTATGTTCTTTGTCAAATGGAAGAGGTGCTGATCAGCGCCTTGAAAAGGTTGCAATTGTGCAGCTCTTAAGGTTGTCTCGTCGACTGTCTCTTCGGCGACAGTGTCCCGCCTACGAACACGCTTGGGACGCTTGGAATCGCCAATCTCTTCCTCGACAGGTTCCTGCAGGCCGGCGACAGATATCGAGCGCTTTCGAGTTGGCAAGGCTACATTTGGCTGACGAATTTCAGTGTTTGCGCCATTAGACCCGTTCACACCACCGGTGCCGTCGTCGCCGTTTTCCATAAGGAGATCCTTCGGTGATGACTTGGACTCTGTTGGTGTTTCTGTTGCGGCCTCCAGGGCTGGCTTCGAATCCTCTTGAAGTGCGTTAGGTGCATCAGGCTGTTGATCGACCTCCATGGGTTCAGCGTCATCAAACTCTTCGAAGTAGCCGTCAGGAAGCTGAAGGTTGATTGGCTGCCCAGAGAGGCCAACTTCTTGAACAAACTGAACCAGGCGCATACCAAGCTGTGCCCATGACACATTCGGAATATAAATGACGGGTCTCGAGAATTGAACTCCGGTGGCCAATGGTTTCCGTGAACCCAGCTCTTGGATCGGGTCTGGCAGGAAAGGAACTGGGTCAATGTGGCGCATCAGCATCGGTGGTAATTCTTTCTCCGTGTATGGCTTCATTCCCGGGTGCGTCAGAGCAATATCGTCGCCCAGAACGCACAATTGGTCCTTGAGCTGCACTCCCGCCAATCCTTCAGCCAGGGATGGCGGCTCCACGTCCACCACAGCTGGGTCATCGTCGAGCTCAATGGCAGCTTCCAGACAATATCGACTCATGCGTGCGCTATTCAGGAAAGCCGCAGTTCGCGCGGTCCTCCTCCATAGCTCGGCATCAGACGGGTCGCGGTCCAAGGCAGCGCTGAAGTCATCAATTGCTTTCCGAGCATCGTCGATGGCTTCAGATTGTGCAAAGACCTCTTTCGAGGCTGGGCCGGCTCGGCGGGCTTTGTACTTTATCCTATCCAATATGAACTGCCCATGATTCTTGTAAGAGAGAAATAATGCTTGGGGAAGACTGGTTCCACTGCTATCGACGTAAGGTCCGGTAACATCAAGGCCCGGCGCAAAGGAAGATTCGAGGGGCAGGAAGGGATTCTGCTGACGCTCGGTGCGCTCGTACTCGGTCTTGCTCTCGGGGAGCTTAAAGATGTCGGACAGAAATAGCTCGTCGTAGGCATCGGAGGCATCGTCGAAGAATTGTGGTCCTTGCGCGTGCAATTTGAGGGCGTTCTGAAAGAGCTTCAAGGCTTCATCGACCTGTTGCGTAAACACGGTCAGTCGCATAACACCCAGACGGCGCGGAACTCGAGTGGGGCCATACTTGTAGCTCTTTGGAGGTGTCGATCTCCTCCTCGATGTTCTCCTCGGGCTCGACGTTGATGGCCGAGAATGGAGGCATCCTCGAGTCTAGCACATTGCGTGCGGAGACCGAATCGCATTGATTTGTGACGAAATGCTGGTTTGTCGTTGCTCACGTTGTTGGAAAGTTAGTTTGGCCTGCGCGGACCGCTAGACGTACCGCGACTTCCAGCTAAGATAGGTACATGGGTGCTCCTTGCCAATTTTTTTAATTAAGAGGGTGGCTGCTGGCAACCACCTGCACTATGCCACTTCGCCAATGCCAACCATCCGTGAGTCTTGATGCGCCACGGCGTATTTGTGCACCGATAAATAAGCCACATTTCAACACGGGTCAGCAAGATGAACTGATTACAGGCCCAGAACCGGTCCTCAGTCCGAAGTGCGCACACCCTGTTGTTCGACATGCTGCAGGCTGCACACCGACCACGGGGCCAGCGCTGCATTAGAAGGGAGCGGACACTGCAGAAGTCCTGGCGACTGGTCCATGGATCGCGGACGCTTACGCGGACGCTCACTGCTCGTGCTCGCTTTCTCGCTTTCTCGCTTTCTCGCTTACTTGCACTTACTGAGTGTTGCTGTGTCTGGCATGAGCACCTAGGTATATACAGTACAGACTATATAATGTAGGCACCAAGCCTCACAGAAGCGAGGTCGTTGCGTGGATGAGACCCATCGCCATCTCAACCTTCTCTTTGGCCTTACCTACTAAATAGGTACACGCTGGTCTCGAACCACTCTGCACGCGCTTTCATCCTTTAAAAGCGAAACAAGACTCATCAAGAAAACACGTTCAGTACACCACACCATGAAGCAAGCACAGGTCACCAATTGGGGTGAAACACCCAAGTACATCGATGTGGATGAACCAGGCCTTCCTCCCGCCGGCCACATTCAGCTGAAAGTCGTTGCCGCTGGTGTCCACCAGTTAGTCAAGGGCCGCGCTGCAGGAAAGCACTACAGCGCACAGGTCCTGCCTCATGTCCCCGGCGTGGATGGCGTGGGTCAAGACGCGGACGGCATGCTCTACTATTTCATCGCCATGACCGACCAAGGAGGCTCCATGACAGAGGTCATCAATGTCCCGAGCCAGAAAGCCTTGCCACTTCCGGACGGCGCCGATCCAATCCAAGTCGCAGGGCTCGTGAATTCCGTCATGGCAAGCTGGATGGCTATAGTCAAGCGGACGAGTGGGCTACAGCCGGGCTTCACGGTGCTGATCGTGGGCGCGACCGGCATGTCGGGTGTCGCTGCTGTGGCTGTCGCGCGGACACTCGGAGCGGCCAAGGTGTTTGGCGCTGCGCGTAGTGCGGCGAAGATGGCTGGGCTCGGCCTGGACGCGACGGTTGAGTTGGGTTTGGATCCGGCCGGTATTGACTGGACTCCGGCGATGGACGTGGACGTGATCCTGGACTTCCTCTACGGCCCGTCTACGCTTTCTCTCTTCCGGGCGTTGAAACCGAGAAAGTCAGTGCAATACGTTCAGATTGGGACAGTCGTGGACCGGACGGTCGACCTGCCGGGCGATGTACTCAGGAGCAAAGACATCACCATGAGGGGATCAGGGCCTGGCGCTTGGGGCATGAAGGACTTTGGTGCAGAGCTTCCGAAGATGGTCGAGGCGATTACATCTGGGAAAGTGAGGCCTGCTCGCTTTCAGGAGGTCAAGCTGGCCGATATCGAGAGTGCGTGGACCCAGCAAGGAGGCGAGCGTATGATCATCACTCCTTAAAGATCATTGAGAGCTCTGTGCTTTAATGTTCGCTTTTGCGTACGTTTTCTTGGTCGGAGTTTGCACATTTCATGGCAGCAATTATGACAAGCTCAAGCTGCGTTCCATGAGAAAGGAATAGTGCTCATTTGGGTACAATATGAAGAAATATACCATAGTAATATTAGAACTTTTGTACCGGAAATGATGTCCCTTTCGTGCAGGTGGGCAACAAAGAAATTAAGCATGGCTCCATTTTCTCTCACAAACTATCTCTTCGCAAGAGTCTCTTTACAATGATGACCAGAGAAGAATAGAATCTACCTACAGTAAATAAGTATCTACTAAACAAAAATGGCGATTCGTTGGTGGAGAGTCAGGAACTGGACAAGCCTGACAAGCAAAGGTAAGCAAGCACATTCTCTCAAATGCCCTGCTTTTTGAGTATCACAGCATGGGGACAGGGGTAGCTCAGGGGGGGAGCATTGGAGGCAGCCGACGTCATTCCTCGACTTGGTGGCCTCAACTTTCCTTGGGAGTCAATCACTTCCTCTTCAAGGCATCCCTAACACAACATTCCTCTTGTCTGCCAATCTTCCTCTGAGATCTGTGTGTTGAGCTCCCTTTTTCCTAGGGGACTCAATCAATCTCTTTTCTAGCAAATTCTCCTACAATCCGACTCTTCGCAATCGATCCGTGCATGCGCTGAAGCCCCCTTCACAGCCAAGATCATGGCGACGCTTAGATCACTGTACAAGTCTGACGACCGTTTTGAGCTCAACACGAACTACAAGTCAGTCTTTCACACTCATCTTTCCCGTGGCTCCGGAATTGACGCTCCACAGTGTCGACTACGTGATTCAGTACCAAATTCCTTCCGAGGGTGAGTACCAACCACATGGAAGTCCAGTGCTCCATGCACACATATTCTGGACAACACACTGACTGCTACTTTAACAGATAGCTCCAAAGCTGAAGCCGCATTCGTCCAACTCATCGAAGCCCTTACAGGCGTGGGCCTGGCCACCGAGGTCCGTCGAGGCTCCGGCTCGTCCCTACTGGTGTTCGTCAAGATCGCCTCCGAGAAGCTGCTGAAGCAGCAAGTCTACCGATATCGAGTCCAGGACTGGCTATACGGCGTTCGTGTCTGTGCCCCCGGCAAGGATTTGAACAAATACTATGACGAAGAGCCTATTGTCGAGGCCGAGCGGCTGAGGCTGGTCTACCTCCTCATCACAAAGCCAAAGGCTGAAGGAGGCGCGGGAGTGACACCGAAACTGGGGCATTGGAAATACGTTCAATCAGTGTTCCCGCTGCACAACCATGTCTTCAACCGCCAGTGGCTCAAGCAATGGAGCCAAAAATACTTCCTAGACGAGAACGACATCAACGACATTCGGGACAAGTTCGGAGAGAAGGTGGCTTTCTACTTCGCCTTTCTCCAGAGCTACTTCCAGTTTTTGTTCTTCCCGGCAGCCTTCGGTTTCGGAGCATGGCTCATCCTCGGCCAATTCTCGACATTCTATGCCTTGGTAAACTGCTTGTGGTGTATCGTCTTCTTTGAGTACTGGAAGAAGAAAGAGGTCGACTTGGCAGTCCAATGGGGCGTTCGTGGTGTGTCCAAGATTCAACACCCGCGGGCAGAGTTTTTGTTTGAGCGTGAGACTCGGGACCCTGTGACTGGCGAGGTCGTCAAACACTTTTCTCCTGTCAAGCGACTCCAACGCCAGCTTCTGCAGCTGCCCTTTGCGCTCTCCTGCTTGCTCGTCCTCGGTACACTCATCGTCTCCTGCTTCTCGATCGAGATTTTCATCTCGGAAGTCTATAACGGTCCTTTCAAGTCATACCTGGTCAGTGTCTAATGTCGCGTCACATATCTGACACTAGCTAACACCGCACAGGTCTTTCTGCCTACCGTCCTACTAACCATCTTCATGCCTACTTTGACCACAATCCTCACAAACCTTGCGGATAAGCTCACGAAACATGAAAACTACGAGACCAAGGACGGTGAGTTGCATGTCATTAGTTAGCTACATTACTTTACTGACCGCCTTTGTAGCGCACGAAGCTGCATATGTGCAGAAGATCTTCGTGATCAACTTCGTTGTCTCCTACCTCCCAATCTTCTTGACTGCATTCGTATACGTACCATTCGCTAAGGTACTGGTCCCGTACCTTGACGTCTTCCAAGTCACAGCTCAGCGTTTCACCACAAACGGCAAAGTGGAGGTCAAGGAATTCCAGATGGATCCCAATCGGCTCAGGAAGCAGATTATCTACTTCACTGTGACAGCTCAAGTTGTCAACTTTCTTGTTGAGGGTATTGTACCAATTGTCAAGCGGAAGGTCTTCAAAGCGGTCAAGGAGGCACATACCGAGATCACCCACAAGAATGATGAGCAGCAGCACAAGGATCCCGAGGACGAAGCGGCCTTCCTTGCTCGTATTCGCAATGAAGCTGAGCTGGACGAGTATGATGTAACTACGGACTACAGGGAAATGGTCGTCCAATTCGGTGAGTGAGGTCCCCCCGTTCACCCATTAACAGAGACTGACTGCGATTTGCCAGGCTACCTCTCACTATTCTCTGTCATCTGGCCCCTGACAGCCTGTTCATTCCTCGTCAACAACTGGGTCGAAGCCCGCGCCGACGCTATGAAGATTGCCATGAGCAGTAAACGGCCGATTCCCTGGCGATCTGACTCGATCGGCCCCTGGATCAATTCGCTAGGCTTTCTTTCCTGGCTAGGCAGTCTCACCAGCGCAGCAGTCGTCTTCATCTTCTCCAACGACCCGTACGGCCCCGACGGGCACCCGTCCAACATCAAACCATGGGCGCTGCTCCTCAGCATCCTCCTCTCGGAGCACGTCTACCTCCTCGTGCAGTTTGTCGTCCGCTATGTCATCAGCACACTGGACAGCCCGGGTCTGCAAAAGGAGCGCGCAGAGCGCTTCGCCATGCGCAAATTCCACTTGGAGGAGACCCTGGGCGAGGACATGGCGGAGAGTGCGGCCGAGGCGAACTTCACTGGTGGCGAGAAAATCACGAGAGAAGCGCTTGAGGAGGAGGCCCGCCGGGCGTCAGTGTCGGGCAAGGATGCTGGGCCAGAGCAGGCTTTCTGGCAGCGACAGCGCGGGGCCGCGGAAACCATTCAAATTGGGCGCGGCCTCATCGAGGAGGCGGTCGCGGCGAACAAGACCAAGGCTGAGTGAGTCTACAGGCAGGCAATCAAAAGTGGACGCCACAGAAAGAGGTGGCTTGGTGATGGATGGGCTTAAGTAAACGGGCTGCTGATGCGAAATGAAGAGGAGACCGAGGCCCAGAAGTATCATGAGAAATGACTTGCAAAATGGAGCGTACCTAGTTGTCAGCCTACTCATTCCTGTCATATCTTTCTAAGTATGCTTAACAAATTCGGAATATCTATATTTGAGAAAGCTATTGAAGCAATCTTTTGCTGTCGAGGATGAGTCCTTGGGCTCAGCGCACAACACTGTGCGACCGACATCGAAGTACGCATGATTTCACCCGAGTCACTTATATATCTGAGACCAGCAATGTCAGTACATTGTGAAGTGTACAATGCTTACGACAGAGTGCACTGTGAACACTATCACGTTTCCAATGTCAGTGTCGAAGAGTCCAGACTCCAGGCCGGAGAGTCATGAATACCGATGGATCGGTGTCGTCTGACTAAGCTCGTATTCGGGTTTTCGTAATCGTATGCGAATGTCGTGCAGGCGGCCCCACGTGCCGGGGAGCTATGGCCCGAGGCCCCGATAATGTTTGGTGGTGTTGAGAGCTCGAAGGGTTCAGCTTCTTCTCGAAGGATTGAACAGAATTTGCGGGTTTCCTGAAGGCCTGACACCACATCACCACGAAACCAGCCCATTGCATGCAAAAGTATAGCGGGTATGGCGTGGTCCAGAGGGTTAGGCCACGGCTGATGGTCAGGTATCCGGATTTCCAGGTACGCACCGAAGTATATACGGAGTACATATTGACAGCTACGCTTGGCCCAGACTTGCTGTGCCAGTGTGACTCTGTACCTGTGCAGATCAGGGGTAATAGCCAATGAGTAGTCCGTGCGGATTAAATTGCGGTCGAGTGCCACTATGGTGTTTGTGATTTGTGCCTCTCACCAAAAGTACACACAGGTTCAGTGATTGCCAAAATGTCCACTGAAATGACTGAGCAGAGCCTGAGAATTGATAAGACGCCTAACTAGGTAATCTTATCATGCCACTCGGCACTCGGCTCCCGGCCGTTTCTACCAGCATTTGCCTAGAAACGGGTTAGTGGCATCTGGTTTTTTGAAGGCGAATACCTACCTAGGTAGAATTCTTTGAAGGGTCATTGTCTACTCCGTATGCATGAACTGTTTAGCCTCTACCAAAATTCGTATGGCAGGCTGCTGGAGAAGCATACAGCACACAAACTACCCAAGTAGCCTTGTCATAGTCGAAAATCTGCCTCCCCATCGTCAATCTCCCATGTGGCACACAATCTTGGAATCTGCACGGCACTGTGGAGCCGGGCAATCCTGAGTCTCAGTTTGCTTCCATTTGTCAATTGGGCGGGCAGCAAATTCCTTTGGACCCCTGCCTCCGCATTAGGTACTCCTTACATTTCTCTCACCGAGTGGTAGTCACTTTGATCTTCCTCAACACCACACCACTTCACTGCACATCACCTCACATCACATCCTCCTGGTTGTCCACCGCTCTTTCCTGGACCGGGAAAATTTCGCCCTGGCCGGTGCCCTTTCAGAAGTCTGTGACAGAAATCTTACGGCTTCCCAACCAAAAGGTGCTTCCTCCCACTCTCTTGCTGCGCGCGACTGATAATCGCCCGAACACCCGGAGAACCCGCCCAAGTCGGCTTCATACTGTTCGCGTGCCGCATACCGCTCACGCAAGCTAGTGTGGCCATGAGTGTCAACACCACCTTCACGTCGCCGCTGGCGAATGCCCAACTCGGCGGCAATGTGCCTCCTCCGGTCGAGTACGTCCTCGACGCGCTCAAGGGCGTCACTTTCTGGACTGGATTCTGGACCCTCCTGGCGCTTGCCGTCGTCTACGATCAGCGTAAGTTGGGAGAGATCCATGGAACAATTTGGTTCATCTCAATTTTGACTTTTGACATGCAGTAAGCTATCTCCGGAACAAGGGGTCTATTGTTGGACCCAGCTGGAAAATTCCCTTTATGGGCCCCTTCCTGGAGTCCATGAACCCCAAGTTCGAGCAATACCAGGCGAAGTGGGCTAGCGGAGAGCTCAGCTGCGTTTCCGTCTTCCACAAGTAAGTGATCACCACTCGGACTCCGGGGCGCATAGCAGCAGCCACTACGAGAGAAACTCTATTTGACTTGGCGAACGGGCATTGACTTTCTTGGGTTATTGCAGGTTCGTCGTGATTGCCTCCACGCGCGACCTGGCACGCAAGGTCTTGAACTCGCCCATGTACGTCAAGCCTTGCGTCGTCGATGTCGCCCACAAGCTGCTGGGTGCTGACAACTGGGTCTTCCTCGATGGTAAGGCCCACGTCGACTTCCGAAAGGGCCTGAACGGCCTCTTCACCCGCCAGATGCTGGATACCTACCTGCCGGCGCAAGAGGAGGTGTACAACCGCTACTTCAAGAGGTGGCTCAAGATCACCGAAGAGGCTGGTGGCAAGCCCGTACCATTCATGCACGAATTTCGCGAGATCGTCACTGCTGTGTCTCTGCGGACTTTCTGCGGGTACTACATCTCGGATGAGGCGGTCAAGAAGATTGCCGATGACTACTACATGATTACAGAGGCTTTGGAGCTGGTCAACTTTCCCATCATTATTCCCTTCACCAAGACCTGGTACGGCAAGAAGGCTTCCGACATGGTCATTGGCGAGTTCTCAAAGGCCGCAGCCAAGAGCAAGGTTCGCATGGCAGCTGGAGGCGAAGTCCTCTCCATCATGGACGGCTGGGTCAAGAACATGCTGGACTCTGAGGCATGGCGCCAGGCAGAGGCCAAGGGCCAGTCGACGGAGGGACTCACCAAGCCCACTCCTCTTCTTCGTATCTTCACGGACAAGGAGATTGCGCAGACTCTGTTCACCTTTTTGTTCGCCTCGCAGGACGCCACCAGCAGCGCTGCTACTTGGTTGTTCCAGATCATGGCTCAAAAGCCTGAGATGCTGGACCGCATCAGGGACGAGAACTACAAAGTCCGTAACGGGAATATCCACGCCGATCTCAACATGGACCAGCTTGAGTCGCTCACGTACACTCGTGCCGTCGTCAAGGAGCTGCTGCGATACAGGCCTCCCGTCCTGATGATTCCCTACGAAGTCAAGAAGCCATTCCCACTTACAGAGACCTACACTGTTCCCAAGGGTATATATTCTGTCGCCATTGCCTTTTTGGAACATTCGCTAACATGCTCACAGGCGCAATGGTCATTCCCACCACTTATCCATCCCTCAGAGATCCCGAAGTGTACACCAACCCCGACGAGTTCGACCCCGAGCGATACTACACTGGCGATGCGGAGGAGAAGGGCGCAAAGAACTGGCTGGTGTTTGGCACCGGTCCTCACTATTGCATTGGCCAGAACTATGCGCAGCTCAACCTGGCTTTGATGGTAGGCAAGGGCTCGCTTCTCCTCGACTGGAAGCACTTCGCAACGCCTCTCTCCGAGGAGATCAAGGTGTTTGCGACCATCTTCCCCAAGGACGACTGCCCTTTGACGATGACGAAGAGAGAGTGGTAGAACAGCGTTGTGCCAGAGCCTTGCATTATCGCGAGGTTTAGCTACGGTAATGTCAGTTATACGAGATAGACGCGATGGATCACCAATCGCTTGTTGTGTTTCTACGTAGCGGCCTGTGGCAGCTTAATTATTAATGATTTGTACTTGTACATATTCCAAAAACTACTGTGCCAGAAGTCATGATGCTGAACGCGATGTCTCGAGGTCTTGGTGCCAGATATTCTACGGCTAAAAGTACGGGGTTCGAATGAAATGCAAGATGATAGGTAAATCTGAGCTGCCTAGGTATGTTGATGTTGATGTATTCTCAATCCTAACATCAAGTTCTAATCCTGAGCGGACATCGGCAGGCACCTCGATGCATGTGTGCCGGCCAGTGCCCGGAGCTTCGGCGGAAATCTTCCCTGCAGCACGGGCTGCTTCAATGTTCAAATCAAACCTTCACTCTCGAAGTGACAGTGACAAGTTCTCTCCATCCAACCACAGGAGAGGATAGCACATACACCATGTCGTCCTTACGAACCCTCCGACCGGCCGCTTTCTCAAACAGCCTGCGCCAAGTCGCGGTCCGATCCGGCACCGCCGCTCGATCATACAGCATCGCGGCCGCGTGTCGACAGTCCACAGCGCCCCCGCTGTCGAGACGACCGGGACACAGAGCAGCGCTGCCTAGTGGGATCAGAAGATACTCGCAGCAGTCGGAGAGCAAGATCTGGAGCTTCGAGGAGGTGTGTCACTCCATTTGAAGGTCGTGGGCAGGCGGTCGAGGGAACACAATTGGGCACTCCGGGACTGATCATTTGGCACAACTGCAGGTCCAGAAGCTAGCAAAGCAGTCGCAGCCTGATGTCGTGATAGTTGGTACGCTTCTACAAATCTACACTCACCCCTTCTTGCCCCCTTCACTTCAACCTTCGCTAATACACCCGTCAACAGACGTCCGCGAACCAGGCGAGCTCCAATCTACCGGCCACATCCCGCACGCCGTCAACGTGCCCATCACGAGCGCGCCCGACAGCTTCCACATCAGCGCCGACGAGTTTGAGGACCGCTTCGGGTTCCTGCGGCCGGCGAAAGATAGCGAGGTTGTGTTCTACTGCAAGGCGGGCGTGCGGAGCCGGGCGGCGGCGGGGCTGGCGCGCGATGCGGGCTGGACGCGCGTGGGCGAGTATCCCGGGAGCTGGCTGGATTGGGCTGGGAAGGGCGGGGAGGTGGAGAGGTGATAGCGACTGAAGTATGGGCTTCAGCTAATATCGAGAGTGGTGCTGCTGCTGCTTGCACAGCGTACGAAAGCCACGAGGATTGGCATGGAAACAGACGTGATAGAAGAAAAGATTTATCCTTTGCAAATGTTTGTGCCAGCTCGTGATCGAGGCAGCACTCCTAAAGAAGATCGAAAACCTAGTGTAGACACCATCCCATAGACTCCCTGACGCCCAAAGCTCGCTCGCTCGCCCATGATGCGCCCAAATGCTCCATGACCTACGCAACCTCAGAACATGAACATCCGCGCCGGGTCCCCAGCCGCCGGAGGCGTATCATCCACCCCACCCGCATCCGGTCCACTGTCCGGCTGAGTATTCTTGATCAAGCTGCCATGCGCAAAGAAGAGCATCTTGATCGCCACAGACAGTGCGAGATGCAGCACCAGCACGAGCACCAGCAGCACCTTGCTCGTCTGCTTGTCGGTGGCGCTCAGCACGGGGTACAGGTTGCGCAGCAGGAAGGCGACAGACATGCCGAAGCCGACGCCAACAAAGACCCAATTGAGCAGGCTGATCTGGCTCCAGCTGATGAGCGCGACCGGTACCCAGATCAGGTTCGAGTAGCCGTATAGTGCCCAGCACTCGAGGAGATTGGCAGATTCGGAGCCGAAGTAGCGGAGGGCGAGGTAGAGTGCCATGGGCACGAAGAGCGTGTAGCCATAGATGAGTCCGGCGGCGCCTAGAGAGTTTATCTTTGTTAGCTTTCTGCAAGGGAACAGCTTGAGCCACTTCTGTCTCTAGAGCCACATAGGATATGTGGCGGCATGGACGTACCACTGAGGAGCTTGAAGTCGTAGACGAACGGATCAGGGCCCGTCGTAGCAAGATACTTGCTTATAGTGCCTCCCAAGAACAAGATAAACACCACTGTCGTGGCTATCCAAAACGGTCCGTAGAGATCCGGGTTGCCTTCGAGCACGTCGAGGAAGTTGGCCCGTGGGAACAGCGCGGCCCAGCACCGCTGGAGCACGGCTGACGTGTCGACATCGAAGAACTGCGCGTAGAAGTTGATGGACCAGAGGAAGCGCTTGCCGCCGCCGCTTGAGGCTGTCGCTGGGAGTGGCAGGCCTGAGCTCGGGGCTTTGCGGTTTGAGGAGGGAGTGTTCTCGTTGAAGTTCGAGGTGTGGAACTCGAGGTCGTCTTGTAAATCGGTGTGGCCGAGGTCGCCCTGCGTGAAGGTGTTAGCAAGAAGAAAGAGACGCAGCTTGTGCGAGAATGGCCAACCTCGTCGTCCACATCCACGACTGCGTCATAACCACCTCCTGACATTTTGCGCTTCGCACTTGTTGGCCGCGTGTACGGAGTATGTGTTGTCGGTATTGTGAGCTCCGAGGTCGAGAACAGGGGCAGCGGTGGCTTGTCAATGCTTCGAGATTAATGCTGATTGAAAGACTGAAGCGGACAAGCTATGGCGTACGGTATGCTCCGTGCGATGTCTAAACAGAAAACCAGTGGGTTGGTAGGTGAAGTGTCCTGCGAAGTTAATACAGAGCTCCCTTGGCGACAGCTTTCACCTTGAGTGCATGCAGGGATCGTGCAGGGACGTCGCATACTCGCCTTGCTCCTGGGTCACTTCGGAATCCAGACTGACATGCCTAGTCTGCCAGTCTACGGCGCCAGGAAATATTACCAAGTCATGATCTAGCATTTGGGTCACATTGTCTTGCAGTTTGAACACTGTTCGAGGATTACAAATTCCTGTATCGCTTTCAGCGTCTTGAGAGCTTGCTATACCGGTGTCAGCAAGACCGTAGTACTCACCGTTACGGCACTTGAGGATACATGGAGCAGACGCCAGGGGATAGTAAACATTTCAAGACGCAACTGGTACACCGCTGTACATCTGCATCGCATTCAATGAAAAGTTTGTGTCCACGCTGCATGTGGTACCTGAGAAAGCCTGACAGTTCCGTTGTAGTGACAGTTCCGCGTCCTCATAAATGACCTCCAGCACTCAAAATCTGGCATTTCGGTTCCGAAACAAAGACGCAACATGATCAGCTCCATCAAGACCAGTCCCGCATGGACACTCTCCCATAGTAGGCGTCAAAAATCGATCATGTTGCGGCAGACCATCGTTGGACCTAGCCGTGGCCGATGTCGTTGCAAATCCGCGTGCGGCAGCTTCGTCCTCCGGTCATGCTCAAATATCAATCAGTTTGGCACAGATACGCTACACCAGGTCAGTTCTTAGAGGATGCCAAACAATTTCCCGCTCGAATTGCAGCATCGGTGCAGGGTTGTCGGTTTGTGTTCATGAAGTTGATTTCCGGTAGCCACGAATCTCAGCGGCCTGTCTGCTGTATGCGCGTAAACAAGCGACCCTTCGCCTCATTGCCTGTCCTTGCCATTGCCAATCCGCCGCAAAACCATAAACCATCCCCATCCACTCTGACGCCAAAGAACACCGGGGCGAATCGTTTACTTCAGCCTGTGAAATTGTTAGCGGCAGAACGGCTTCGTCGGGAATATTCGAGGCGTACTTCTTCTTGGGGCGCAGCTGGTTGGTGTGGCCACACTTGCGCTTGCGGCAGTTGGTGGCACGAGGCGGAAGACGGGCGTAGCACTTGCGGCAGATCATCTTCTCGCAGTTGTACTTGGAGGCGAGGGCCTTCAGGGAAGGCTCGATAAGACCACCACGGAGACGGAGGACCAGGTGGAGAGTGGACTCCTATAATAAATATCAGCCATCGTGTTCAGCAGACAACTCGTCATCGCGTCCCAGCCAGTCGTCTTGCTCAGCCGACGCGGGATCCTGCTCTTTCCATGCGAGGCTGACTCTCTCAGAACGTGGTATCCACTGACCTTCTGGATGTTGTAGTCGGAAAGGGTGCGGCCATCCTCGAGCTGCTTGCCGGCGAAGATCAGGCGCTGTTGGTCTGGGGGAATGCCCTCCTTGTCCTGGATCTTGGCCTTGACGTTGTCGATGGTGTCGGAAGACTCCACCTCAAGGGTGATAGTCTTACCCGTCAGGGTCTTCACGAAGCTGTTGGACGTCGGATTAGTACCAGTGACACGGAAAGGCCGTCGTCGATCGTCATCGTTCGAGCGTCGGGTCGATTGTCGGTGGGCTGTGGAAGGACTGGGGGCTTACATCTGCACTGTGATGTGGTATCATGGTCAGTATTCAATGATTAGGTCGTAGCAGTACGTGATATCAATGTCTGGTGGTTCATGGACTTACTCTTGCTTGCTTCTCCTTGTGGTCGTTGGATGTGGGAGTGGGTGACCAGAGTCGAGACGCAAATTGCGAGAGGGCGAAAACCTGGTGGGCACAGAAATCGTAGTCTCAAATGCCAGACGACCTTCACGGCAAGATGGATGACTCAGCGGTAATCGGCGTGGAGCCCAGATATACAAGTAGCAAAGCCGCACGGCCCATGTATTTATCACGTCACTTCTTATGACTGAAACTTAAGGTTGATATATCAAAGTGATAAGAAGAATTTCCATACATAGTTTTGTCTTTCCATGGGAAGCATTTCATAGGTGGTCGCTATTGAAGCAATTAAGCTGTGAACGCCTAGAAAGCCGGTATCACTGGTCTGAGTTCTTGGGACAGCATATGGACGTTTGCAGGGATGTGGTCGGCAAGAGCCACCCCAGTTCCAAAATCGCAATTGCCCTCACGTGATGTCGGCTCTAGCCGCGAAGGCAAGAGTAAGGCATCAGACTCAACGAATGGAGCATGCAACCGTAGGAAGGTAAATGCTGGGTATCTCCTGCGTATAATTTGGTACGGACAAGACAAGACTATAGACTGCCTTCCTGTTCAGACTCGTTGGCCCCAGCTCCCGCGGCCAGCTGGGTTGCCTTCTTGTCCTGGACGATCCATCGCTCCACTCGATGCTCCAGCGCATTCACAGCCTTGACAAGCTTCCCTAGCGACAAACCTGACATATCTGCCGCCTTTCCATAGAGTGTCTTTGCTGTATCCGACAGGTCATCCACTGAGCGATATACGGCATGTTGCTCCCCAATCCGAAGCTCATGTCCCATGGTCGACGGGGCCACCGACGTAATGTATGTCTGAGCTGTTCTCAGCCTCTCATCGATCTGCTCTTCTGATAAGTCTTCCCCAGCAACGCGTCTTTGTCGCTGCGCAAGCGGGAACAGCTCCTTCAGCTCTTGTGTTTCTTTGCCCGCCTTGATCTGCGTCTCCGCGTACCAGTCGAGGTAGTCGTCGATCTTCCTGTCGCTCATCGTCCAGATGTCTTCTGCCCGCAAGTCGTTGATTTTCCGCCTTTCGAGTCCTTCTGACTCGACGTCCCGCATTAGCTCTCTCCATCTATCCCAGTCCATGTGTATGGACGAGGGGTCCCGGTAGCTGACTGGCGGTCTTTCTATGCCGTCGAATGGGTATAGAAGCTTTGTTGAGAAGACGACACAAGCAATTAGTAAGACGTCGGGATGATCGAGTAGTTTGAATCGCCGTTTCTGGACATTAAAGGAGAATTCAAGGCCCAACAGCCGCGTCATAGCGCGAACATGGACATAGATTTCCACTGAACCACCGTCCGTCAGCTGGCTGTAGTATGAACTGTCCACGGCATCAACTCACCTGGCAGTGCAAGTTCCCTCATGTAATGAAATACCAGCAATGGTACGTTCACCGGGGGAAACCCCATCTCGTAGTTCAGATGGTACTCCAGAACCAGCTCCAGCACAGCCTGGTGCAGCTCGCCACCCTGAAGAGATGCTTTCTTGACAAGCAAAGCCCGTTGATAGGACCCAGGTAGTCTGTCCGTCATCTCCTTGGGCAAGGCGTCGAATGCTTCCAAAAACAGCAGCTGGTCACTCCTCGCCCACTCGTAAATCTGCCCCACTCGCACAGGCAAACTGAGGCTCAAGCAACCCAGATAGCACAGCGCAAGAGTGTGAAACAATCCAGGCAGCTTCCAGTCCTGGCCTGGCTCACTCGTCCAGCTCCGCGCCCGACTCACACTCGTCCTTGTCGTCGCGGACGAACTTCTCCCCTCACTCCCACTCCCAGCCTGGGAGCTGAACAGCTCGCCGTCCGTCCCGGAGTCCACGCCACTCTCCGCGTCCGTCCCCGCCGGCCCCGCCTCGCCGTCCTCTCCCGCTGCTTTCAGCCCCGCGAAGTTTCGGATCCGCAAATCATACAGGTCGCGCACCACCGTCTCCAGCTCCGCCGGCAGCCGCCGTTCGCGCACGAGCCACGCCACCTGCTTGCGCAGCACCAGCTGCAAGCACTCGAGGTACAGCTCGCGGGCGTCGTTGCCGGTCAGGTGGCGCGCGGCCTTCTCCTTGGCCTCACGCTTTTTGCGTGCGACGCGACCGCTTTGGCCGAAATTGTCCTCGGCGTCAATGTCGATCTCGATGTAGCCCTGTGCGGTGATTAGCAGCGTGTTAGTAGGTTGAGATGAGAGGTCTTCTGCGCAAGGTTGTTAGAGACTGGCGAGCGACAACGTACCTCGATGCGATGGCCATTCTTGCAGTAGCGGAAGCCGTTCTCCGCGTACCATCTTGATGTGCGGCACTCGTCGCAGCGCTCGCCTTTGGGAAAGCGGTGCAGTTCTTTGCGACTGTCACCCATGATGGTTGTGCTGCTGCTCAAGTATGTCCCAAGACAAGGACGGGTTTGTCAAGCACAATACATATACGGGTCTACCCGCAGCGGCCCACACCCTGTCATGAGTGAGTGACCCAAGCCACGTGCGTCTCTCGTCAAGGTTTCTGTTGCTGGTGTTGGCAGTTGAAGTCTTGGCAACTCAAGATTGAGTTTGCTCCAGTTGAGTTTGGTTACGGAGTGCTTCGCAAAGCACCAAAGTAGACCGACCTTACAGACTTGATGTTGATTGTCACCACCTTCTCGCTACCTCCAGTTAAACATCGCATCAAACAATGGCACGTGCTCTTGTCGATTCAATCATTTTTCGACATATCTACTGCATATACAGATGTGACGTGTTCACCAGACAGCAAATAATACGCCACGGCACGCACATTCATCTTCGAGGCTTCATGCCACAACTTTTCGAAGTGTTTTATTCGTCGGTATTTGGCTGCAAATTGCATCCTCCGAATCACGCAGTAACTTGTATGCCTGTGCCAAAGACTGCGTTGACGAAGCCCATGTGCTCCGAGAAAATCAAGAAGTCCATCGACTGTAGAGTTGTGGTGGCTGGTGCAATCAGATGCCGGCGAGATCATCTCGACACCTTCTGCCATAAAACAGCTTCCAAGTGAGTAAAACGCCAAGTGATCATATCCGCCGTTTCCCTTTGTTCCATTACTCCTTGACGGCAGCCTCCTTGCAGTCAACAGCGAGCTGCTCACCCATGGCAGAAAGAATGGTGACATCTGAATTAACTTGTTAGCCTGCACTGCCCTTCTTTTTTCACCGATTTGTATAGACTCACTGGTGTCCTTCTCCTCCTCGGTGAAGAGCTTGCGGATCTTGTCGCCAACCTCGCCGTCGGGAACCTTGACATCGTCCTTGGTGTCGCCGTCGTCCTGCATCAGAGACAGGAAGTCGTCGTCGGAGATGTCGAGCTGTAGGAATCAAGTTAGACCAAATTGAAGTAGACGACGCCCATGGCACTGCATTGGGAGCGAGAATTAACATGAGGGGCAAACTTACAAGCTGGAACTCGCGACGGGTGACGTTGGGGACATCCATGTTGTGGGTGGAAGGGCACAGCTCCTCAAGCTTCTTGCCGGTGAAAATGTCGATGGCGACCAAGTGGACCTTGGCGTGACCGTGCTTGCCAGTCTTGGAGGTAGACATGTCGACGATCTTGCAGGGGCGGTTCTTGATGCAGACGTAGCCGTTCTTACGCAGAGCAGAGCTAAGGAAGCCATGTTTAGTCGAGTCTAGCTACACAGTTACAACCAAACTTACCACTGCATGGGGTAGGTGGCGGAGGCACCGGCATCTCCCTGAGCCTCAACCTCGAAGGCGTGGTCGGCCTATAGATGAAGATGGTCAGTTGTCGCGACACGAAACAGATGCGAAGGGCGGTCTGAGGGCATGGGAATGGGAAGGTAGGAGGAGGGTATCGTGGCCACGGCGTGCGGGGCTGCGCAACAGCACAACAAACAACGTTGGGAGGGTTAGAGACTGTGACATACGTGCTGCTCCTCGGCCATTTTGATGTATTTGACGGTGAAAGCTGGTGGGTGAGAAGAGAAGGAGGGGCTGGATCCAAAAGAAAGGAAACTGTTTGGTGAGGCTGGTTGTTGTCGAGGGGTGTAGAGTCTTGACTGAAAACTTCGAGAGGCGGTTCCCATTCTAAGTAAAGGCCAGGTACCCCACAATTACGCCTTTTCTGATTGGCCAAGTCACAGCGGCCCAAGGCTCACATTTGTGTCTAGAACCGCACTGAACCATTTGACTGAGCAACTCACCCATGTGAGTAAGGTAAATATCTGCTCTATTGCTGCATTTTATGATAGCTTCGCAGTCTTCTGGAAGAACTGTTCTCTAAGAAGGACTGTGCGAAGAGGCATGTCATGTAGCCTCAAGTTTTGTAGGTCTCTTCAGATGCAAACATCCAGCACTCCTCCGAGTACGGCCGCTTTTGCTTTGTATATTGGGAACTTTTGCGCTCTGGCCGCAGCCTCGAGGAATCTTGAAATACTTAGATCACTACCATCTTTGTAGAATTCGTCAGTGCCGTCAAATCTTGAGCTGCGTAGGCGCATCAGGAATTAGTGTCTCCTCAGACGAGCATAGTACAGTACTTGCCGAAATTGAAAATTCCCTAAATGACTATAGGAATTGTGGTACGGTAGGATGAGCTGGGAACAACCCCGCACTTATCTCAGCCGATATTATTTTATCGCCGACCCCTCCAAGACTTTGAAGGCCATCGAGACTAACGGGAGCAATTTCGTCTTTTGCCCTTCGCAGCGAACGGAAACGACCGCATTTCACCATGGGCCCTATAATCAACAACATCGACCCTGCGATCAAGAGCCTGCGAGAGACGCTGTGCTCAGAGGACACGCCCCTCCCCGTACGATTCCGCGCGCTCTTCTCGCTCAAGCACCTGGCGTGCGCATCCAGAGATGCAAACGCCGAGGCTGCCATGGATGCGATCGGCGCCGCTTTCGCAACGCCGTCCGCCCTTCTAAAGCACGAGCTCGCCTACTGCCTCGGTCAGACTCGCAATCTCTACGCTGCACCTCCTCTGCGCGCCTGTCTGGCAGATCTCGACGAGGACCCCATGTGTCGTCATGAGGCCGCTGAGGCCCTGGGCGCGATCGGACACGAGAGCCAACTGGACATCTTGCGCGAGTTTGAATCTCGCAAGGGCGAGGACGTGAATGTTGTGGAAACTTGCGAGATCGCCATCGGCCGAATCGAGTGGGAGAACTCAGAAGCACGAAAGCAGGAGAAATTACGCCAAAGGTAGGTACAACTTGCTGGTTTTCTATTGGGAGTACCTAGAGTCCTAATTGTGTATTTTCTAGTGACTTTGCCTCGATCGATCCTGCTCCACCGACAGCCGAGTCCACAAAGACAGTTGACGAGCTGGCACACGAACTCATGGACACAAGCCGACCTCTCTTCATACGCTATCGTGCCATGTTTGCGCTGCGCGACCTCGCCTCACCCCCCGACCTGCCAACCGCCGTTCCGGCTGTCCTTGCCCTTGCGCGTGGCTTCGAGGACCCATCCGCGCTGTTCCGCCACGAAATCGCCTTTGTCTTCGGTCAACTATCACACCCAGCCTCCATCCCCGCTCTTACTGCTGCGCTCAGCAACCCCAAAGAGGCCGGCATGGTCCGACACGAGGCTGCGGAAGCTCTCGGTAGTCTTGGTGAAGAGGAGGGCGTCGAGGACTTGCTCAAGACTTTTCTCGAGGACCCGGAGCAAGTTGTTCGTGAAAGTGTCATGATTGCTCTGGATATGGCGGAGTTTGAGAAGGGCGAGCAGATTGAGTATGCCTTGATTCCAGATGCGGTCACCACCACAACATAGAGCAAGGTCGGTCTTTTAGGAGAAATTTTCACGGGCTGGCGTTCAAGGATGGGAAAATACTCGTCATTCCTGGGCATCATGATCATACATCAAAAACCGCACAGACGGTTTGGTCTCGTCTCGGGTAGGAAGAAAGTGGTTGCAGCAGTCTGCAGCTGGACGCGGAGTAGACATTAGCATTTATACATGAATCTTCACACGAGCGCCTGCTTCCCAACTTACCAGCTGGAAGGGCCTCAAAGGCCGTGGGAATGATGTACGGAAATGCAGTATAATTGCCCTTTCCTCGAGTGCCGCAGATCTAGTTGTTCTCACTCCATCTATGCTTGGTTAGCAGTATGCCAATATGCGGTGAACTGTATTGACGTACTTGAAGCCACAGTCGCAGGTGTAAAAGATAGTCGAGCCTTCGTCTGCACTTCGAAGCTGGACTGCAGAGAACCGAACCTCTGTTCTACCACACTTGGAACAGGTCTGGTTGGTTGTTGCCTCTGTGTTCACCTCATGCCGCTTGACTGTCTGAGTGGTGGACAGCTTCTGGCGCAAGTAAGAAGGAAAATCAGACGGCTTCGACTTTGTGACAATCTCTTTTGAAGCCTCATCTAGACGGATCATCAGTAATAGGCTCTTGTTGGCCATAACTTGGTGAGAATCTCACTGACCTTGGTTCTCAGCACCACAGCACTCGCATTGCAAAATGTTCTTCTCACTTCCCTTGGACGCAGGCAACAGATTGCCACAATCGGTGCAGAAGACTAGAGACCCAATGGAAGCCATTTTTTGTTTATACCTTCTTCATGCAATTTGTTGATTGAAGGCGCAAATATCATCCAACTTTTTTGCAGGGATCGGCAGCTTCAAGGTTTGAGATCTATCATGTCACGGGGATAGAGCCGAAGGCGGTCGGCCCACTCTGGCAGGCAGCCGCTTGCATAGTGCAGGGGTCCTTGTCCTTGTACCCTGGAAGCACTCCATCATCGCGAGCAGCGTCCAGTTGCGGAAACCGTGAACTTGCCATCCATCGACGGCCATCGGGACCGGTGCCCACAGCAACTGAGGGAGTGAACAATTCAGCTTCCTCTTCCCCATACCCGTATACCTACAACCTACGACGCTACGTGTTCCTATCGAAGCCGCGAGATCACCACCGAAAGACGGCCTGTTTCGAGTTCCGCGCGCGCCAGTTGCACCGTGAAGTGCTTGTTCATTGTCCATTGTCTGGGAGGTGGACATTTTCTTCATGGCTCGTCACTTAGCACTCAGATAGAACCTCAGAATGGCGTCCCCAGGGCCAGACGATCCCAATGGTGCGCAGAACGGTTCCATGCCGCCTGCGCAACCATCTGGGCAGCAAGCGAAGTTCTCACGACCGTTCACTTTACAGGAGGCCCTGCCCTTCTCGCCCTTCACCTCGGTCATTCCCTTTGAGTCTGGTAGGTGCACTGCGCTCGATATTTCTGGAGTAGGTAGGACTTCCAACTAATCGATGCGTAGACATCATACCCACGCCGGACCTCGGAGCTGGACCCTCGTCCTCCAACCTCGCCCAACACGTTCCTCAAAACGACTTCGTGAACCTGAACCAGGAAGCTGCTAACCCAGCTTCAACTTCACGGCGTCTCGAACAAACCTTGGAACATGTCCAGAACCTTCTCAACCCTTCCAGGCTGACGCAGATGTGAGAAAACCAAAGAAATAAATCGCGGCGCATACGCTGATCTATGTGTAGCAACTTCAAGACGGGCGCAAAAGCCGCTGCATCGAATACTCAGACCAACAACAGCCTTGCTGCCAATCTCTCACCCTTTTCGAAAATGGTTCTCGACCGGACGGTGGTGCCCTACCGCTACCCATCTCCTACCGCTCAGACTTCAACACCTCAGACTCCCGTCGCTGTCCCGTCCTCCTTGAATGGACAGCAGCCAACACCGCCCCAGCCGACCAAGAAAGCACCAAAGGTTGCCAAAGCTGCAAAAGTCAAGAGAGAATCCATAGCTCCCGAGCAAGCGATGGAGAAGATGAAGAGTCAGGAGCCGGTCAGCAGTCAGACTCCAGAGCGCAGTGGACCCAAATTTGCGGTGTTTATACCCACTAAGAAGCAGTATGAGGCCGCCAATTCTGCCTCTGCAGCGTCGCAAACATCGCAGACAAGCACACCTGTTCAGCAACTTGCCCCTCCCACGCCAGCTACAACCACCGCTCCGCTCCCTGTTACAGAGGAGACTCCGTCAAGTTCACAGTCTCAGCAGCCTCCGACCAGTCAGAAACCACCCACCATCTCGATTGACCTGGTCCCAGCTCCTACCTTTAACAAGAGCGACTACATGGTCGTCAGTGATGAGGTGGACGAACCGACAAATTTGTCCACGCGGAAGCGGAAGCTGGACGAGTACGACGAGAGCCAAGATGTGTACCGTGACCAGAAACAGAAGGCCGACAATGCTTTTCATGCTCTTCGTCGGTGCTTCTTGGAGATTTTCGACGCAGAGGAAAACGTCGCCGCCACGCAGACTGGATCCAACCCCTTGGTCTTTCTCAATTCGCAACAAGAAACTGCCATGACCACCGCGGCTCAAAACAAACTCCAACCACTTCTTCAGAATGCAATCACGCTCGGGTCTTTCGCGCACGTACCAGTCGACGAACTTCTGCATATACAGCGACTCTGTGACGGTGCACTAAAGCAAGTACATGATCAAGATCTCAGACTTGATGAGACTTGGAGTGGTTCCGATGCACAGTCGTGGATTCAGCAACTTCCGGATACTGATGGCGCTCTCAGGGCTGCACGCACAGCACTACGGATCATGGCTGCTGGACGAGAGGACAGACAGCTTTATTCCGAGGACCTCATCCAGGATTGTCTGCGCCTCTTTCGGGACGTCACCGACGGCATCATCGTGCCACTGACAGAAAAGGTCCGCCGCCATGGCGTCAATGGCGATAAGAAGGGAAAAGATAGCAACGGAGGCCTCTTCGAAGTGCTCCTCCCGCACAAAAAGTCTGCCAGCTCCGTTTTCACAAGCTTCAGTCGACTTTATACCATGTTTACGACGCTTATTTCCAGCGTTGATTTGTCCGAATCTGTGGTCACTGCTCTAGAGACCATGTCCTCGAACCTGGTCTTCACAGAAAACGCCTTCACCGATCGAGACTGCATAGTCGCCACTCAGAAGTTCGACGGCATTCGCCTTGTTGCAATGGATACGTTGTCCCAGATCTTTCTCAAAAACTCTCAAAGCCGCCTTGGTATCATAGATGATATCCTTCTCCAGCTTGAGAAAATCCCCCAAGCGAAGCAAAAGGCGCGCCAGTTCAAACTCAGTGATAACCGAAGCATCCAACCAGTGTCAGCTCTTATCATGCGTCTTGTGCAGACTAGCGCAGGTAAGGTGACCGATCTGAGGAACGTCCAGAGCAAGCTGTTGAGAGACTTGGAAGATGGTGGCGCAAGCAATGGTGTCATGGATCAGCCATTGGCTACGACCAAAGTATCGTCGTTTCAGGATGAGGACAGGGCTGCGCAGCAAACTGGACGGGCCATAGTGGAGCTGCAAGGGGTCGCAGCATCTTTGGCCGGCGCAAGCAGAGACACTGCAGCTCATGTCATCAGCTTCATGGTTGGACGAGCCATTAAGTCAACCAAGACAGGAGAGTCTCCATTTCGAAGGATCTTGGAGAATTTTCTTGAGGATCTGACAACCTGCTTAGAGTCGCCCGATTGGCCTGCATCCGAGCTCCTGCTTCGAATTCTCATGGCATCGATGATGAATCTGGTTGACGGAGAACGAACTGCAGCTCCAGCGAAAAACATGGCACTAGAAGTCCTTGGGACGATGGGCGCTGCGATCTCTAAAATGCGGTCACTTGTTCGCAGTACCGTCAATGCGCTGGACGCGGTAGAGACCACTGAACTCGGTGCCTACCTCGCAGAGCTGGCAGCCTCTGCACTCGAATTCAAATCTCGCCCTGAACAAATGGTCTCTTGGTCGGGTCCGTACAGAGCCAGCCTTGAGTATCTCGATCAGCGCTGTTCTGAAGACCCTCATCTCGCCAGTGCTGTGTCCTTCGTGGTCACAGATTGGGCCAACAAGGTTGGCAACACTTTCGATGGGTTTCAAGACGACGACAAGGATCGAGACAGCGAGTTTGGCAGACTGGCATACCGGCTCCGAATGATGATTGAGGACCAGCGCTGGCTTTCCAGTGAATACAGCTTTGCAGCCGTCTCTCCAACACTGGCAAAGCTCTCTTATCATATCATCATCATTCGTTCGCAATTCTGCGAGGCTTACCGACACCTTCTGAACATCCTACTTCGTTTCATGACCATCGACCAGGCAACTGTCCGAAGCAAGAGCTTGAAGAGTGTGAACGACGTCTTGGAAACGGACCCGACAATCCTTGACGGAGATTCAACGGTGTTGAATCTCATAGTGCAATGCTCGACTGATTCATCTCCACAAGTTCGAGACTCAGCTCTTGGTCTGATCGGAAAATGCATCTTTATGAGGCCAGCCTTGGAAAAGGACATGATCCCGTCTATCATCGCCCGTTTTATTGACGCGGGTGTTGGAGTTCGGAAGCGCGCGATGAAGCTTGCTCGGGATATTTACTTGCGCAACTCTGACCGAGGCAGTCGCAGTGAGATTGCGAATGGCCTTCTCAGGCGTGTGCAAGATGCAGACGAAGGCGTTCGAGAAGTTGCCCGACAGATGATTGAAGAAATCTGGATAGCGCCCTATTACTTGGCGGACAATTCACCAACGTTCAAGACGGCGCTTGCAGAGCACGTCGCTCTCATGATCCAAACGATTGCAACCGGTGCTCCCACCAATGTCCTTGACAAGGTATTTCAGGCGATCATAGGCTCGAAAGAGGCCAACTTCAAAGTCGGCCAAGTTCTCGTCGCCAACATGTTCGATCTTATTGACAACCCAGAATCTGAAGATCCTACGGTGCCGAGTGGGCGGAATGCGCTAGAATTGCTACAGATTCTTGCGACGGCAGATCCGAAGCTCTTTACTTTTGAGCAGATCAAGCTTCTCCAGCCAAAGGTTGCAAGTATCGGCAGCGCAAATCCAGAAGTCTCCAAGGCCGTGATGACCATCTACCGCCGCGTTCTACCTCAGCTGTCGAAAGTCTACGACCAGTTCCTCACTGACGTCCGAAGTTTCCTCATGCCTGCCATTGCGAAGTATCCAAGAGCTCTTCTGGATGACGTGGTCGCCTGCTTGTGGATAATCAGCGGGCTTCTGGGGAACACGGAGCAGCTATCGAGACTCTTGATATCCACACTGAAAGGCATGAATATGCTTCGAGAAAAAGTGCGAAATAAGGCTCTTGACGTCAAAGGCATGAACGCATTCAAGGCCTATGCTCTGATTTCTGGGATGCTGGGTCATCACTGCGACTTTGACGACAGACTGGCATCCTACAAGCAGCTTTTTCCAGCTTTCAAAGGTGCTTCCGTGTCGAGATTGATCGTGGAGTTGACAATTCCATTCGCTCAGCCTTCGCTACCCATGGACGTGCGTAAGGCGGCTCTCGACGCTGCGGGTTTGGTGTGCCAGGCTTGGCCGCGAAACTTTGCCCTGGCGAATGTGTACACAACCTTCCAGCAGGTATTTGACGAAGAAGCAGCCGAACTGGAGTGGATGATTCTGAAGTCCTTGAAGGGTTTTCTCGTCACCGAAGAAAGGCGTTCTGAAGCAGCAGCGTCTGAGGGCACAGCCAACGGCGAGCAGAGCCAAAAGCTCAATTTGAAGGTGATGGGTGGAACCACTTTCGACGACGTCTCGAGCGCGACAACCCAACGTTTCCTGAAGGACATTACGCGAATCGCACTGGCTTCGCAAGACGAGCACGCCTTCCAAGCTGTGGAGGTCCTTGCGAGCATCAACCGTCAGGGCTTGGTGCACCCCAAGGAGACAGGTGTGACTATGATCACTCTGGAAACATCGCCAATTCCGAGGATCTCAGAGCTTGCTTTCATTGAGCACCGTGCCCTTCACGACAAGCACGAGACGGTACTCGAGAGGGAATATCTCAAGGCAGTCCAGTCTGCGTTTGTGTATCAACGCGATATTGTCGGCGATCACCGTGGCGCAACGACGGAGCCTTTCACGTCCAAATTACACCTCATGATTGAGGTTCTGAGATCTAGCAAACCCAAGAACCGCATGAAGTTCTTTGAGAAGCTCTGCGCCACGGTCGACTTCGAGCCCTCAAAACTGGACGTTTCGGAGGTCATGCCCAATCACCTCAAGCTGTCGCAATTCATCATCGAGAATTTGGCTTTCTTTGACTACACCAGCGTGAACGAGCTTCTCAACGCAGTCGCCTACATGGAGAAGATCGTTAGCAGCACTGGAGCTAGCGTTGCGCAGGCGATCGAGGCTGAAATTTTCCAGGTCACCATGGACGCTGTGACCAACTCGCAAACAGCCGCAGATGGCCAGAATGGCGGTCCCGTCTTTGCGCCTCCACCACCGCCAATTGATGCTCATCGTCTCAAGCAACTGACCGCAGGTTCCATGATACTGCAGTGTCTCTGGGAGGCGCGTACCTATCTGCGCCGACAGTACAACCTCGGCACGAGCAAGCGCGATGGCAAGCTGAAGACCGCGAGCAAGGAAAAGGAAACCATGAAGCCAGTCAAGGTCCAAACCGTCACTGGCGACAAGTTCTGGGAAGACGTTGCCACGATCATGACTTCACTGTCCTCTCAGAACCGCATGATGGAGCAATGCCGCTCATTTGTGGACCTTCTGAACGTGGACAGGGAATTCAAGGTGGCTGACGAGGACGACGACATGAACGGGGAGGGCCTGGGTACCCCGAGCGGAGATGAGGAGGACGAGGATGGCGGAGAGGCAGCAGACAGGGGTCGCAAGCGCAAGTCCACTGCGACTCCCAAGAAGAAGCGGCCTCGCTCGTCATCGCAGCCGCGGAAGCGTGGACGGCCACGCAAGAACCCGTTGCCACGAGATGATGACGATGACATGGAGTTCTTCTAAGTCATATAATACCTTTCGGCGCATTTCTTGCTCTTTTTTCAAAAAATTCAAACACTGGAGTCTGGGGGGAAAAGACAGGTCAGGAACTGCATCAAGCGCAAAATGCTCTACACAGGGCGGTATCAAAGGAAGGGCGTTGTACAGGCGTCGGACGGCTATTTGCTTCAAGGGACACGACGGTTTCTTCTATTCTATGATACCTCAACCGCTTTTGCAGTGGCGTAAGAGCCTGGCCTGCTATTATTATTTTGCGAAGGACACATGAACAGCTGTTTGGCTGTTGACTTGGCTGGTGGCTATATGGGCTCATCCTACTCAGAGGTATTGCCGAACCAAACCAAACCGAATCTAGCAAATCCGCATCATTGCGTGTATAAACGAGACGATGCCCTGTTGTTTCTGTGATCATGCTTGATTTGCCGAAAGTCCGTTCATTTCCAATGCTCATTGCTCGAAAAGAGATGCTTACTAAAGCTGTGCGTTGACGCTATCATGTAACATATCCATCCCCCTTCCTCAACACATGCAATATAGAAAAGAATCCTGAACACCTGTGGGCCCATTGCGCAACAAGAAACCAAATGGACAGACCACACGCCGCTTTCAACCTGATCTCATCCTCACCCTATGCTCGCCCAACCATGCCCCCTACCCACGCCATGCACATAATCCCAAGAAAGAAAAAGCAACATCAGATCGATCGGTGATGAATGTCAAATCAAAACCGAGGAAAGGGACTGACTGACTGATGCAAAGCCATGCAGTGCGATGCCATATGCAATGCAATGCAAGTATGCGTCCCGTCCCCATCACCACCAGGCGCCAAGCCGAGAATAAACACAAAGTAGAGAGACAGGAGAAAGCTGAGAGAAGAGAATCGTTCGTTGGTAGTCGGGTATCGTGAGCTGCATGCGTAGTAGTAGGTAAAAGAGAAATGTGAGAGCGGTTCTGGGTGGGGGTGGCGGTTGTGGTCTGCTTGATTCGTGGTTGTTGCTTCTGTTGCTCCCGAGTCTCGTGGTGTGTCTGTGTGTGTCGTCTGGGTTCTTGAGGTTTCTCTGTTGCTGAAGTATTACCACAGGGATCTGGCCTGCCTCGCTTTTATATCCA
The DNA here is from genome assembly GCA_003671545.1 of Ophiognomonia clavigignenti-juglandacearum. NCBI lineage: Eukaryota > Fungi > Ascomycota > Sordariomycetes > Diaporthales > Gnomoniaceae > Ophiognomonia > Ophiognomonia clavigignenti-juglandacearum. Next base: position 149,380 of record PYFS01002547.1, on the reverse strand, counting down.
ACAACAGGGCCATCAGTGAGCCATGTCGGGCAGTAGGTCGTACGTAGTGCCCCAGCTCAACAACACTTGTTCCCCTTCCTCCCCCTCCTCCTCTGTTCCTCCTCTTCACGCTGCTGCAACAACTGCTGTCCACCCGCGGCCCCCAACGCGCCCCTCTCCACCGTCACACTCGGCGAGAACCCAGGGCTGAACAACCACGAGCGGCGATCCCTGCCCACCCGAAAGCTGCCCCCAGGCCTCCCGCCCGCTCCGTCAAAGTACCCGCCGGGGCCCCCATGCCCCGTCCCGTCGTACCCGTACCCGCTCGCCGAGCCGCCGTCGCCCGCCGTGCCATCGTAGTACCGACCGCCCGGCGTGAGCGCGGCGCCGCCGACGCCGGGCGTCATGACGGCGGCCAGCATGGCGGCCTGGATCTTGCGGTTCTGCTCGACGAGCTTGCGCGTCACCACGCGGAACACCTCCTCGACGCCCTCGCCGCTCTCGGCGCTAATCTCGTGGCACGCGTCCCAGCCCGCCTCCTGGCCCCAGAAGCCGCTGCTGCGCTTGGAGGTGGGCGAGCGCTGCTCGGCGGACGGGGATTCGCTGCTGGAGAAGAAGAAGCCGTTGGTGTTGTTGTTGTTGTTGTCCCGCCCTCCCCCTCCTGCGGCTACCATATGCGCCGCGCCTCCTGCCCCTCCTCCAGCTCCACCTCCGCTACTGCCGCCGGGAGGCGCGTGGATGCTGCTGCTGGCGCCCGAGATGGTGCCGCCGGCGGTGGGCGGGGGCGTGGCGCCGGACCCTGGGGCGAGGTTCTCGGCGACGTAGGCGATGCAGCGCTCGAAGGGGACTTCGCGGCGGTGGGGCTCGCGGGCGACGACGTCGGACTTGGTGCCGACGATGTGGAGGACGATATCGGCGGGGAGGTTGCGGCGGAGCTCGGTGAGCCAGGCGCCCATGTCGGCGAAGGATTGGGCGTCGCTGGAGGGGTGCGGGGTTGCGATGTCAGTAAATGTGGAGTGGTAGAGTGGTCGTCATTCCGCAACATGAGGGAGAGAGAAAATAAGGAACAAATACGTACGTGATGCTATAGCAAAGAATACAGGCGTTCGCGCCGCGATAGTACAGTCGCGAAATCGAGCGAAAGCGCTCCTGGCCCGCCGTGTCCCAGATCTGCAGGCGCACCTGGGTGTCTGTGTCACTGTCGACAACGCGCTTGGTCATGAAGGAGGCGCCGACGGTGCTAGTGATCTGCGAAGGGTCGAAGGCGCCCTTGCAGTAGCGCATGACGAGGCTCGTCTTGCCGACACCCTGCGAGCCGAGCACCACGATCTTGGCTTCGAGCGCCGAGGACATCTTTTTCTTTTCTTTTTTTTCTTCGGTTGCAGCGTGTGTGGCGCGCGCGCCCGGGGGGGTGGGCGTGAGTCGTTCGGCCGTATGGGTCTTTGTGGGCTTGTGATGATGTCTCCCTTTGTGCTGTGTGCTGCTGTCTCTGTCGCGTCGCGCTTGTTCCTGGCTAGGTTGTGACGGATGGGTGCTTTGTGTGTATGGATGGGTAGTAATAGCACTGCGACAGTCTCTGTGAAGGTGTCTTCCCAGTAACACAGCTTCGTATGGCAGGCACCCTTTGTTCACTCCGGCGCGTGTGGGCTGATCGGGGCCGGGATATTGTATTGAGATGAGTCGGCAACAAAGTGGACGAGAAGGATGAAAACACCGGGATGGCCGATGTTGAATGAGCTATTCGTTCACGTCCAATATATCGCAGACAGCTGTAGCCTTTCTTCCTCTCTTTCTCTCTCTCGTGTCAAGCCTCACGACGTCATGATAGGGCACCGGGTGTTGGGATGACCAGTCAGATAATCTCCGTTCCCTTGATGGTGTTGAAGCCCGTGTGGGTCTGTTTTGGGTATCTGGCGCCTGACTTCACAAAAGACCGGAATAGCGATGAAACATGGAAAACCAGTACGGAAAGTGAATGAAAAGGGGAGAAGAGAAAGAGTTGCACAAAAGAAACCGGGGGATCAACACGAAGAGAGAGAGAGAGAGGGCGAGGTTTGGCCACCGCTGCGTACACACGGGGATGAGAATGAGAATGGGAAGTGGGAAATGGGATATGTGAGATGGGAAATGGTGTTGTTGATCAGCAATCAGCAGAGGTCAGAAGTCAACAATGTGGGCGCAGTTCGGCGCCGTCGGGGAACAAAGTTACAAGTTACAAGTACGGGATACCACAGACACCTCCTCACCTCCTCAGGTGGCTTGTGACCTCGTGCCCAACATGCAACCGCCAACCAAGCCCTTATAAACAAACTACAGAGTACTCTGTACAGCCTGCTGCTCTCATTTTCGGTTTCTGCCTCGGCCAAGAATAGCGTCGTCTCACCGTCTTTGTGACCGAAAGACTGCTATTCAGCCTGACCTGACTTTGTGGGTGCATCGTACTAGTTAGTATACCTACTTACACAGTACAGAGTACCTAGGTATATGCCGATGCACTTCAGGCAGGTTGCAGTGGTTTGATTTCCACCGGATATTGCTGCTCTTATTATTCAGGAACATTATGCATCACCCTTCGCCCGTGTTCTGCATAACAAGCAAAACTCAAGAAAACTTTTTACAAGGTCCTCATAAGGGGGACTCTGCTCTGTGAACAGTATTTCCAGAGTAGAAAGCGTATCTACGTAGGTACGTACCTTGGTATTGATAGCCCAGGCCCCGGTGATCAACCTTGGGAGCCGGGGTAAATGCTCCGGTCACCCCGAGGACGACATCAACGACGTCCTACTTAGAGCGTTTCTCTCCATCTGTATCAGAAATAGAAGGTGAGATATCATACATATTACCTGGAACCCCCAAAAAAATAAGGCCAAATGATAAAGCTCTTATTATATGATTATGCCTAGATATCTACCCCGGCAAGTACACACGCTTCAGCCACCAATTTCTTGTTAAGCACCTACCTAGGTAGGTATCAGATTGCAATTTGTGTACGGAGCAGATACTCTATATGCTTCAAATATAGTGGACCTGTTGTCCTGTTTGTCCGTGTCTAGATATAGTAGTTCGAAAAGAATTTCGGATCTCTACTTCAACGCACAATATGCTTAGGTATGTATGTACATGTAGCTCTCTGGCTGTTGTTACTCGCAAGACAACACATTCGGTGCACCAAACAATCTCAATTCGCTCCTTTCCCCACGCATGTGCTCAACAATCTTCCCCCACACCACTGAGCCAAGCCTCCCTCTCTCACAACTTGGACCTCTGCGGTGGATTGACCAGCGGATCATACACACTCGAAGCGAGATGATCCGGCGGCGTGCCATTGCTATGGTTCCCCAAGCTGCGCACATCCACCAGGCTCGGATTCAGCTGGTCCACGCTCGTGCACCCAATCAGCCGCATGTTCATCTCCATCTCGTCCTTCAGCAGCTGCATCGCCCTGTCCACGCCCGCCTCCCCGTACGCCGACATGGCGTACAGGAACGGCCGCCCGATCCCCACGCCCGTGGCGCCCAGGCACAGCGCCTTGATGATGTCCGTCGCGCGCCGCACCCCGCCGTCGACAAACACCTCGATCTTCTTCTCGTAGCCCTTCTCGCGCAGCACCGGCATCGTCTCGGCCAGCACCTCGATGCCCGACCGCGCAAAGTCCAGCTGCCGCCCGCCGTGGTTCGACAGCACCACCCCCTGCACGCCGGCCTCGACCGCGCGCACGACGTCCTCGGCGCGCTGCACGCCCTTGAGCACGATCGGCATGCGCGTGATGCTGCGGAACCAGGGGATGTCCTTCCAGCTCAGCGCCGGGTCGATGAAGCTGCTGATGGCGCGCGCCGCGCCCTGGCTGTTGTCGACCTTGTCGCCGCTCTGGCTCTGCACGCTGCTGCCCGCGTCGTCGAACTTGCTGCGCATGTCCTTCTCGCGGCGGCCCAGCTGCGGCGCGTCGACCGTGATGAACAGCGCCTTGCACCCGCGCTGCTCGGCGTGCTGCACGATGCGGCGCGTGATCTCCCGGTCCTTGTTGACGTACAGCTGCATCCACTGCACCTGGTCGCCGCGCGCCGCGTCCATGATCTCGTCGAAGGAGCACGACGCGAGCGTCGGGATCATCTGCACGACGTTGTGCGTCGCCGCCGCGCGCGTCAGCACGACCTCGCCCTCCGGGTTGCCGAGCTTGCCCAGCGCGGTGGCGGTGACGTAGAAGGGGATGTCGACTTTCGTGCCGAGCATCGTGGTGGAGAAGTCGACTTTCTCGACGTCGACGAGGATGCGCGGGCGGAACCAGATGCGGTGGAAGGCCGCGTGGTTTTCGCGCATGGTCTGGTTGGGGTGGTGAGTGATGTGAGTAATTGGATCGCCTCGAGCAACTTTTCAGAGGAAGGTAGGGGTCCTTACGATCTCGTCGTCTGCTGCGCTTGAGTAGTAGCCCCAAGCCGTCTTCTTCATGATGCGTCTTGCCACGGCCTCAAAGTCCAACAGGTTGTAGCATTGTTCCAGCAGCGGCATGGTCTTGATCAGCTGCTGCCTCTCCCTTTCCTCTGGCGTCTCCTCTTTCTCCTCCTTCTCGACTGTCTTCATGTCCACATCGCCGAGGTGCTTCGACTTGTCCAGATACTTGTCCAGGGTGTCTGGCGGATGGATAGGGTCGAACTCTTCTGTGGCGTCTTTGCCCTGGATTATAGTCGCACGGCGCAAGTGTCAGATATTCTGTACCACTATCCTCTGCTAAAATCAGGGTATACCACTTCGACACTTACAGCGTACTTGAGTATGATTTTAGGACCGCCGGGGTGTTCTGGGAGGAAGTCCGTGACATCGTATGCTTTGCCCTGTGGCGTATAACATGATTAGAACCTCTTTCCAACTCGAGCCCAATACACAGCGCAACAAGCGAGTAGATAGGATAGTCTGAACGCACATGGACAATAACCCAACAGTCCTCTCTGCTGCCATGCTTGGCAACCTCGGCGCCCGTTAGAACCATGATGCTCAGTATAGTCAGATACGATGATTGTCGAATGAAGTGAAGTGAGGGTCTTCAGAGTCCAGAATAGAGACACAGATGTGGGACAAAATTTTACAATAACACAGAGAGATGTCGCTTTTGGCGAGATCCCCCGGAATGATCTCGGCAAGTTGAGCGGCGAAGTCTTATGAGGACCGGACCCTACAAGTGTCAAATATTAGTTTGGTAGAGCCGGAAATGGATGCCGTCACCGGAGGTTTCGCATTGTGCTCGGGATGCCCACCGTGGTAACAGAAACGATTAGTAGTCGCTAGTCCTAGGCATTTTGAACATTGGGGAAAAGGCAATGTGATTGGGGAAGCCCTCAGATCAACCTCAGCATCGTCATATGGCCTTGGAAATCGGTCCTCGGCCGTTGGCCCGACGCGCTGGGAGGTCCCGCTAAGACTTCAGGGCAGGACCCACAGCACCCGCCCACCCCACCCAACAATGTGGGGTCCCCGCATTGCATTCGCCCGAAAAGGCGAGCTACTGAAAAGTGTCGGTACTGACACACACTATCGGAAATCCGACGGCGTCGACGACATGTATGCGCCATGTGGCAAAGAAAGCTTGTTACTGTCTCACTGGTATAGTTACTTATTAGGTAGGTAAACACTGACTGCCTATGCTTCGTTTCCAGGTTGTTCTCCCCGCCCATCACAAGCAAACTGACACCAAGACTGAAGACTGAGGACATTATTCAATGGCGACACTGCTAGTCTCGTCGCCCCAAACACCCGACGGTCTGTTCGTCCCTGGCCCTTCTACTCCCTGCCCTTTCACGAGAGGTTTATGAACAAGTTGAGGGACCAGTGTCCACCACACGTCTCCGATGAGTTTCCTGCGCAGGGAATTTCGCAAGTGCCGATGGGCTTGGTCTCGATGCTGAGGACGTCGCCACAAAAGCACTCGTTTCCGTACTCCACACCGGCATACCGGAATCCGCCAAACGCGCACATCGTTTGGCACTTCTTCCGACTGAGCTGGGCGACCTGAACCAGATGCTCGAGGGCTCTCTTGTTGTCAGGCTCGCCAACGCATCCCAGAGACGTGAAGTTGGCCTGCGGCTCTTGGTCTGAAAAGCTGTTCTTGTACAGGGACAGTAGACGGATTCCGCCGCATATCTCGTTCCTGGCGCCCGAACAGGGCATCCTGCACGAGCTTCCGGGCACTTGGAACGCCCCGTTCTCGAGCTCGGTCCCGCAGTAACACTCGCGGCCGTACTCGGTGCCATAGTATCGGTAGCCTGCGCAAAATGACGCGCAGCTGGCCGTCGTCAGTGAACTCGCGTCCTTCATCTCCTTTCCGGTCAAGGCCCGGCCCGTCAAGCCCTCGACGAAACAGCCCTGGTCTGAGCGGCATGATCAGTGTCTTGTATGCAGAGGGCACAATAGGGTCTTGAACTTACACTCAGTGCGGATTTCAGCGGCCGCCAGCATCGCGGCCGAAATGGTGAGTATAGCGACGAGGGCGCGAATGAATGAGGGAGCCATGGTTGAAAGGTCAAAGTCGAAGGTTGATGATGTATACGAGCTTGGACTTGATATATGGTGTGGTGTGGTGCCTGGCGACGACGGACTGGGTATGGATGATTCAGGTGATGCACTGGCTGAATAGGGCTGAGGCCCACATAAGATCCAAGACTTGAAGGTGTGGGAGCGGGAACGGCGACGGGGACGGAGGCCTGGACGACGAATAAACAGGCCATTTCATCCGTCCCATGAGGAAGGAGGAGGAAGAGCCTCCTTCCCAGCCCAGTATGGGAGGGAAGGGAAGGTACAATGTATCCCAAATCTCGGCGACTGCTCAGAACAATACCTGACCAGGTACGTACTACCTGATAGAATCCCTAATCGGGCAAGAAGCCCACATAGAAATCCTAGGGACGGACGAGTCGCAATCTCAATGTTCGGACACTGCTCCAGAACGCTTGTCAGTGAATCGAAGCCCGAGACGACGGACTGCCTACCTACCACTCCGATGCCGTCCTGAGATACGCGTTAAAAAACCCGACCTTCCGCTCTTCCCACTCGCAACACTGGCCCCATCCGACCGAGTCCCATCCTCCTCCTTCAGCGTCCCAGGCTCAACATGCGACCGCAACAACAATCCAGACTTCCCCCTCGCATTCGTCCCCCACCAACACCAATGCTCCTGATGCGACCACCCAATATTCGTAATAACCTCGCCCTTTCGAAACGTCAGCCACTCGCCTCCACCACCGCCGTCTTTAGCCCCAGCAGCAGTGCCGCCGTTGAACTTCCACCTCGCCACGGCCCTCACCGCCGAGCTCGCGCCGCCCTGGTGCCGAATGGCAGTCTCCGGCGGCGCTATGAACCGCAGCGCGTCGGCTGCAATCAGCCCGTGCTCGTGGTCCGCCCACCCCACGCACCACTCGCCCTGGAACCGCGCCGGGAACTCGACGCCGAGGATCCGCGCCCCGGTCGCGAACACGAGCATGTTGATTCCGCTGGCGATAGGTCCCCGAGCCGCCGTGGAGGGCCGGTATGTCTGCACGGCGGTAGCGGTGGGTAGTGCGGTCAGGGCGCGCATGCGGTGGGCTAGCGCTGAGGGCCGGGGCGGTTCGGTGAAGAGGAGATCGTAGTTGTTTGCAGATTGCGGTGGTACCTGTGGTGGCTCTGCTGTGTTCTGCTCGATGACCGTCAGGCCCTGCACAAGGGGCAGTGGACGCGGGTGTCGTGCGAGGTGGATAAAGAGCTGGCGCGGGCTGAAGAAGACGGTGGCATCGTTGGGGTGAGTTGTGCGGCGCTGTTGCACGCAGAAGAGGCAGCCGTAAATTTGCTCGCCGGCTTTCTTTTCGTGCATGTGGCTTTTGGAGAGAAAGCGCAGGCGGAAACCGATGCCTTCTGACTTGAAGTTCTCGGTTGCTGGGTGGGGGTGTCAGTGAGGTCGTATCTTCATGGTAGGGAGAGAGATATTGGAGTCCTACCTTCATTACTGATATCCCGCTCCACAGCCTTCCAATCAAGCTCATACGCACACGCCTTGCACTTTGCAATCTCAATATTGCCGTCGGACACAAGCTAAAAGACCTGGTAAGCCTCGCTATGCATTCACGAGAAAACCCACACAAGGCGCTGTTCTCCCGACTCACATGTTTCCTAATATATTTAATCCCCATCCCACCCTGCAAAATCTCCATCGCGCCCGCACAATCCTTAAATTGATAATACGAACTCTCCAAGCCAAGCTGACAACCCCCAAGCTGGGCCTCAACAACTACCGGGTCCAGCTCAGGCTCAACCGGCAACAGCGTCGGCGAAGGCAGCACCGACAGATGCATGCCGTCGTCATTATCGTCACGCTGCAGCGCCCTGGCCATCCGCAACGAAGACGCGGCCGAGCTACCGTCCTCAACACCGGCCACTGAAGAAGCTGCCGTTCCAGCACCGCTACTTCCGCCCTCGTCGTCAGCTCCCTGGGGGAATGACGGCGGCCGCACAGACGGAGACTGGGCCCGGCGATCGCCCTCCAGCTGCAGCAGCGCCTGAGAAGAATGACTCAGCGAAGACGAGGAAGCCTCTTGCGGCGTCGCGGGCTCTTGCGGCGTCAGTGATACAGGCCTCACGTCCTCGAAATACGAGTCCCTGTCCTTCTCCCCCTCACCATTGGCAATGCGCACCGACGACGACGATGACGACAGGAAGCTCACACTCGCCCCGGAGTCACGCTGTCGAGGCAGCCGTAGCGAAGTCGACGGAATACTGCCGTCGCGCCCGTAGTGCGAGCGTACGGAGCTCGTCCTGTGCTCGAGCGACGGGCCCGGGGTGGAGATGCGCGCGGGGCTCTTGGGAGGGAGGAAGGGGATGGTGGAAGACCACAAGGTGGGAGACTGGCAGGTGTGCTCTGAATATGGTTCGGACCCAATGGCCGAGTCGGCGTAAATGGTGTTAAGGGATCCGTGTCGGGGGCTGACAAGCTCGAGGCCGTGCTCGATGTCGCGGAAGCGTTCGGACCATGAATCGCGCGGTGGTGGTGTTGTTATTGTTGTTGTTGTTCGGGGTGAGGTCAACTCTTCTTCTTGGACTGTCGGGAGGAGAAAAGACGCTGCTGGTGGTGTGGTGGTTTGTTTCTCCGCGGTTAGGTCTTGGACGGGTGACGGCCATGTGATTGTCCCTGTGTCCTGGGCGTGGCTGCTCACCCCTCCCCTTTCTCCCTCTATGTCTCCTCCCGAATCAAGAAGTGTGCCGGCCTCACTTGGTGGCTTCCTAAACGCAGCAGCAGATGGGCCCAAAGATGTCGGCGAAGAGGCGACCTCGCTTCCGTCCTCGCCTTGATGAGTATCGAGCTTCATCCGCGTGATCCTGTGCGCAATCACCGGCGCAGCCTTCCTCGACAGGGCCCGCAGGTCCGCGAACTTCTCTTCATCAAAGCTGCTCACCTCGATGAACTCCTCGAAGTCGTAAATTAGGACGTTCAACTGCTCGACGAGCTTTGAAATCTCGACTGTGAAATCTTATTAGTCCCGGGAAGCCGTTTCTGCAGTACAGGCAAGCCCAGTATATCACAACAACAGTCAGCACTTCCACTCACCATCATCCTTCAAACCATCCACAAACGCACACCCAAACTCGTCGATTCTCCGCCGACACAACGGCTCGATCCGCCGCAACGCGCGCTCGCCCTCTCTCAGCAAGGCTTGCGCCGCCGTGCGCATCGAGGCGCCAGCGTTGTCATCATCGTCGACGGCGTTGTGGACCGCGGCGGTGGCTTGGGCCACGATATCTCTGAAGGGTGCCAAGACGAGATCCTCTATGGCATCGTCCATCACTCCCGAATTTTTTTCCCTTGGTCTTCAGATGCTGCCTCTGTCTGTATTGTCGACGATTGGACTCGTTATATAGAACCTAGGTAGTCGTGTTCCGGATGATCGGCCAAGCTCTGTGATGATTGCTCGTGCCGGTTTCAAAACATCCTGCTGACTTCGTAATTCTTACGTCGGGCATCCACTGTGGTCGTCGGTAAGATAGGTCCACTCGATTCTGTACCCAAGTACTTTGCTCTTCCTATTCTCTTTTTCCCCATGAGAACTTGCATAGAGTACTGAAGCTGCGTCGAATGTTTGTTTCATTTGCGGGGTCTGCGTAGTCGAGGAAAATTGCACTGGAAAAGGTCAGATACACCACCTCGACCGGGCATGCTTGTGTGACCCCGACGGATCACTTGCGACGAGAGGCTCCCTTAGAATGCAACCTTAAAAAGATACATGGGGTGTTCGCAAGTCCGTCCGTCGGCGCTGGTATATATAATGCATGTCATTGCACCAGCGGAATATAAGGTTCGTTAGCAGCCCCAACTGGCCCCCACAAGCACATGACGAGCTTAGCTTGTGGCTTGCTTTGTTTATTACCTTGGTACTACTACAGGGCACGACACTTTTGTCTCGGACTTGTTCGACAACCAGTGTAACGCTCCGAGCGTGTAGGTAGGTACCACGAGGCAGTAAGTCAGTGGTAAGTATCCGGACCTGGGTACAGAGTACGGCGGCATCAATCACCATTCCCTTAGTCGAGACATACCGCACATTATATGGATTAAGCGCGGCTCTAGTCACACCACGTGGTAGCGTGGTGCCGAGCAGTTCGTCAAAAGAAGAAGACACGAGAGCCGCTACGGCGTTGAATTGGGTTTGCACCGTGTATTGATTTATCTTTTCGTGCCTGCGTTGCTTTCAGATGGTGTGAAATGCTCCTGGCTGGTAAGCCTCGCAAACCAGCTTGTGTGAGATTGCAACTATGAGCTTTCGTCCATCAGGAGGGGTTAGCTTGCTGGATATGAAATAAGGTTTCTCTGAGTTAGCAGGAATCCCACATATACGAAGTATCGGTTTGCTTACTCCGAAATGACAGAGATGCTATAACTCACAAGAAAACTTAAATGTCCCTCGAGCGGAGCGGAGAACATCCCCGCCCGACACTCCAGCCTCCAGCACACACCACATCAGATCAGGAATGACCCATGAATCAACGACGTTGTAGCCAGAACACAAAATCCGCACAAATGACCAATATGTCTTCATTGTAGCTACATATATCCTTGCAGCCACCGAATCTCCCTTTGAATTTGTACATCCTCCTCTCTTCCATCCGTGTGAGTGCGATCAGCCTTTCCCCCAGGCGCAAGATCTATGGACACCGTGGGTGTGTTAGGAATGAGTCTAATGCAAATGCTTTTCCCTCCCCGCTCGAAAGCGCAAGGGGAGAGGAAGAAATAATCTAATCTTCGCGAATTCCCTTGAAAATGCAAACCAGTATGCCATCCGCCGCCCCGTCCCACCGTCAAACCGCCTGCCGTTCCGATGCAATGGGAATCGAACTTTTACTTGGAAACGCATAGAAAGTCGTTCCGAAAACGCCACACAATGCTGACGGAACCCCCCGCCTCGGTCTGTGGAAAGAATTGAGGAAAAAAAAAAAAAAAAAAAAAACGCCGATGAAAAGAGAAAGAGTTGTTGATGTTTGCTTTTCTTGACTTGCGTCCCCCAAGATCCAGCCAGCCCGCTCCTCAGATAGCTTCTTTTTTGATACGCCCGTCGTTGCCCTCTTCTCGCAGCCTGACAGTCGCTGTTGTCTCCACCACCCGAGGCATGGGTCGGAAAATCTCCGTCATGTCGAGTGATAGGTCGAGGCCGTAGTTGCTGTCGATTTCACTCACGGATCCCAGTTCCTCGCCTCTCGCGGCCCCATCCGTCTTAACCCATGTCTTGACAGACTTGATGAGACTCATGACTTGCATGAACCGCTGTTCCGCCGGGAGCTGAAGGTCGGCTGGGCGAGTATTCTTCAACATGTACTGCGCCAGCCAGTAGTAGGGCACAGCATCCTTCGAGAATCCATACCTCCTAGGCAAGTACGTCGCGGTGGGAAACTGTGTCATATAGTCTTCATCCCATGAAGTCTTGAACTTGCCAAGGGCAGTATGAAGTGCCCTAAGCGTCTGGGGTGGGATTGTGCCGTTGACCGGAGTGCTGCGGCCACTAGTGTATGCGCTGGTAGGCTCGCTCTTGGTGTTTTGGGCAACGCCGACAAGCCAGGCGTTCTGGGACATTGGGCTGTTGCTTACCGCCAGAGATCCCTCCAATTGTGCCTTGCGTATGAGACCGATAAGAGTGTGAATGATGATGAACTTGCCAGTCAGGTTAGTCGTGCCAGTCCGGATTTGATACGAGCTATGCAACAGGGCGTGCACAGCAGGCGCCAACCAAGGTTGACTGGGTCGTTGGGTACCATCCGGGTTACGCGCCTTCGCGGTAGCCGGCCCATATAGGCCCAAGGCCTCAGCGCAGACGCTACCATCCATAGCATCGAACGCCGCATCGTCACAGGGCAGAGGAATTTGCAGCTCTCGGTAGTCGAAGTTTGGTGACAAATTGAAATAGATGCCCCCAGCCATGTCCATCAACCATATCATTGACATTGCCCGAATGCGTTGTTCTTGTCTGATAAAGGTCATCCAGTCGAATCGGGCAGGATGGAAAGTCGACAAGTTGAAATCGGGTTGATGGAGTGGACTAGGCGGTGCGTCGTTAGAGACGTGGAGCAAATTGAGTTTGCGTGCGAGCGTCACAAGTTGAGAGTAGACCTGATGAGATACATAGCGTTGGGAGGGATCACCATTCCACGTCAGGAGCACATGGAGCAGTATCAGGCTTTGCACCTCTTCCAGGCCATCCTCGCGGCTTGGACTGCGCGTTCGATCGTGAACAAGGGAAAGCATGCGTGTGTCTCTTTCGAAAGCGGCTTTGAGAAAGTGCGAAAAGTGTCGCACATGCGAGGCAGAAACCCCCTCCGTGTAGCAGGCTCCGACACAGCACATAGCGGCCAAGAGACCTGTGTAGGCCTTGTCCACATTGAATGTCGGGATGTGAAGGATCGAGAAATGAGCTTGGAAGTGGGAGTATTGCTCCAGGAATTGTTGAATGTTGTAGGGCGAGAAATGCAGGTTGAGACCCTCACTCTGGTGGATAACATCGGGCGGGTATAGAAAGTGGACAATTTTGTTTGAGAGCGTTTGATAGGTTGTTTTGTCGGTCGGCGGGCCCCAAGTCGAGAATAGAAAGCGGGCATTGGGTTGAGAAACTTGAGGGGCGGGGAGGCCATCCATTCGGGGGGGGTTTTCGAGGTTATGCCTTGCGGTCTGCGTATATATGTCAGTCCGGTAGGAATTGACATGCGTTGGTTGGGTTGAATGCGCACCACCTTGTTGGCTGAACATAGTTTGCCAGTCCATGCCCTGCTGTTGCTGCTGCTGCTGCTGCTGTTGCTGCTGCTGTTGTTGCTGCTGCTGCTGCTGCTGTTGCTGCTGCTGCTGCTGACCGTTGGAACCTCCATTGTACATGGGGACACCGTTCTGGCCCTGCGACATGCTGTAGCTCGCCATCTGCGGAGCCATCTGCTGACTCATAGAGGTCGGAATGCTGCTGTACTGCTGCCCTGATGGGTTCATGACCTGGGCAGGCACACTCCTTCGATCATCGGCAGAGTTGCTGCTCGCGCGCGACAACTGCTGTGCCTGGTCGTTCGGGTTTGACATGTGCATCTGGTCTGCAGCTTGAACGAGGCCGAATGGGACACCCATGGCCTGGTTGTGCACACCATGCATGCCACCGTTCATCATGTCGTCGTGGTGTCCAAGCTGGGCAGCCTTTGCAGCAGCCTGCTGCGACTTCTTGACGTGGGCGGCAGGGTGACTCAGGTGAGAGACACCGGTAGGATTACTGTTGAGGTCGAGTAGATTAGCAAGATGCCTTCTGGGAGCAATTTGTGGAGGGTGCACTGACCCGCGACGGATGGAGCACTTCTGGAAGTGACGCTTGAGGATGTCGGAGCGACTGAAGGTGTCGCGGCACAGGACACACATATAAGGGCGGTCACCGGTGTGACGCAGCATGTGACGCTCTGTAAATCGCGTTAGCAGGCTGACCAAACTGAGTGAAGGGAGAGGGCTGGCGTGCTCAAGTGTTTCGCGTGAAGGTAGGTCTTCGTGCAGTGGGGGCAAGGAAATTTGCCATCGGCATCCTTCTGAGGGACTTGAGCCTTTGCAGCGGCGGATCCAGGAGCTGGAGGAGCAGGTCTGCCGGGAGCGCTGGGGAGGATGCCTCGGCGGCCCTGAGAACCAACAACGTGGGTGGGCTGGTCGGTCTCTTGCAGCAGTGACTGCGGCTGGCCCATCATGGGGCTCTGACCATAAGGAGAATTCAGACCGCTCTGGGGCATGACGCCACCGGCGGGCATGGGACGCAAGACGGGCGGGACGCGACCGCCGGGCGACGGAGCCGGGGCAATTGGCTGGGCGTGGGCTGAAGAGACGGCGGACTGGGGCATCATGGCAGACGAGGACGCGTATGGCTGGTGTTGTTGTTGTTGGTAGGGGTTGTGCATCATGGGCTGGTAGGTAGGCCGGCCGGCATTTTGCTGGGTGGGCGGAGGCGCGTAGCTACCCATTGAGTTTGGGGTATTGGGGGTGGCGGGAGTGCGAGGCGTGTGGGGGTGGCTCGCATACATGGACATAGCCGGGTTGTGGTGAAGCGACGGCAGAGTCTGGTGCTGGCCGTTCTGCTGCAAGTGACTACCGCTCTGGCCCAGGTGATTGGTGGGCGAGATGTTGGAAGGGGAAGGGTAGGAAGCTGCGCTCGAAGTGTTGATCACGTTTGAGGAGTAGTGGTGGTTGTTGTCCATAATAATCCTACTCAATATCTACCCAGGTGCGACAAACGCAGCGGCAGCATCCGAAGCAGGCGGTTGTTTTCGACCTCAAAGTCTTTTTTTTGGTGTGTGTTTAGGGAAAGGACTCGGCCGTGTCTGGGACCGAAAGTAGGGGAAAGAGAGGTTTGCGCTAGGCGATCTCCAACAAGCGCGCAACGGTTTTTTTTTGGGTCCTTGGTTTTTACAAGCTGCAACGCAACGTCCACGAACGTGTTGTATTCTTGTGTTTTCTCCACCACGCTTGTTTGCTGCAAGGCGCAATGTGTCTTCTCTTCGTATCGGTCGGCGCAATGTAGAATTCGGAGAAGCGCGCGCTCATAAGTGATGGTCGCAAAGGTGTACAGGTGGTGGTTGTGGTGGTGATGTGTTGCGTTGTGGTCAAGTGTGGATAAGGCCAGGAAGATGAGGCTCAAGTTCGAGACGGGTTGGTTGGTGGGGAGAAGTAAGATGGTTCCTCCTTTTTGGGCCCGGCAGACAGAGCAAGTGGGGACTAAACTTTGTCAAATGGGGATGAATGAGGGACAGGAGGGGTGGGATGGATGTGGGCTGAAGAGTACCTCAAATATTTCTTGGGACGTTCGTCCGTTGTGGTTGCTGATTTCCAGTGATGCTGGCGCGCCAGTACGGAATAAAAAATCTGCTGGGGTGGCCAGGTACATGAGCAGGGCGGGTCCAATTTCAGGTGGGTTGATCCCTCGACCCTGCCCCACTTTCCTGCCCAGGGCCTGCAGAACCGTTGCGAATACAAAGTCGACAAGTACCTATACCTGGGCAGCAGAGTGTGGATCCGAGGTGGGTTTCCTGGGTTCGAGTGGCTCTCGATGGCAGCTTGGTTGGCAAGGTTGGCAAGGTTGGCGGTAGGTGGGGACAGGAACCCTCGATATTTTTTTTCTCTCGCCAGGGGCAAGGCCGGGTCAGGCCAGGTCGGGAAGTGGAGTAAAAAAGACCAGGCCAAACCAAGATGACTGGGATCTGATGGTGCTTGAAAACCGGGTGGATACGCAGATTGCGGATGGCAGATTTCTTGGTGCTGTGAAAAGGCTCGATACTGTACGGCTTCGATATTTGCGAAGGTCTCGAGATATTTGTGGTGGAAGTGATTGCACTTTGACGGGTACCTATAGTCGAATATGGCGAAGGCTTGAACCTGCGCCAAAAGCCAATGCGATTTACAGGAGTACGTACTACCTAAGTAGGTGCTACCAGGTACACGATTCTGCTGAAAAATCGTCTTTCGTCAGCCTAGGAGCAAGTGAAGGAAAGACCTTCTTGCCACTGCAGTCAGGACACCAGATTGCCAAATGATGACCACGCTTAGAATGCACCTCTGCTGTCAATTGTGCAGCGAGATGTGGGTGGAAAAGGCCTAGCAGAAAACAAGAGTTTGCAAGGACATCTACTGTGGCAACGATCCGGGCACCGCTAAAGCCTCATCGAGCTTCCGAATACGCTGCTGCCCTATGGCTGCTACCAGCGCGGTGGCAGAAGTAGCCTCGGTGTATCACAGCATTTTCCAGACAGAACCTAGCAAGCACTTTCCTCCTATTTCTTGAGATGTTGCAGGTCGCACCACGGATGGCGCGTGGCACTAGCTGGTAGTGTACATGGCGACATCTTTGGCAGAGGGGTGGAGGAGCAGAGGGGAATCAGGGAAACATGCACAAGGCTGATGGATCGCCGTGGAGTTTGAGGATGGAGTTGGACTTACCGTTCACCTGGGTCCTGTCTTGTCCCGTCTTCAAGGTTTGCGGCGGAGCTCTGAGCGGCAGGCGGGATGATGAATTCAAGGGTCCAGAAATCAGAAATACGATTCGATGCTGTTGGTGCTGAGATGTCGACCTGCAAGAAAATAAAATAAATGGAGATAAATGGAGCAGGTGAGTTGAAGATTCGATTCGAGTGCCAACGTGCTGTATGTGTGGGTGGACGTGGACTTGGACTTGGACAGTGAGACACAGGGTGCTGGAGCGTGGCTATCTATGTCTTGAATACTACCTATATCCAAATGGTAGTCAGCTGTCAGGTGGTACAGGCGTTGAGTATGCGAGGATAGCTGCACATCTATGCAACCATGATGGCACTTCCTGTCTTCTCGATTCACGATACGTGAGAAGAAGCAAATAGGGAAACTATTCGCCGGGGAAAGATGGTTGCTTCTGCCCTGGCTGCCAATGTGCCCTGGCTGCCAATGAGTTGCCGTCTCAATTCGTAAACTGAAATTATTGGCGCATGGCATGCCTCCTCCTCCTTCCCCGTGCCTGGTCTTCTGATGCATCACTTTGGACTTTTGTAGCATGAGAATCTCCCTCCTGTCCTGGCTCACCGTCTCTGCCTGTCTGCCAAACTCCCACCTTCACTGAATCACTGTGAGAAATTCAGCCCAAGATAAATGCCCCTAGTCCTACGGTGCGGTGTTCTTGATCTGTGAAATTGTATTTGTACTTTATACAAGTATATATCCAGTCATGTATACCATGTACACAGTACCAGGCGGCTACACTTACCACATGGGGCGTAAGATGTCGCCCCAGTTGCCCCTGAATCGACATGATATCTTTTAAGTACCATATCAATGGGTACCGAGTTCGTGCTAACCCGATAGAGTATTCTTCAGAGAGGGTGCCGCAGTACGGAGTCCTTCATGCATTGCGCCAAAGCCAGCAATCGATATCCTTTTGGACACTATACAGTACGGTACTAAGTATTCTGGGGAAGCTTCAACCCCGTCGAGGACAAGTAATGGCACCCAAGAAAATCGTCGCTTCCTGCCACGGCTTTCTACTCAGTAAGTACTGTGTACAAAGGAGTGTTCATCGTACCTAGATACCTACCTACAGTAGGTCCTTGCCGAGGTCCACGGGTCCATCACGAACACGACCCTGACAACCCTGACAGCAAATGGGCCCCGGCGCTTTTGAGCCGCTAGGGTTCCCTGCAAGACGCGCGTAGACCATGTCATTCCACCGCCATTTTCTTGCCCAAAGGTACAAGCTGCGACAGCTCGGCACGACTGTCGGCGGTACCTTCATGCCATGTACTCTGCTACTCAGTACGTACTGCGAACCTTCTCACCCACCACTGGCGGCAGGAGCGGAGGACGGAATACGCAGTACACCGAGACCAGCGTAAATGCGACAACTGCGACAGTGGTAGTTTGTTGAAGGACCAACTTTAGCGGCTTCATTGATACTGAGTCCTGATGATAGCTGACGACAACCTCACAACGAGACGGCTCTTCCGCCAGGTTTTATTGTCCTTCTCCTAAACCACTCGAGTCATCGTCGATTGCTATCACGCCGCTCAGTCTCAAGGAGCAAGTCTCAACGCCGTGTCATATACCGGTACAAGCACGACTCGACTCTAACAAGATAGGTGGCCGGCTGTTTCCTGCAGATAGACAGTATCTACAATCCCTCGACTCTACTTTGTGTATGCGCAGTACTTTGGACTTGAGACCTACTACTGCAGTTTGCACCCCGAAAGGAAGGTCCATCAAGGTTGCAGTGTGGACGAGGCCAATTTCATTAGTTGATACCTGCCTGCTCGTATCGCCTCTTGCCCTTGGAGCAGGTGGTTGGACTCCCACCAGGCGCCACGGCAATTCACATTGCATGCAATCGACAATGCAGCGATGGCATTTCGATCCGGCAAAGCCGGCGACCAGCTCGCATTTTTTGTAGCAATGCCTGCCTGCTTGCCTGCCAACCGGGTCTTTGCCACGAAACACGCGAGTCATCATAAGTTGGTGATGCAATATCGACTGACTGGTCTAAAAAAAAAAAAAAAAACTGCTGCAAACCTCGTGAGAAATTGAGAATGTTTGCGGCATCACAACAGCACAAGTGGCGTTGCATTTCCCCTCCTCATCAAAAATGGAAATGGATTAATTGACAATGGCAAGGTTAACCCTTCTTCCGCAAAGCTTCCAGAACACAGAGCGGATCCGACGTTGGGGCCAACGATGACGATCCGATGTAGCCCGGCGCCGCCCAAACTCAAAAACCACATGCCACGATGCAATGCGACTCCCATTGGCCAGGGAATCCCTAGGCAGAGCGAGGTTGCAACCGCTACACACTCGTCGAACACGCCTTGTTTTCTTCATCAACCGCGACGTGGTTGCGCACTCCGGAAGACCAATGGTGCAGCCACCCTCTCCCTAATGTTCACGACACCCATCAGCCTTGCCGCATCGCAAAATCACAGAAGGTCACGGACACGGACAAGGCGCGTCCTGACTTGATCGTCGTGAGAGATACCTCCGTCTCAAGACTTGCAAGGCGCATTGGTTTCTCCCACTGGCGATGGAGGATATCTGCGTCGAGTCCCGTCGGCACAAGTACGGTGCCATCGCAGTACCTGGACGCGCGAGTCAGGCCAAGGCGAAACAGGCCCAAAACACATTCTTGATCAACGACCTCGAGAATCCTAGTCGCTTGCTGACTCGACGCGGTCGACCAAAGTAGCAATCGAGGCCGAAATTGACCAACTCTCCTGCAGGCTGCCACCAACCGGGTGATCCAAAAATGACGTACGGAAACAGTACCAGCCAGTACCGTCAATGAGCTGCTTCCGAAGCGGTTCCGACATCGGGAAAAAGGGTTCGTGATGTTGCTCAAATCCCAGCAACTGCGCACCAGCCAGCATCGTCAACAAAGCAGAGGCCACCAGAGGATCCCGGCTGACGGCCAAATGTCCCCCGGTCGATTCGCCGTGCGGCGCTTCCCAATGGCTCGGTACAGCGCCAACCCTGTTCCGCCAATTTTGCGGTTCTCGCACGTCTCATCCGGAAATCGTCCTTGAAAGCTGGTCGGCGGTATCACTTGCCAGTCATTCGAAGCGATCCATGAGGAGATAGGAACCTGCTTTTTATAGGTGTTTGTGGGAATGGGGTTAGCACCACAGCGGCACGGCTCGTGCCTGTAATGGAGACGCAGCACTTGGAACGACTCCATCACGCATCACGGATCTGGCAAACCTTGGAGAAAGTTTGGGGAACCCTTCTCCATCAACGGCTTTTTGGGGGTCCAAAGAAGTGGACTCTATTGTTTTCTGGGTGTGAAGGAACGCTGCCACTCATCTCACACTTGGCGGTCCCCAGGGTTCGCAGAAACAACTCTGGTGGATACCTAGGTAGTCCCCATCAATCAGCAGCACAGACGGTCCTACGGAACCTTCCACGGGAGGCTCCACAGGTTCTATACTTGTAGCAAGCGTACCGCGCTTACAAACCCCGGCTGGCCTCGTTCGAAGTCAATTGTCAAACTGCGAATCCACTTCCACTGCACAGGTTGGGGAGATCTTTGTACGACACGAAATCTGCATGTCATGGCGGAACATTTCATGACAGCAGGAAATCTTGAGGAGAAGCAGCTGCAAGATCGATTGATGCCTCACCCCGATGGTATGAGGTCAGCCACAAGACAAGCCGGGTTCTCCCAGTCACTCACGCCGACTGCCAAAATATGGAACTTGGCCGAGCGCGCGCTCACTACTTTACAGTACATATAACATAGTCGGGTATGTAACCGCTGCTAGTGGCAGCTGGTCGCCGTTGACAAGGGCGAACGCGAAGTGGATCTCTCTTGTCCGGTGGCTTGCCGTCGATGCACTCCACCGGCCCGGCTTCGACCCTTTCTCGACTCCACCAAAGCTCATGTGGATCCTGGTAAGAACCTTACTGTGGATGGATACACACGTACATCTGCATTGTTGTCGTACTCCGTCCTAAGCGGTATACAGTACAAAACAGCATCGCAGATGTCAGTAAAGCACACGTTCCTGTCGAAGATTGTCCGTCGCAGTGTGGCCAGGTCGATTCCAAAAAAAGCTTAGCTCCGAGCTCTCAAATTATGCCCGAGCTGTGGAATCGAGAGAGCGTCTTTAGAGTATTAGGCTACTGATTGGTTGACATGATGGCGTCTGCAAGCCCCCCGGCGTGTGCGCGTGGCCTTCTTGCCGGCCAGCAAGGGGCAGGGCAGATCGTCATGTTGTATTTTATCCACCTGTCTTCTGCTCTAGCGCAGACCCATCTCGGAAGCGACAACGTGCCAGACTGCCAAAGAGACCTTTCCAGAGCCCTGGATCTCATGCCAAGACGCTTTGACGCCCTGAGGATCTAATCAGGTGGAGAAATATTCTTTATTCGAGCTACAGCTTTTGTGGCATCTGCTTGGAAAGGCAGTGGTGGACACCCTGGACTGTCGTGCAACAACCTCCACAGGTCCTATGGATCACGAGGTCTGGAGAATCTGGAGAAATTCCAAAATTCAGATCTGGCCGCCCACCTGTGGCGTCCTCTCCGCTTATCCAGGCCTGCTGAGTCGGAAATAGTCATTGTTCCCATCGCCTCACAGCCCCCCGCCATTCCTCTGTTATCTCGTCTCCACGATGCCACAAGCGATCTGACACCACAAGCTGCTACAAAGTGAACAGCACGATATTCCGCTGAAGGCCCGAATCTGTGCCTCAATGTGACGTCGGCTAGCAGACGGGTACCGGATCAAATCGCTGACTCGCTTCTCGGATGCGCATGCTGTTCGCTTCTCTCTCACACACGACAGTCCCGCGCACTGGCTGACACCGGTTGGGTAGTGGCACATGATTTTGGTTCGATTTTTACATCATCCGGCTTTGACGCTGACCGCCTTTACACAATTTTGCCGGGGATTTGCCGCGTTTGTTCCTTTTCCTGGTTCGCCAGCACGGTGAGCCCCCTTGTCACGCCCGCACGTTCATCAATCATTTTCCAGCAGCTGTTCGCTCATCCGGGTGTCATCGGGTAGCTGTCGTGGCCTGGGGCCAGGGAGGCCACACCACCACACCACGGGCGCGGAGGGTTGCAGGCGCTTTGGTGCGCCCCGCGCGTGCATATACAACAACACCATGGCGCAAAATCTCACGATGCGGGTCCGTCTTCGTGGGTAGACATACGACTGAGGCTTCTTGTCCGCTTGCGTGTTGTCTTGCGGCTGAGTTTATCTTTCAATGCGAAACAGAGGCCAGCTGAGCACTCGCAGATGATCAAGATCGAGACACTGCACTCCAAGGCAGGGTCCGTCGCAGGATGATGACAAATGACGAGATGGCCTGCCGCGCTGCACAGTACGGATGTCAGTGACACTGTACCTATGTTCTGATGAGGCCAAGGCCTTCTGAACCATTTTTCGTAACACTTCGAAGTTTGGAGGACTGTCATTCTTCACGAGCACATGGCTTGACGCAATCGCGCCCAGATCGCGCCATGTTGTCGGTCGGCCGGTCCATGGCTGCACGAGCCGGGCAACCCAATCAACTTGCAACTGGTGGCGATCCCGGGACGTTTGAGAGTCTCGGACCTACAGTGGATCGTAGGGCCGGCGGACTCGGCCCTGTTGAAGAATCAGCCTTCCGTGAGTCCTGTCAAGGTTGCAGCCTGCCAGCCGCGCGGAGTCTAGGCTGGTGCTGGGCTAGACGGACGGCCTGACTACGGTATTGTCGTCACCAAAAGCAGCGATCAGGCTCACGATAGTCTTGCACATACGCGAGTCAATGCCTTGCTTGTCTGGACTCTGCCCTGCCAGAAATGCAGGCAAGATGTCTTGGATACGACTTCAGCACACCCCAAAATAATACTCCGTACCTTCCTTCTACGGTACTGTAGTATGTACCGGTACCATGCCTCGGCGCAAGTCTTCGCTCGTCACGTTGGCTCAATGACTTGCCGTAAGCGTCGAGCTGAGAGGCCGCGAGAAATTTGGTGAGATGATGTCGGCGATGGACCCTTAAAACGAGTCTTGCCCAAGATTGTCGTACCTGCCGTGCCTGGCCTCATGCCAACGTGGCAAGTCACGCTTGAATCGCCAAATCCTATCTATCGGACGGTCCCCGAGCGTACATTCCAAGTTAGTGTTTCCCATTTCAAGTGCTTGAATAATGCGTACAGGACAGTCGACCTTGTGTACCATTCTCATGACACTTGGTACCTTTCCTGATACAGAACACACAATTTTCGTTTCGACGCCACTCATCACTGTTCAACACATTCTCGATCATGAGACTGATGGTCCTGGAGATCCATCCTCTGGAAGTTTACGTCAAAAGATCGAGGCAGAAATGTTGACAAGTTTCTTGTCGCCTGGCAGGGCGGAACACCTTTTCTTGAGTTGTGTCTACTGTGTATGTCCGACCTGCACAGTGTGTCCGTATGGCGCTGAGTCAACGAGATCACTTGCAAGCAGTGGCCAGCGCGCCTGCATAAACATGATCGCTGGACTTTGGCCGAGGACCCCTCTCCTTCCTCGAAACACAATTCATTTGCATGGTCGTACGGTGAGCTCCTGTCATTTCTCTGATCATAAAAGTCACAACACGCTGGCTTGGGCCTGGGCAACACGACTTTGATCAAGGGGGACGTGGCCCTTCTTGAAGGCCGGCCGATATGTCGGTGAGAGATGGAGCCCCTTTGTCGGTAGTCTCAGATCTCTAGTGATGTCTCCTTCTGGCTGGTCCCTGGAATCTGGTTCAGCCGTGTCCCCTCGTGGATCCCACGAACAAGCAAGTGTTCTGGGGCCCGGCAGTTGGAGACGCGATCCTCTCTGCTTATTCCTGCCTTGAAGAGCCGCAGAAACGAATCCACATCTGATCTCATCTGGCTTGACTGACTGGGCGAGATCTGATGGTGAGAGCGAGAAAAAAGCTAATTGGGAGGGATGCGAGTCCGGGCCCGGGTTGCTGCTGTGGCTGCATTCAAGGTTGCTGGTTCTCACCCAATGCCCCTCCCGCTGCTCTCCTTTAATCAAGCATCTTGAGGTTAAAACCTGGTTACCGGACGGCCGGAGCGTAACAGTGGACCTTGATGCGTGCCTAGCCTGGTCTGCATGCTGCGCGGGAACCCCCCTCTGCCCTCGCTGCCGCTGCCAGGGGACAAGCAAAGATGGGCGATGTCCCCACCCTTTGTCGAGGGCCCCCGGCCCCCTGCTCTCACTTCTCGCAACCTTGCAGGCGTTTTCAGTATTGTGTACACAGTACGTGCTTGTATAGGGTACCTGCAGAACAAGACACTCACTTTCGTACCACAGTACCGGGACATCACACCCCTTCCTGCACGTCCAACACATGGCCGCACAACGCAATTGTGCTCTATCGAAGGGACTCGTACCCTATCAGCCGACCAGCTAGCCTACCAGAGGGCAACGGCGGCATTTTGGTTTTATTCTTCCGCCAGCGCGAGAAGCAACCTGACAGATCGTCAACGCTCGAACCCCTTCTCCGCCGGCAGCCGGGGCCCCTCCTGCCCTTGAGGGATGCTCGGGTCGTGGGTCGAAGCCGAGAAGAGCTTGCTGAGCGGAGTGTACGGAGAACGGACGAAGTAACAAGTACCCATCCAGATCCGCCCCACGGCCGGCAGCGGTACAAGTACAACGGCACGGGCCCCTCAAGAAACACACAAGACGCGCAACGCGTTATTGTTGTTGCTCCTACTGTTGTTGTTGTTGTTGTTGTCGACGATCGTGAACATATCGATGTTTCCCCTTGCGGAACTTCCTAGTCGGGCAGTCTGGCCGCTTCGCTGCCTTGTTGCTTGCGCGCGTTTCAAGGGCGAACGCCCGAAATAAACTGCCAGCTGTTGCCCTTCTCTTCCCCCCCTCCCCTCTTCCCTCCAAGGGTTCCATGGACTCGTGCTTGCTTGGCATTGATCATACCGTCGGATGTACTCCTTGCTGGAACGACACAAGGCCATCCTCATCTTCAGAACAGCTGATAAATTTAAGGGAACGCACGCACCACACAGCATGTGTAGCAGATCAAGAGTGTGAAGAAGAAGAAGGGGGGCGAAGGATGATCAACAGAGTCTGGAATTGTCGAGATCGTCGCCGCTTCTGCTGCTTTCAACGTTGCTTGCTGCCAGCAAGAGCTGTGCGCAGCCGGGTCCCGATTGAATGGACCTTGTCTTCCCCGGAGTCAGTGTCCCTTTCTGGCTATGAGCTTGCCTGCCCGCCTGCTCGCTGCCCAGCCATGCCTTGCCTTGCTGAGATACTCCGTATGACATCGGAAATCGCATTGCCTGCCAATGGGAATTGTGAAGCTCGCTAAGCGCTGAAATGCGAAATGCGAAATGCGAACCTTCGTGTTGATTAGATACGTAGGCAGTTTCCTTTACCTTTGGGTGAAGCGGTTCTTGACACCTACCCAGGTAGGCAATGCTAGACATGACATGACAGGGACGAGCTGACCTCCTGTATTGCAGGCACGTACCGTGTCATGCTGGTTGTTCTCGGCTTGGCCATCCGAGGGATCGTCAATCAGGAGGGCTGCAGACCGAGCATGATTCTTTGGTCAAGGAGTGTAACTGTGTAAGGGAAACGTAGGAACGGCGTTTCGACTGTTTGCTATTACATTTCTACCTACCTGGATCGAGAAGGCGGGAAGGATGGGTATGGTACACTGGGGCAAAGTTGCTTGATTTACGGAGTCCTGTTTCGACCCTTCGATTCGAAAGACACCCACAACGGGTATTTGTGGTGCATGTTTTATCATCGCCTTGAGATGGGGCAATCGGCGACTTGGTTCTGGGCAGCGTCATATGGGAAGCGTAGGGGACAGAACAGGGTCGGTCTGGGGAGCTCAGGGCTGAGGGTACTGACTAAGTCGAGACCTTCAGGACGTAAATAGTACACGACTTGAACTTGTCAGTGTGTTCATCATGCCTATCAACCAGCTGGACACTTGCTGCTTTCATGGAACTTGGGTAGCAGAATCATGGAGTTATTCTGATGACGACTGCCCAGTAGACTTTTGGAACTGACCAGATCAAGTTATACAATGTCTCAACTACAGGTTGTACCGGTCCTGGAGGCGAGGAGGAGGGGAGCCAGCTTGGGCGGCCGCATGAAAGCTGTTAGCTTGCCTACGAAGGTCGCTAAGTTTTGCTTTTGATGAGGACAAATGTGCCACTGCTGCCAATGGAGGTACTGTAGCTGCTCTTGCGGATTTTATAAAACTCATCACATGTTTGGACACAACAATTTGGTAATCAGTGTGACTTTAATGTGATATAGAATGAAACTTGCAATCCAGGTCCGAAGGCCTCTTGGCCCGTGATATTACTCTTTGAGCGTATAGTCTATATATAAGGCTCAGTATTGTCCGCCCTTAGAATGAAATGCTTCCAGCGACACAAATCACTGAGCCCGGAACTTTGGTCTTCAGAGGATGTTGTTGACAGCATAGATTTGAGCAACATGATGCCTGGGTCCGAGGACGTTTCTCGAACATAGCAACAGGAATTCTCCATGTTTTCGAACCTTGGAATGCACGTCAGGGAGTCGAGGTTCGCTATGGCCTCGCAGGGCATTCTAAGTTCTAGGAACTGATACGGGTTCTTAAGTTAGAAGCGATTAGAGTGACTAGCTTCGCCTTCTAATTTCAAGTGTAGAATCTGGAAAAGCGTGTCCTCTGGCGCATGTCTAGGCATATTCACCTAGACACGACCGACGAGCTGCCATCCTAGCTCACCGGGGCAAGACCATAACTATCCGCGGACATGGAGGTGTACCAGCTTACACGCAGCCTTTGCCCAGAGCTGTCTGAGATTGATATTTGGTATATATTCTAGCTATATTTTTGTGTGAGCTAGCGCTTAACATAATAGTTGGACATATCAAGCATGAGCAGCAGCATCACAATAGGATTCTCCTCTGCTTTCCCACTAGCACCATCTCGTTTGTGCCCATACCCATTCTTCTCAGTCATACCACGGCACACCGTGATAAACACCTCAACCTTTTCTCGGAACGACCGGTACAGATTCCTTATCTCCAGGGCGGAAACTGATCCCTGAGCGTCCTCAGCACGCAGCCTAGCCTTCTTGGCAAACCTTAAAATCAGCGTGAAGATCTCCTCGAGCAGCATGAGCACCGGCTGCTGCCGCTTCTTCAAGAGCAGCGCAGTCATTATCTCATCGAGGGTGCGTTCGTGCTGTTCGCCGAGCCGGTCCGGGCTGACGGTGGAGGAGTGGACCGAGGCGTCGTCTCTCTCTGCCAGATTCTTCTCGATCTTGTCGAGCCACAGCTCGAAGCCTTGCCACGGCTTCTGGATGCCCGTGTCGAAAAAGTAGCGGGAGACGTTGGAGACGAAGTGGTGCGCCTCGATACGGAAACGGAGGGAGACGTTGTCGACGTCTACCCAGTGAGATGCGGTCGAGGTGGTGTCGCGGAAGAGCTGGTCGACGGCGAAAAGCATGCGTAGAACGCGAAGTAAGAGCTTGAATATCTTGTCGTATTTTACTAGTATAGCCGGCGTCATGATCGGGAAGAGGGGTGACGGCGACTTGTACGACATCCGTAAGAAGTCGAGCGCCTCGAGCGAGCCCGGGTCCATGCAAGCCTCCATCTCCTCGGGTGAGAGGTCTCGTATCGCAAAGCTCAGATCGCCTGGCAGTTCGACGGACCCTGTCTCTGAGACCGGGATGTTCTTATCGCCCGTTCCGTATGAGTCCTTTAGCACGTCCATGAGAGCCAAACGCAGCTCGGAGCTGGCGGGAGGCCAGTTGTCGCGGCTGGCCAAGCGCAGTCCCATATTCCCGCCAGACCGACCGACCCCTGAATGCCTCTCTGTGGTGTCCATGTCGGGGTTGAATAAGGCGTTGGAAAGACAGCTTGAAAACATGCCATTGCCGAGAAGTTGAAACGACCGTTGGAGCCTAAGGTGGGCGCGGAGATCATGTTTGGTGAAAAGTAATCGAAGACACTCTCGATTCACGAGACGCGCTTGAGCATAGACGAGAGGGCCGAAGGAGACCAGTGGTAGGAGGGACCAGTGTGGACTAAATTCAGTACCAAGTTTGTCCGTGTCGTGATTGTTGAAGAGCTGTTCGCGCAAGATCTTCGAAATTCTGTCCCAGGGCTCTGCCTTCTGGAGAGGGTGGTCCAGGTGTGCAATAGAAGCCAAAACAGTCTCCTCTAGGCCGACTGCGTCCTTGCCAAAGAACTGAAGAACACTTTCATCTTCACGTGTGGTTTGGTCTGAAATCGGCACTGAAGGGGCCTCAGCCAGCATGCGGGTCTTTCGTAAAGTCTCAGAGACAGTGTGGTGGAACGCAAGAGCTTTTTGTTCCACCCTTGTGATGGACTCCCAGTCATATTGCCATTCAAGGCTGGGTGGGTTGGCAGCAGTGACGGCGCTGAGGGACGCGAGTGGGTGTTGGGGGTGATATGACTGCAAGAAGCGGAGATTCCGACCTGTCTCGAAGATGGCCTGGGCGACTTCGTCAGGAACAAAAGAGGGCATATTGTCCATGTCCAGGAAATAGTCCGGTTCGGCCAGCTCAAAACCTTGATCGTCTACCCACATGCTATCGTCCACTCGCACGAAGCCTTTGCCTGGGCCATCTTTAGTTACTGGGACACCAGCCTCTTTTTTCAGCCCTACCCACTCTTCAACAAATCCAGTCCAAGGCTTGGACACCATCCGGAGGACTTCACCCATAGTCTCTTTCAGGACGGGTTCGCCGAGCTCTGCAGACTGTGCTTCGGTGTACACCAGCGACAGTAGGGAGGAGTCACTCGTTGATCGTCTGACCTTGGCAACCAGTCTCTGGAAGTATGACAACAGAGCAAGGACTGGCCGAACCAACGACTGTAGTTGAAGAATTGATCTGGCCCGCAGTCCTCGCACTCCTAGCTCATCCTGAACTACGAGCAGTAGTCGGTCGGTCGCATTGGCCAGCGCAACCTGACAGGGTGTCGCAGTGGTAGAATATGTTGTGTCGACGAAGGTCTGCAGGCGACGACATGCTTCACCGCAGGAGGAGCATAGCCGCTTGATGCCAGATAGAGAGTCTCCAGAGTAACCAGGGACTTGTGTCAGTTCCAATTTTGTCACGAAGGACCGCTTCTCAGCATTCCATGAGAACAGAACAGATTCTCGGCCAAGAGACATTGCAAGAAGACAAGCCATGTATCCTCGGGGATCGAGAGTCTCGTAGCGATCGTGAGATTCAATCGCACACGGGTTGACTTTCGAGGCCAGAAAAGCATCATAAGCTGAGGATCCAGCTTCTGTGATGAACGATGGCAACTTGAGCCCCAACTCCGCCGCTTCGAACTCGTCCCATGTGTTCAACTCCGGAAGCTTCGCCGCAGCTGCGTCGCAAAATAACCACGGATCCTCGACGGCTTCCGGACCCAAGTCACTCATGAGAACATCATCAATGTTGCCGGGTACTTCAGCTGAGGGATGCTGGAGCTGGACGACATTACTTAGGTCTGGCGGAGGCTTGAAGGGGCCTTCGTCGCTGACTGCTAATGGCCCGGTATCGATGCGTCCATCTGCACACTGTTAGTGTGTGACTGTACATGAGCACCTGAAGAGCAAAGTAACATACCTTTCACTAGAAGATCAAAAAAGTCCTTTGCAAGAGGGGTCGGCGAGTTCAGCAATTTTGATGACTTCCAAAAGTCTGGGCGGCGAAAGAGATCAGCAACACTTGCCCCTTCTGTTGCAAACGACGCCATGTATGATCTTGAACCGAGTGGGAGTCATCAAGCAGCACAAACTTCAGTGTTGTAAATTTGGCGTGTGTTCGTCGCCGCCTCTCAAGACTACCTCATCAATGACATGTCGTTGAGGACGCGTCCCAAGGCGCGTCTCAACCCTGACCCTAGACTCTGACCCTGGCTATGACCGGAGCCGAGTTCGGCAAATTAGAGTCCGCTCCTAGCTTCCTTCTCGCGACACATTGAAATCACCACATCAAGCTCCACGCAACCGTTTGAATAAGCTGTGCGCCTTCATACAATCGTTTCTCTCCCAACGGTAGCACTTTTTTTCCACTTGCTGAACTTTTCAATTGGTGTTGCGACAGCCGAATCGGACACGATGGGCCCAAAGAAGAAAGGTCGCACGTCGACCACAGCAACGCCGGCTAGCAACGACGATGCGATGGACGTGGACACACCACAGGCCGCTGGCACTCCCACTCCTGCGGCCGAATCCCAGCCGCCATCGACCGTCAACATCGCTTCTCCCTGGACCGACGACCAAGAGTCTATGTTACTCAAGGCTGTCATTCAGTGGAAGCCAGCAGGTGCGCCCGCCTTCGCTGCCCATCAGGCACGATGCCAGCGCCCTCCGTCCTCTTTGCTGACTTCACATCTCCCAGGGATGCACAAACACTTCAGAATGCTGGCGATCTCGAATTTCCTGACCACATGGGGCTACGATCCAAATATCTACACACACCTGCGCATACCAGGAATATGGACTAAGCTGTCGACGTTCTTCAACATGCCCGTGATCGACGACCGAGAGAACAACATGGACGCACTTGACAATCCCAACTACGAAGATTCCTTCAAGCCATTTGATCTGCCCTGGGACGAGTACGGCAGCCTGATAATGCAGCGCGCCATTGCCAACCCCAGCGAGTCGCCATCATCGCCAGTCGAGTCGGACAAATCCCCAGCGAACAAGAAACGCGGGCGCGGTGAACCCGCTGCTGCCCACAACCCCAAGACCCGAGCTAGCACGATTGAGGACTCAGAGCTGGAGAACGAAGCTTCGAGTCCGGCGCCCAAGTCCAGACGAGGTACTAGGAGTACGAAGCGGGGCGCCACGAAGAAGGCGAAGGCCGACTCTCCCGAGCCGGACGATGATGGGGAGGATGAAGAGGAGGAGGATGGATCTGAAGAGGAAGAGGAGAGCGAGGAGGAGGAAGAAGAAGAGGAGGAGGAGGAGGCACCAGCAGCAAAGACCAGAGGTCCCGGCAGAGGCTGGCGCAGAGGTAGAGCTCGTGCCCGAGGCATGAATCGACGACGCTGATGCCACATACCGTTGATGAAAGGGAGGCAACAGGTCTGGAGTCACTGACATTGATACCCTGTACATAGCGCTTGTGATTATTGGCAAAAGGCGCAAAGAAGAAGGAACTTCGTGGGCCCTGTACGACATACAAGAAGCCTTGAGAAGATGGGCTCTCAAGCAAGTGGAAGGTTCGGAAAAAGGAAGATCAACAATGTCAAATCTTGTTGTATAGATTATGGTGCAGTGAATGAAACTAAACTTTACGCCAGAAGCTAGGAGGCCGTGTGAGTAAACGTGTGCCATTCCCCAAGGGGGAGGGGGGCGACTGGGATGACCCCGCCCAATCAAACCCCACAACGCGTTCTCTTTAACTTCAGACGCGACTTGCTGCACTCAACATCATCCAAAGACCAAATCACCACCGCAAACAACATGTCAAGGCCAGGATCTTCAATGTCGAGGCAACTCACCTTGACTGAGGAGCTTGAGAGACTCGAGCAGTCAATCACCCTTACTTTACAAGGTCTGGCTCCTCTAGTATCGCACGCCCGCGTTGAAAACGTACTGATGATGCCTCAGAGATCGACTCCAACTTCAACCGAGCGCATCGCATAGTCACCACAAGTATACTGCCACTTGTTGAGCAATATGGCGAGCATTCCAAAGCTGTTTGGGAGGCTTCCAAGGTATACATCCACTCCGACTGCCAATGACACATCTTGTACTAATCCGATCCCGATTTAAGTTCTGGAAACAATTTTTCGAAGCTTCCGCCAACGTGTCGCTATCAGGCTATGAGGAGCTAGCTGCAGATGCAGAGGACAACACGGCAAACGAAGAAGAGACACTGGGCCAGGATGAGTCTTCCGTCGGCTATACGCCTCGATCTGAGGCACACGACCAGTCTACGATCGACGACAGCACCTCCGGCAACATACAGGACGTATCCCTGCTGGACAGCGGAGACGGCGACCTCGCCGGTAGCACGCCGCGCGCGCCAGCAGCAGCAAAGAAGCCGCGACCGCAAATAGCAAAGCTAGAGTCGCCCTACGAGCAGCTCAGGCGGGAAATGCAAGGCGAAGAGGACGAAGAATCCGGCGACGAGTCCGACACCGAGATCATTCCGCACCAGCATACCACCCGCCTGCCCGACATGTCCATGACACCGCGGTCGTCCCTCGGCGCAGGGGGCCTCGCCGGAAACGACGACGATGATGACATCTTCTCCACGACGCGCAAGAACAAAGACCCGCTACTCCACCGCCTGCTGGACAAGAACTACCGCATCCAAGCGACCCCGCACAAGCCTACCGGCGTCTCACCTATCAAGTGGAAGGTCACGGAGAAGGCAGGAGCAGTGGCGCAGCAGGAAAATAACGGCAAGGGCAAGCTGCCCGCATGGCAGGAGGACTCGCCGCAGTCGTCGCCCGAGATGGCCAAGCCGACAATGCGAAGCGCCGCGTTCATGTCGCCCGTCAAGTACCCACACGGAGGTGGTGGGCGACACCGACCGGTGCCTACCTTGGGCGGTCCGCGCACGCCAGGTGTGAGCGTGCAGACGCCTGCTACGGCTCGAAAAGTGAGGGATGTATATGCCGAGGAGAGCAGGGGCCGGCATAGGGAGGAGGAGATTTCGTGGGTGAGTGACGAGGATGACATGTACGGGGGCATGAGTCCTCCCAAGACCATTCAATTCGCCCTTCCGCCTTCGAAGTTGTTGCAGACTCCTGGTAAGTTGATTGGAATCATATACACAAGCTACTTTCTTGCTGACTTTTTACAAAAGCACGCGAGGCTAGCAAGCGCATCGTTGACGACATCCTCCTCACTGCTGGGATGGAGCCGGAGGAGTCGGAGGAGTACAGTCCTACAATCGTGAAGATGAATACCAACATCTCTGACGACACATTTTAGCTGTACACAATGTCTTAGACTTGATTTCTAGACTTTAAGAATGATACCATGATGCTCCCCTTGACCATGTGGCTGGTATGCAGTTGTTATACTTTCATTCTGGCTGGAAGCACCTGACTTGTTCTCAATGGGAACCAATTACCCCAGTCTTGGGCCACGAGCCGCTCTCGTCGTGGTCTCTCATCCTAGCCTTTCGTCACAGCCTTGACAAGGTCACTAGAGGCCGAGCCACGCCACCTCATCTCATGACCGCTCCACCCTATCGACAAGATGAATCTTGGGCTTCATCGCCTCCAATTCAGCCTTGTCCTTTTCCGTTGGGGTGAAGCCGTATTTCTCCGCGGCATGGTCGGAGAAGTACAGCCCAACCACTCCCCAGGCAATCAGGCCGACGCCGAAGCCAAATTTGGCCTTGTTGTTGAGATTTTGGTATGCCCTATTTAACGATTAGCCTTCAATTCTATGCTCTGAGCTGTGACTTGGGTTTGAATGCTCGAGGGCACGAACTTCAAAAGTGACATTGCGAAGGAAATCGTGGTCGGTCAAATTTGCGTGACATAGGTATGTCAAGTTCAAACTGACAGATGGTAAGTTTCGATTTATGGAAAGTGCATCTGACCAGATCACTTACCCAGAGCGATAAAGCAAAATGATGGGAAAATAATGGCGAAAGTTAGAGTCTGGGGTTCTTATTCATTTTTACTGAGAAGATACATGTCGTCGTGCAAGTTGAGGCTCTAGGGGACCCCTGTCATATTAGCCCGAGCTCAAAATTTATGGTCCGTAACGCCAAACCCTCGCCAATACCGAGTACTCAACTTAGAACCCAAACCATCGCTTGCCATTCCTGTTGTCCGCGCCTCCGACTCCACGCACTTGGTCGCCACTGGTCACCGCACACCCAATCCCGCAATGGCGAGTTTAGGCGCCGTGCGGCCCACGCTGCAGCGCGCGCTACAGACCTGCCTCACCCCCAGCCGACCGACCACCACCTCGCTCCTCCTCCTCCTTCCGCAGACCCAAGTCCGGCACGCCACGCGCGCGACCATCGCACGGCTCAAAGCCAAAGCCGACGCGCTGAAGCGCAGCCTCGACCCCGGCGCGCCCAAGACGAAGCCCAACTTCCTGGCGCGCAAGCGACCCAACCGCGACCACAACAAGCAGCGCGGCATCTCCGCGATGCGGCGCACGGGGCCCCGCGAGCACCTGTCCGTGACGCACACGCCGCTGCCGCAGCCGGTCGCGCCCGAGGAGTTCCCCGCGGTGGCGACGGACCCGGCGCACGGGCTGTGGGCGTTTTTCTACGACTCTAAGAAGCCGCTAAACACGCCCAAGGAGGACGTGGAGCACGGCCGGGCGTGGACGGTCGAGGAGCTCAGGCGGAAGAAGTGGACCGACTTGCATGCGCTTTGGTGGGTGTGTATTCGGGAGCGGAATAGGATTGCCACCGGGAATGCGGAGCGGAAGAAGGGCGGGTATGGGTATGGTGCGGCGGAGAGTCGGGAGAGGGAGATCGCGGTATGTGTATCGCGGCTGCTTTACCATCAAGGAGCTCTGTCTTCAGCAATCTTTTTACTGACTACGTCACTTGGTTGTTACAGGTCCGCAAAACACAGAACGCTATCAAGCATGCTTTGACGGAAAGGTTCTACGCATGGGAGGACGCGGTCGAGCTGGCGAAGAATAGTGGCCGCTACATATTTGAAGACGACAGCATTCGGTATCTCGGAGAGGAGGGATCCAGCGAGAGAAGTGGCTCTGCTAACGACCTCCAACCCGATGGACAGCCAAATGGCGCCGTGGACGAACTCGAATGGGACGAGGATGTTTGGGTTGAGGAGGATGAGCCCAAGAAAGCAGAACCAAGGGCAATATAGGACATGCAGAGACTCGCCGTCTCAGGCAACGTGGCTCGGTGTCGAGAGTCATTACTGAAGTGGGAGACGTTCAGCTCATGCCAATATGCAGGTCCTCACAGGCAAGATGCATGTGTGTGGGCTCTGTGCTTTGTGAGGGCATCGCAGTCGAATTTAGACTGCTAGAGACTACGTAGTAGTACGTAGTAGTGTGCTGTGGACTACACGTGCGGCACGGCTATGCTATGTTGAATTATTGATAGCATCTTGCTGAAATTGGCGAGGTGGCAACGATGAGGATCTACTCCGTAGGGGATCAGGGGATGTGCTGTTTGCAATACTCCGTACTCTCGAGCTCCAACCCTGGAAGATGAATGACAGAATCCAAAACTGTCTGGTTCTGGACGCCAGCAGCAGCCCAAATTAAATTGACATGTATTACCAGCAGAGAAAGACCACCTGTCTTCACCCAACGGTGAGGCCGACGGACATTTCGCGAGCTAGAGGGCCCTACCTTCGCTTCCCCAGCTGGGGGAGCATGGTGATCAGTGCAGTGAGTTGAACAGCGGGGAGAACGCCCATTCGCAGGGGGGCAAGGTCCCTGCAAAGTGCCCCCCCGCCTCAAGCCGCCCCTCTCCCATGCCGACAGCGCATGGACATACGTAGAGCTACTATGTAATTAACCCCCTACGGTACAATGACCCATCCTCAAACAACGACAAGTACACCTGAACTGACCTGACCTGACCGACTTTCTACTTTCTACTCAGTCTCAAGCTCCTGAGTACGCCCTTGGCTCTGTCCTCAAACATCGACAAGTTCACCTGACCTGGCTGTCTTTCTCCTCAGAGCAGGCCTTTGTTCTTTCCGTTGACTTCGCCCTCCCAACGTGTTTACTGCTTTAACCAGAGCCTCCCACATCTAGCTTCCAGAGAGCAACGCTGCAACCATGGCTGATGAGATCGCCCCAGAGTACGATGTCGTTGTGTTGGGTACGAAGTTGCTGTCCTTTCTTTTCTGCTCGCGCAGAGCAAAGACCACGAAATCCACGTCACCAATGCTAACGGTGGCGATTTCACAGGCACCGGCTTGACCGAGTGTATCCTTTCCGGCGTTCTGTCCGTCAAGGGCAAGAAGGTCCTCCACATCGACCGAAACGACCACTATGGCGCGGACGCAGCCTCCGTGAACCTCGAGACTGTATGTCTACCACTGATCCGCTTCCGAGCCCCACGATCCTAACTCGTTTCCCAGCTCTTCAAGCAGTACGGCAACTATGCCGCAGGGGAGGAGCCATGGAAGAAATACGGCCGCGCCAACGACTGGAACATCGACCTGATCCCCAAGTTCCTCATGTCCTCCGGCGAGTTGACAAACATCCTCGTTTCCACCGACGTTACCAGATACCTCGAGTTCAAGCAAGTCGCAGGGAGCTACGTGCAGCAGGGCTCCGGGGCCAAGGCCACCGTTGCCAAGGTCCCCTCTGATGCTGGTGAGGCCCTGAAGTCGCCTTTGATGGGCCTCTTCGAGAAGCGCCGGATGAAGAGCTTCATTGAGTGGGTTGGAGCCTTCGACCCTAAGGACTCTGCGACGCACAAGGGTCAGTCAAGAACAAGCTACAACTCCTTTCTGCCGAGGCCGCAAGCACAGATGTCCGGTCAAGCTAACTCCGTCTAGGTCTTGACATTCACAACATCACCATGAAGGAGGTCTACGACAAGTTTGGCCTCGAGGACGGCACCAAGGACTTCATCGGCCACGCCATGGCCCTGTACCTCGACGACAACTACGTCACGGTCAAGGGCGGTGCTCCGGACGCCATCGAGCGCATCCGTCTGTACGGAAACTCTGTTGCCCGTTACGGAAAGTCCCCATACATCTACCCGCTTTACGGACTGGGCGAGCTGCCCCAGGGCTTTGCTCGTCTGTCTGCCATCTACGGAGGCACCTACATGCTGAACACACACATCGACGAGATCGTCTACGAGGACGGCGTGGCGACAGGCATCAAGGCCACCATGAGCGGCATCGAGCCCGAGATGAAGTTTGAGACCAAGGCCAAGATGATCCTCGGTGACCCATCCTACTTCCCCAACAAGGTCAAGCCCACTGGCCACGTCCTGCGCGCCATCTGTGTGCTCAAGCACCCTCTGGCCGGGACCCAGGACGCCGACTCTGCTCAACTGATCATCCCCCAGTCGCAGGTCGGCCGCAAGAACGGTAAGTTGGACTCCTCTCATGCGCCGCACTTCATGGACCTTTTCACTAACATCAGCTCCAGACATTTACATCGCCTGCGTCGGTGCCGCACACAACGTCTGCCCCAAGGGCTACTGGATCGCCATCGTGTCCACCATCGCCGAGACCAGCGCCAACCACCACCTCGAGCTGCAGCCCGGTTTGGAGCGCCTCGGCAAGATCGAGGAGCAATTCCTGGGCAACCCTATCCCTCTGTACGAGCCCGAGAACGACGGCTCCAAGGACAAGGTCTTCGTTTCCAGGAGCTACGACGCTACTAGCCACTTTGAGACTACGACTGACGATGTCAAGGATATCTACCGTCGTGCAACGGGTGAGGAGCTCAAGGTAGAGGGTCTCAGGGAGGGTATCCAGGTTGCGGAGGAGTAAGCGAGTTGCATGTAAGCAAAGCCAGAGAGAGAGAGCGCGAGAGAGTGTGTCGCTAGGAGGTAGACAGACACGGACCTGAAGCATCCCAATTCGAGAGCAATATGCAGGCAAGAGTATTAACAGCATCTTTTCAACTACAACCCCATGGCGTGTATATCCTGAGACGTGAACAAACTTCAATGTAGCCTGATGTCGCGGCCATGTTCTATCAAGTTGATAATGGAGGAGCAAGGAATTAGAAGACAAGAATGTCTATGTGGCCATCGACACGCAAAGGTCCAATTGGAAGGATGTCTGCATCTGCTCGGACTGCGGACTGGCGTTGACTTGGCAGACGATGCGGACCAACACAAGAACGTGCGTCTCATGCACCGGAGACGAGCTGAAAGGGGTAACGACTGAGAAAGTTGTAGGAGGCCCAAAAGAGAATGTTCGGTCGTCGCCTAAACTCTACTCCCGAGCCGTTATTAACCAGAAGCTGAATACGCTCCTCGTCATTCGCCCTCCGGGACTTTTCCCTCAAGCTATTCAAAGTATTAAACTTGGATTGATCTTGCAGTGGTAAATCGTGAATAAATATCAGTATGGCATTGTTGATTGAGTATCTTAGGTAGTTCTGAGCGAGAACCCGTGCATCAAACTCATCAAAGTCATGACGGTGTGTGAAATCAACTTTCTTCTAGCTTGGCTTTGAGAAGGCACAGAATCATGCAACCCAGTTTTGTGTATATCCCTCCCAAACGCCATACCCGGAAGAAACCATAACTTTAACGACGAGAGGTCTTGCCCATACCACGCTTTCCAGCAAACTAGTTGAGAGGTCAGTATATGCACGTTAACGACAATCAAATGCAAGTTATTAAGAAAACGTACCAAGTGCTTCGGCATAGCAGTCATGATCTTCCTATCAGACTCTCCGGCCTTGGCCATCCTGTTCATCTTCCTCTGCGCGAGCTTCGCCGCCCTCTCGGTCTTCGTGCGCGCCGTCTCATCCGTGACACCATCCACTCTGCGATCCGTGGCGGGTGCTTGGCTTCGGGCGCGGCTCTTGGACCTAAGACGCTCACGAGGAGTCTGGTCGAGATCCATGGCGTCGGTGTCCTCAGTAGCAGCCCGTCCAACAGAGCGGCCGCGCGAGCTTGGTGCGGCCCTGCCTCGGGCCTCGATCTCTGTGGCATCGATACCAAGCTGGTCGAGGTGGTCCGCCAACTGTGACAGGGGCTTCCTGACCTTGGGTCTGGGGATTATGGCGCGGTTCTTGAGAGACTTCCTCATCCTTGCCTCGTTCCGGATCAGGGTCTGCTTTTCGCGGATGAGCTTGGCCTTCTGCAACAGCTCCTCCTCCTCGTCATCTTCCATCTCCTCATCAGACTCATAGTAACCCTCGGCAGCCAGGCGCTCCTCTTCCTCCTCGAGAGCAGCCATCTTGGCATCAATATCGGGGTCAATAAAGTCGAACACATTCTTTCCGTTTACAACCTCGGGAATCTTGTCGTACTTCCAGTCAGGGTTAGCCAGATCCCAGTCTGCACGGAGATCCACGTTGAAGACACCAGCACCACCGTTCTCTTCCTCCAAGTCTCGCGCAAGCTTCCGCCTCTCGGGGTCATTCTTGTCGAATTTCTTGAGATTCTTGATGCCTTCAGGGATGAAAGTCTCCAGGGGTGTTGAGCCCTCCATTGGCCGAGCCACGTGGATTCTGGTCATAACTTCTTGCAACCTGCTACCGACAGCACCACTGCTGGACTGACCAGCCTTGAGCTTCGAAGCCACACGCTCTGCGATGAGCTTCTCGCATGCAGCGTTCTTCACGGCCTGGACACCCTCCTGTGTGTTGCAGCTGGCTTGAAGCAGCTCCACCTCTCCAGACTTGAGCAAAGATGCGAGTTCCTCTTGCGACTCGGCGTCAAGGTCCTCGGGGCGCATGACATCGATCTTGTTGATGACAATAAAGCAGATCTTGTTGGCAAACAAAGGCTTGATGCTCTTGAACAAGGCGCACTGTGCCTTCACCGAGTAGCCACATTGCTCCGACAGATCCATGAAGTACAGAATGGCGGCTCGCAAATGAGCAATCGCTGTGATGGACTGCATCTCGATAGTTGTCATCTCCTCAAGAGGGTGATCCAAAATACCAGGTGTATCAACGGCCTGGAAGCGCAGGTATTTGTAGTCAAAGTGACCGGCGAACAGCGACTTGGTTGTGAAGGCGTAAGGCTGGACATCGACATCGGCGCGTGAGATGGACTTGAGGAAGCTGGACTTGCCCACGTTGGGGTATCCACAAATGACGAGAGTTCGGGTGTTCGGATCGATGGAGGGCAGACGGCCCAAGTGCTGGCGGACCTCGTCGAGGTACTTTAGAGGGTTGTTGAGACGCTTCAGGATGGTGGCCATGCGACCGAGAGCGGCTCTCTTCAACTGCTTGCACTGGAAGAGCGACTGGGCGTACTTGATGAGGCGCACATAGTCGCGGCTGATGGTCTCGATCAGATGCTTTGCGGTCGACAGCTGGCCGAGGGCAATTCGGAAGTGGTCGGAGTCGTAGAGCGTGTGAAGGCTGCTGAGTATTAGAATATTCCACGATAACACGAGTATATGGGAGCGGCCTGCGTTGGAAGGATTATTTTAGAACGCACAGGTCTTTGTGGAATGGATGGATTTCGTTGATCCTCGGAAACGTTTCCAAAATCGAATTTATCTTCTCGGAGACTGTGGAGGGTCAGCATCTTGCGGCAGCGCTGTTTGCTAGAATGAGCGTACAAGTTTCTTGAGTAAACTTGACCTTTCTTGTGTAGAAGCCACGAATACGAGAGATTTTGAATCCGGCACGCTGAGGAAGAAGAGCGAGGAGTGTTAGCGTCCAGTGTCTCGAGTTAAGGAGGAGGGGGGAGGGGAGGGGAGAAGTACAATCTGGGTAGGAAGGCGGCGCTGTGTGCGGGAGAGGACGATGTCGAGGAATTCCTGGCTACTAGGCACAGGAGGAATGTCCTTCCACTGGGTCTGAGTCTTGGTGGGAGGCATGATGGCGAAGTGGTGGGATACCCAAGAAAATGGGTGTTTGTATTGACGGTCAACTGGGATGGATTTTCAGATGCGCTCGAAGTTTTACTCTGGAAAAGTAGAGGCAAAGTGCAGGGTTCAGCGCCTTCCAGTTTATCGATAAGTGCCACAGGGATATGCCTGCTCCATTCTTGCCTCAGCTTCCAGGACTTGCGTCCCTCAGCTGCGTCTGGACCTGGGATATGACCTTTCGGTGTACACAGTACCAAGTATGTAAATCTCAAAGTCAACAATAAGTCATGCCAGTTGCTCAGATTACGACTGAGAATTCGATTCTAGTATGGCGCTGCGCTTGGAATGCTCGCTGTTCGTCTCCGTTTCTGTTCCACCCTTCTTCAGGCTTGCTAGGGCAGTCGTTCATCTAAAAGAACGACATTTTCCTCTCCCAACTCACCAAAGGCCACAGCACTTGAGCAAGCTGGAGGACCCAAGGTGCCAGCATGAATGATCAACTTCTCAACGGATCGGTGTCAGGCCAGCAAGTTGTAGACAAAATCAACAATCTTGACTGGCAATGCTGCACAGCGCTGACGATTGCAGTCCGCGGCATGTTTGTTATGGCCTAGAGTCTCCCCTTACTCGAACCCGCTCAGACTCACTGAGTGACCATTGGCTCATCCATGACTGTTAACAGCTGATCAAGCAGATCCTTAAGTTTCTTGTCAAGACTAGGCTCATCCAGAAAGTCGTGCTTGTGTGTAAACTTGATCGCATACACGTATAACGAAGTGTTCTGTCGGTCACGACGTTCAGGCCGTTGTGGTACAGGTGAGCTTCCCCTGACGTGTACGTTGGAATCATCGTCCCAACCTTCAACGAGGATTCAGTGAAACTTGGCTCTGTGAAAGCGCCTTCTTGTTGTGCAACTCTCCCGCCTCAATGCATTCATATATTATGCGAATTTCACCAGGTTTCCTTGATGAAATCCGCACACCGGTCTGCAACCTATTGTGGGATCAGCACTTGGCCGGGTCGGTTCGGAGGCTAAAGGTGGGAGGTACATACCATGATCGTGGGTACCATGAGATGTCCGCTTGGAATCCTAGGGAACACACTTGTGTCTGCAATTCTCAGATTCTTGATACCAAAGACACGCAGCTGCTGGTCCACCACACCACCAGAGTCCTCATCTTTGGACATCGGGCAGGTGCACGCAACGTGGAGACTTCCCACGCTGACACGCTTCACAGAGTCGTCATTCTCATTATCAAAAACATGCTTCCACGATTTTTTCTGAGGCTCTGAGCCTCGGCCTTCTGGAAGGATCCGTCGCCCTCGCCATTAGTGTAAGTCAGCCCAGCAGCTGGTGGTGGCATAGCGTCAGTGCTGGTGGGAGCCGTTCTCTCCCACGCAGCAAGCAGCCCGGGATTGGCTCCAGGGGCAAATGCGATCGACGAAGGCTTCCGGTAGTCGGACATGAACTCCTCTGCCAGTCTCATGGTAAATCGAATGCTTTTCCTCATGGTTTTGAAGTCCTTCAGATTCTTGAACAAGGGATGGTGGATGCGAGGGTTCACAGTCGCATCTTTCGTGGTAATCTCAACACTACCCACAGACTTT
The DNA here is from genome assembly GCA_003671545.1 of Ophiognomonia clavigignenti-juglandacearum. Lineage (NCBI taxonomy): Eukaryota > Fungi > Ascomycota > Sordariomycetes > Diaporthales > Gnomoniaceae > Ophiognomonia > Ophiognomonia clavigignenti-juglandacearum. Next base: position 107,864 of record PYFS01002547.1, on the reverse strand, counting down.
GGCTGGACAAGCGTGGTGTAGAAGATAAGCAGTGAGTATCCGGGAACGGCTCTCCATAGGCCATTCACAGCCATCACCATGACTTCCGCGTCCGGGACGTTGCTCGGATCGCAAGCATCTTTGGCTTGTGGTGTGTCCTGCACCATCATGGTGTCATCGTCAGGGCGGGTGTGCATACAAAGAGCGATTTGGGGTTGGAGCTGGCGGTCATCAAGCCCTTTCCGAGCAAGATAAAGAGAAGAAAGTGCCAGAGTCCTGAGAGTGACTCCACCAAGCTGAGCGTCTCTGATTTGGGTACGTTCAGCATGATGGCGGCGCTCGAATGGTCTTACAGATTCTTGCCAACCTTTGAAATAAGTCGAATCAGTCTGCATGGTCATAGCGAAAGGGCGGTGGCCGCAAAGAGAGGGGCTCCATACTGGCAACACCTTTTTCACAGGGATTTCCAGAGCCTTCAGTTGACTACGTGGACCGATGCAACTCAGTATGAGGATCTGAGGGGTGCAGATGGTACCAGAGCAGACAATCACCTCCCGGTTTGCCTTTACGTACAAGGTCTTTCCGCTGTCGTCCGAGACCTCGAAGTGGACTCCACGAACTAGACCATCATCTATGTGTAAGTTCTGAACGATCACCCCGGTGCAGATTGTGAGGTGCCACTGCCTACTCAGCGCTAGCTTCTTACACAGATATTTGTTGTAGGCAGAGGCTCTGTGACCGCCGGGGTGGACGGCCATATGGATCCAAGTCAAAGAGTCCCATGGTCGGTGCGCGAGGGTCATTGCAGCCGTTCCCCACGAGAAGGCCCAACCCTTGAGCTGCCTTTTCGACGCTTTAGAGACAATTAGTTGATTGACTAACATGGTGTCTCAGAGACGAGCTCATATTTCACTTACGATGCGTACCAGCGAAAAGGCCACGACTCTAGGTATGCTGCAACGGCATAGGACCTGATTGGGATGGATCAGCCTATATCCAAGCAAGTGAAGTCCCAAACGAAGCACTTACCGCCATGTACCCTAGCAGAACTGGCAGAGCGAGACGGGAAATTCTTCGATTTGCGAAAGTGCGGCTCTACCTGGTCCCAGCCCCAGTTGTCGAGACCGAATTCCGCAACCCACTGTTCGTAGCCTCCAGGGGCCCCTCGCGTCCACAACATAGCATTGATCCGAGAGGCGCCTCCGATGCCCTCGGCTGTGATCCTTCGGCCGTTTACGGACTTCATGGGCTCGCTGTACCGCGACAGCTGGACTTGGAACGGATCTCCCATCAGAATTTCTGGCTGATTAGAGGCACACGAAACACGAAGTTATCTTCGACGTGTCCTTTTTTGAGCACGAGAATTGAGAGCTCGTGGTCTTCGGACAGCCTTGACGCCAATACACAGCCTGCGGTTCCGCCTAATGCATCTCAGGTCAGTAGATTCTCCCGAAAGTGCATACCTAGGTGAATCATAGTGTCCATCGGCTGATATTGTGTCCATAGACCCACCTTCGAATCCTCCTAACGGCCCCGTAGTTCCTGCGGTGGGACAACAGTGCTCACGGGCATGATTTTACACCAATACGAGGACCTGTTAAAGGAGGTGAGGAGTTCGTTTAAAATTTGCAGCATCTCATCACTGCTGCCAACGCAACAATCGTAAAACTTCACATCGTAGATCTAACTGGTGATCCTTTAGGGCGATTAAGCCAATGGGCAGGTCTATCACCATGTCGATTGAGGGCAATCTGAAATGCCCCAGTCTGCCAGACCAGTTGACTCTCAAAGGCACAGTGTGTGATGATCACTGGACTATCCCCTCTAGTTTGTGTGTGGAACATCCATGCCCAGACATCAGACTGTGGTGGTGGCCCCATGACAGTGAGAGGATGGCTTGTGCAGCTGCTGTATTAACACTCAGAGCAGAACACCCGAAGGCCATTGCAATATACAGGACTAACTATATTTGTCGAAACTATCTACCTTGGTGTCTGGACACTTAGTGACAAGGCCAAAATTCAAGCCCACAAAATATTCCAAAATTAGTAGTGACTGCAGTAGTGGGCTACAAGGGCCAACGAACAAGCGTGGAATCAAATGCTCCAACTACTTATTTTAGATACAAATCTAAAGTGGATGCATAAGTTTTACATATTGGTATTGAGGTATTTTACTTACTGAGCTTTGTTTTTAGGGGTTTTATGATACTCTGTTTACCCACCTGGTAGGTAGGTAGGTACCTTAGTAGTAGGTTTGTGTGCAGGAAGCTGCTGACTAAGAACATGCAGGGTCGTCGCCGACCTAAAAAGTTCATCGTCGTCCCCAACAACGCGATTCTCACCTCATCGTTTTCCATTGGGTCCATCACCACACACTCCCTCAAAAACACAGCAATGGCCAGCACACTCGCCCCCTACAAGTCAGAATTCCTGCAAGCCGCCCTAGATGGCGGCGTCCTCAAGTTCGGCAGCTTCGAGCTCAAGTCCAAGCGCGTGTCGCCCTACTTCTTCAACGCAGGCGAGTTCTACACCGCCAAGCTGCAAAGCGCCATCGGCACCGCCTTCGCCAAGAGTATCCTCGAGGCCGGTACGCAGTTCCCGGGCTTCGAGTTCGACATTGTCTTTGGCCCGGCCTACAAAGGCATCCCCCTCGCCACACTCACAAATCTCAAGCTGGGCGAACTGGACCCCGCTAAGCACGCGGACACGCTGTGCTCGTTCGACCGCAAGGAGGCCAAGGACCACGGCGAGGGAGGCAATATTGTGGGTGCGCCGCTCAAGGGGAAGCGCGTGCTGATTGTGGACGATGTCATCACGGCGGGCACGGCGAAGCGCGAGGCCATCGCCAAGATCCGCCAGGAGGGCGGTACGGTCGCGGGAATTGTGGTCGCGCTGGACCGCATGGAGAAACTGAGCTCGCCCGACGGCGACGACAGCAAGCCGATGCCGAGTGCGATGGGCGAGCTGCGCAAGGAGCTTGGTGTGCCGGTCTTTGCGATCCTCACGCTGGACGACATCATCGAGGGGGTCAAGAACAAGAACCTGGCGTCAGCGGAGGTCACCAAGAGCATAGAAGAGTACCGGAGCAGGTTCAAGGCCAGTGACTAAAAGACTGCCGATTACTTGGATTTCCGAGAAAGAACTAGCTTTTTGTTCCTTTGCTAGGTGAGTACGCCTTCTACCCTCCCAATGCCTGTCTATCCTTAAACCGGAAAATGTCAAGAGTCTCCTTGATGTGATGGTGTGCCAACGTCCTTAACGCCTCGCCTGTAGTATCGATCCTAGTTGTGGGAGCCTGAACTCCCAGAAATCCTGGAAAGAAAAGCGAGCTGTCAGCAAGGTCGATCAGGCTGCGCGTAAAAGGAAAGGAGATTCTGGTTGAGACCCACAACGAAAAGAAGAATCGCCTTCCAAAGGCGTTCAAAAGGTAGAGAAAGATGCATTCAGGAAGATGAAGCAGAAGAGGCAGTGCCAGGACGGGAGTTGGATGCCAAATCAAACACCATGTTGTGCCAGCCACCACCGCCGAACTCGGCCTCACTCGCGCCTGCGTGCTTGAATCCGAACCGCTCATAGTAGCCGACCAGGTAGTCCTGGCAGATCAGAGCGACGCGCTCGGCGCCTATGGCGTGCATCTGTTGAACGAACGCCTTGATGACGAGCTTGCCCAGACCGCAGCCCTGGAGCTTGGGGGACACGGCCAGCGAGTGCAGGCAGACGGTCTTGCCGCCCTCGACATGACCCAGCTCGCCGCTCTTGCAGCTGCCGCCCTTGGACGTCTTCCAGTCGGCGGGGACGCCCATCTCGATGTCGGTGATGACCTCGGTGCCCGAGGCCGTGGCGATGACGTGGGCGAGGAGCACGCTCTTGGCCTTGTTGGGGCGGTCGGTCTCGACTGGGTTGGCGAACTCGAGAGCTGGGAACATGCCGACGTCCTTAATAAGGTCGGGCACGATGGTCTGGAACAGGCCAATGCTCAGCTCGGGGCACGTGGTCAGGCGGTACTCGATCTATGTGACATGTCAGAGTTTTTATCGTTTTGGAACGCTCCAAGTGTCAAAACCCAAAGCGCAGCGAACCAAAGTTGTCCCAGTCACTCGCAATCAATGATTGACATTATTGGGGTGGGAGGGGGCGGGGGAACCTTACCTTCTCAGCGGAGGCGCGGTGCTGGGGGTTGTCAAAAGCCGCATTCTCGAGCGCGACGGCGGCAGGCAGGTCGGAGATGCCCATGGGGCGGATGAGCGGCGCGAAGGGGAAGGGATCCAGCATCATCTGGATGCGGCTCTTCTGCATGCGCTTTGCCCGGCGTTCAGTGCTCATTATGCGCTGAAGCGAGGCACTCGCGTCGTCCATGTCGCTGTCGCTGTCGTCGTCAACGGCCTCCTCGTTGTTCTTGTCGGCGGCGGAGGAGGCGTTCTTGGCCTGCTCCGAGGAGGACGCGGCGCCGTCCATGTTGCGGTTGGGAGCTGCCATGGCGCTGGTGCGTGCGGGTGCGGGTGCTTAGTGCTGCTGCATGCGACTCACTGGTGGGTTTCTTGTTTATGATTCCCGTTCGGGTAAACGAGATGCTTGTACAAGATGAGATGAGACAAATATGAGAGTAGTTGGGAGGCAGGTGAAAGGTTGTGGAACGAAGGACGATGGTTTTCGTTTGTTTTGTGTCGCAAACCCTGTATCCCGTCGAATCGAGGCGACGACGGTTTGACTTTTGCTTGCAGGGTCGGACGCCAGAGGTGCTGATGCCTACTTTTTTGCGAGAACAAAAAGTAGTCTCTTCCTTATTGCGTGGGAGGTTGACGTGCGCGGGGCGTTCGTCCGAGGAACGCCTTGTGGAACCTCAAAAGCGGGTTGGTGGGGGGGAAGGGGGTGGATTCGAAGAGAAGTGGAATTGATGAAGGCCTGGAAGGTTCGCAAAATATTACAGCTTCCAACGTTGCCTTGCAAGGGAGGGCCTGGTGGATACCAAAAGCTGTCGTCCTCCACTCTGAATCCCCTTTGCCTAACAACAAGAGTGATGTCGTCGTCCAAGTCCAAGTTCTGCTAGATCCCCAATGTGCTCTCATGTCTTGGGCAACTTTCCTCCAGTCGCGTGATCAAGGGCTCCCCTTTACAGTGCTACTGGATGGGAAATGGCATCCGGCCTCCGGATGTCACCGAAGAGGAAAAAGGATCTCCTTGACAAGTAGGGGGCTTGATAACCTCTCTTGAGTGTGTTGACATATACCACAGGGTCAGAAGAGCATTTCATTTTCCAGCAGGATTTGCAGATGGGACTTTTGCCCTGGCTCACAAGGACCGGCAGAGCCCTGGCCAGGACAAGATGATCTGCAAAGCATCCCGATCTCCCATTCGGGCACTACCAAGTACCAAACAACCTTCAAGCTAGGCAGGCAGGGTTGGTGGTCACGCGGGTTGGCTCAGGGCCTATAGCAGCCTCTTTGTTATATCAAAGTCACATTGGGTTGCCCACTGTCACCTGGAGCTGTGACTGAAGAACTTCTAGAAAAGCTTCTTTCCCCTCTGGAATGCTGCCATGAGAGAGATCTGTAGTTGTTGTGGTAGCCAGATTTTCAGCAAAATCCCCTCTCTCAGATCTGGTTGAAACCTTCTTTGCTCAGAGGGAGTTTCCTTCTTCCCCACAATTGTCGAGCCACACCTGCGTCCAGTGTAGCATTTCTAAATGTGCATGGCCCGCCTGCAAAACGCGCGCAACGAGCGAACTTTTTCGCCATAGCGCTAATCTTGTATGATTGATCGGCTGGGATGGGCTGGCTCACGTTTCAACAGCTTGTCCATGTGGTCAAGCCTGCTGCAGCTAGGGCATGCAGGGCGATGGCCGGCAGCCGGTCGACCGGGTTGTGGAGTCCAACCCTGTTTGGGCTTCGAGGTAGGAGATGTCCCTGTTGATCAGTTCTGGTAGCGTCTTACGGTGGTAGTGGTACAACAGGTATTACCGGGAGGTGTACCTATCTGGTCGTAACGGAATCGCTCCCATCAGTCTCCAGAAGCCTAGCAGCCTGTTGATGGAATTTGGGGCCAGGCAAGGATCACTGGTACTTCTGTCGTGAAACCAATGGTCAATACTTTTTCTGCACAGTGACAAATTAGGCACGACAGGATGACGGGACCATCATAGGGTTCGGAATATCTGCCGTTCGAGATTAGAGCGGCACCAAGGTCGACCTGCCGAATTCAAATGTTCTCGGAGCCTTGGGGAGCTCCGGGCCGGGCCCGCTCCGGCTTCAAAGAGCAGGCACCAGGCTGCTCTACCTACCTAGGTAGGTATGGACCTACTAAGTAGGTAGTTGCTTGGAACATCTGAAGAGAGCGTCAGCCACTGATCTCTGAGACTCGCCTACTTTAGAACCTCGCTTGGGACGGTGCTCCAAATTGAGACTGCGGAATCGAGGTCCACAACGACTACTCGATTTCAAAGGGCCGAGGCCGGGTATTCAAGCAATCTCATTACACAGAGAATGAATGGGGTTGTACGGACCGAAAGAACAGACAAAAGGCAGTAGAGAGAACAGAGATGGGCAGATTGTCACGAAAATTGGAGCCTTCTGCCTGTAATTGCAATGATCGGGTCACATTATGGGTAAATAGTACTGTAGCTAGGTGGTATAAATAACCTCAGTACCGGGCTGTATGTCAACAGGCTAGCCGCATCTACCTACTGTAACTTTCGTATCAGGTCAGAAGTCTGCATCTCAACTCCATGTTGGACTCGCACACAACGGGAAGAGGTGGCACAAGGTTTTGTGATACTAATGCAAGAAGAAGCAATTCATCCATTGAACCTGACTGTTGCCTAATACTCTTAAGCAGTGCACGCTATACTAGGTATGTACACTGTGTCCTCATATACCGCATAGGGACTGTAGGGTAGTACTGCTAAGAATGGCGAGCATGCGCTAACTCTTGTTCATCAAGACTTGCATCATTTTTGAAGATGACTTGTGCTGTGCCACAGTAAGATTACTTGGCGAGGCGACGCAGCGCGACGGCTTTGATATTCAACGTCTTGGCCACAATGTTCTCACACCTTCCGCAGCCTTCTATGGCGGCGAGGCAGGCAGAGTCAGACAACACTGCATAATCACTCTAATTTCTAATCATTCTCCTTGTGGTCCGCGGTATTTGAATCTGCATGTCTCTCGCATCTTGATCACGCCTGATTCTTCTCGTCCACGCCTCTCCATTCGTTACCAGGAGCGCGACTAGGACGGTCCCACTTGCGCCTGGTCAAGCACTATCTACCTAGGTAGGTAAGCAGCGGATACTAAAACAGCAACTTGCATGTGCTCATACCTAGGTACTCCAGGCCGTGCCCCTCCTTCCCTTCCTATCAACTTCCATCGCCCGTCTGACAACTCTTGTCAGCACTGACTTGACCACACTCCACGTGCTCTGCAGTTCAGAAGAACTTCTCTTCTTGTTGCGAGACACAGCAGCTGAGTTGTGTTCACAATCGCCTTCAACCTGCTGTGGGTCCTACCTGGCGGCACCTACCGTTGCTGACGTAGGTACACTTTGCTTGACAGCACTCTAACTCCCATCGTCTTTGCCCCTCAAGCCTAACGAGAATCAGTACACCACCGCACACGACCCCTTCCGAATCCATCCTGCCACAAGCCCGAACAAGATGCGTATCACACTCAACATTACGAGGCCCAATGAGGTGGAGTCCGACCTCCTCTCTTTGGAAGTTTTCCCAGAGATGACCCTCGAAACCCTCCGAAGCTCCGTCCATGCCGAGACCAACATCGACCCCTCCGCCCAACACCTCTACCTCAACGGCGCCCTCCTGACCGACTACGACAAGACTCTCGAGCAGCTATCCATAACCGACGGCGAGATGCTTGCCCTCCACATCCGAGACATGCGCGGCAGCACCGGCATTCCCACAAACCCCAACAACCGCGCCGCACAACAGCAGATGCAGCAGCAGCAGAATGCCGCCCGCGCTGCCAACGAGCCCGACCCCGAGCTGCTCCGCCTGCAGATTCTGGGCAACCCAGATCACAGGGCAGAGCTGCAGAGGACACAACCACAGCTTGCAGGCGTGCTTGACGACCCTCAGCGCTTCGCCGCCGCCTTCCGCGATGCTGCTGACCGGGAGCGTAGGGAGAGGTCAGAGAGGCAGCGACAGATTGCCGCCCTGAATGCGGATCCGTTCGATATCGAGGCTCAGGCGAAGATCGAGGAGATCATCAGGCAGGAGAGGGTCATGGAGAACTTGCAAAACGCAATGGAGCACAACCCGGAAGGTACGCAGACAAATCGCATCCATGGCCTCGACCTTGGAGAGAGGGTACACACGCTAATCGGCTCGCAGTTTTTGGTCGCGTACACATGCTCTACGTCGATGTCGAAGTCAACGGCCACAAAGTCAAAGCCCTTGTCGACTCGGGCGCCCAGACCACCATCATGTCACCCGCGACTGCAGAAGCCTGCAGCATCATGCGCCTGGTCGACAAGCGCTTCGCTGGAATAGCCAAGGGCGTGGGCACCGCGGCGATTATTGGCCGCGTGCATTCGGCCCAGATCAAGATCGGCCCCATCTTCCTGCCCTGCAGCTTCACCGTCATGGAGGGCAAGAACGTCGAGCTGCTGCTGGGACTGGACATGCTCAAGCGGCACCAGGCCTCTATCGATCTCGCCCGGGACAAGCTCGTCATCCAGGGGTACGACGTGCCATTCCTCGGCGAGGCGGACATTCCCAAGGACGTGGAGGAGGCGCTCGAGGAGGAGCCCAAGGTCAAGGGACCTGGTGGCACGACCATCGGCGGGCGAACGGGCTCTATCGATGCCGCACCCGGAGCCCCTGGTTCGTCATCAGCTGCGCCGCCGGCAGCTGTACCTGCCGCAGCACGTCCAGCTCCAAGTGGCTCTACACCTGCACCTGCTGCAGCGCAGGCCAGCTTCCCTGAACAGGACATCAATACCCTAGTACAGCTCGGCGCCTCGCGACAACAAGCCATCAGCGCCCTCGAAGCCACCGGCGGCAACGTCGAGTATGCAGCCGGTCTCCTCCTGGAGTGAGGCTGTAGACAAGCCCAGAACGGCTTTTCATTCAATCGTGACATTTTTAGCATGGGCGGCGAACAGGACGGCGGTACAAATGTCTGATTTTATCAGAGATCAGACAGGTCAATCACGGAGGCATGTGCATAGCAGACGGAGAATTCCCGGGCAAGATCTGGTTGCATACACCAAGATAGATGCAAGCATGTGTCCATTGCTGGACCAGAAAAGGGCATGCTAGTGTGATTATTGAGCTTTAGGACTAGAGTTATCCCGATCACGGTGCCTTAGAAACAGATACTTGCTCGATAATTGAGCTGGCTACCGGCCTTTGAAGTAAATCCCTTGAACCATGATCTGCCTTCGGCCTCGCATCTCCTAAGGCATGTGTGAAACATCTATCGAAGTTTGTAAACACAGGGCTTCAACACAGCAGCCTCATTCTCCTCAACATCATCCTCGATAAACTTCGTCTTCTTCGGCATCGTCTGCAGCTTACCCCCAAACCTGCTCTTCTCTTCCTTCTCCTCGCGCACATTCTTCCCCTTGGTCGCCGGCGCGCACTTGACGAACCGCATCTTGACAAACATGCGGTTACTCAAATCCACCGCGTCGTCGCCGCGGCCCTGGTCCTGCCCGGCGAGCATGAACCCGCGCTTGTTCAGCACGCTCACAAACGCAGCCACGTCCGTCTGCGTCCGCGTGTCGTCGTGCCCGTCCACCTCCACCGCCAGCGTCGTCTCGTCGCCCGCCGCGGCCGCCGCCTTCTCCTTCTCCTTCTTGCTCATCCCCGTAGTCGCAGTGGCGGCCTTGTTGTTGCGGCGGTGGCCCACGCTGTGCTCCACCACCTTGCCTCCTCCTTTACCACCAGGCGCCCCGGCAAAGCGGCTCTTGATCTCCGCGACCCACAGCTCGCCCTTCCACCGCAGCACGCGGTACGCCTCGTCGATGAAGTCGACCCAGTTGGTACCCATGAGCGCGAGGCAGAAGACGGCGACGTCGACGGTGCCGTTGGCGAGCGGCAGGTTGGCGATGTCGGCTTTGGTCACGAGCGGGTGCTGCGAGGAGAGGTCGAAGGAGAGGAGCTCGAGCTTGAGCTTGGCCTTTTCCTTGGCGAGGGTCGAGGCGAGTGCCGCGTCGCCGCAGCCGAGGTCTGCGATCGTGCAGACGTTGGTGTCGCGGTTTCGCGGGAGGGGCTCGAGTTGCTGTTGTTGCTGTTCTTGTTGTTGTTGGCCTTCTGACTGCTGCTGGAGCTGCTTGTTGCGGTTGTGCTTGGATTGGTGGCGAACGCGGGCGCGGGTGCGGATATCGGCAATGTAGCCTGTCACGGGGTTCTCGGGCCAGACTTCAACTTGGCGGCGGAAGCCCTCGTGGTATTCGGTGAACATCTCCGGGCTTTCGTTGAAGAGGGTGAGCGCATCGGCCGAGGGCCGGGTGTAGAGGGTCTCGTTGAGGTGGCGGAAGCGAGCAGAGATGAGCTTCTCGCGCATGGCGGCTTGGAGGGGCGTGAGTTTTGGTTGGGCTGGGGCTGTGGTGGAGGAGGCGGGTTTGGGTGCTTTGGTGGCCGTGAGGGGAGTGTCTTTTGCCGGGGTGTCGTCGTCGCTGTTGCCGTCTTGGAGTTTCTGCGCGTCCTTTGCCTTTTTGGCTTTCTTCTTGTCCTTCAAAGACACCTTGCCCTCTGGTTTCGAGGAATCTGCGCCATGGCGTGCAGTCTTCTCCTTCTTTCCTTGCGCACGCTCGCCTCCGTCTCCTTCCTCTGGGTCTTGATCCTCGCTCAACTTTGGACGGTTCTTGTCCTTCTTTGCCTTCTTGGCCTTTAGCTGACCCTCCGCCTTCACACCCGAAGCCTCGCCATCCTCCTTCCCGTCAATCACCGACTCCCAAAGGTCGGCAACATTTGAGTTGTCGACGGCCTCTGCCTGTCCGGCCCTCTTCCTCTTCTTAGATTTCTTGGTAGGTTCGCCGTTCTCGTTTGTCGCTGGTTTGCTTTTGGGCGTTTCCGCTTTGAGCTTGTCTGCTGAGACAGACCATCCCTTTACTGCAAACATGATGGGCGAGCTCAAAATCGAAAATTTGCTGAACACTCTGTGAGAATTGCGAACAGAAGGTATGTTCTGAGTTTCGTTTTCAATGAGAGGCGGGAACTGGGTTGGAAGATTTAATCGGCTCCACCGTAAGATAGTTGGCAGGGGTCCCCCCAGTACCCCACTTTAGCCTTGTCTTGTACCTTTGTATCTTTCAACGACATCTCCAACTTAACCTGCTTCACAGTAGGATAGGTTTTTTCTTTTCTTTTTTCTTCTGCGTCTCTGCCCTCTTGTCCTGTGTGATACATACATAAACAATCGTCAAGAACTTTTCCTTCTTTCTGGAATGGGAATTATCTTTTCCCTTCTTCTCTGCACAGCTGGCAGACGGCGACCGGCTGTCAGGAGTGACTGTCACTGACAGCCTCTAAAGAATTTTTTCAACAACCAAGTTGAAATATTGCAGACGCTTAGTAAATGGTGTCAATGCTGTAAGCATTGGCTGCCCGTTTAATATGGCAAATGGACCATCTTAAAACTTCAGATTATGCACTGGAAGGCAAGCTGCGATTAGTAAATCCTATTTCTGGTTATTACAATCACATGTCTTGTGCAAATGCTTGCGCTGTTTGGTGTGTGTCTTCTTCTCAGACCATCAGCATACACACAGGGTCCTAAAAAGCACAAGTAAAAGTGTATCAGGAATTATAGAGGAGTGAGAGCCTTATGGTTGCTCAGGTGGTATCAAGGTTTCTGAAGCTTTTTGAACTATCGGTTTTCAAGCTTAACACTACTACTCTTACATATACCTAGATATCTCTAGGAAGAGTCCAAAGTTCTAATTCTCCGCCAATAATACAGCACAGACAAAGCTTTGCATAAAATTTCCTCGAGCTTACAGATAATAGATGCAGATCAGATATAGCAATGATGACTTAAAAGGAAATAGGTCTGTGACATGGCAACTATTTGGCTCCAGGTGGTTGATTCTAGGAGCAACTCTTCTGTTCAACGTAGCAGGATTGTCCCGTTACCCTGACAACCTTCAATCTGCCACAATATCTGCTCCCAAGTCCTTGCTCCTCCTTTTTTGAGCCCATGGCTGATTGGCAGACCGTGCTGCAGTTTAGAATCTCTACCACCTGCCCCATGTCGCTACTATTCAATCAGTCTTCCTTGTTCCTCCGCCCCTCCCCCTACTCCCCCAAATACGAATCATGTTGCTGAACTCTTTCTCTACTTCGTGCCTCATATTGCATTTATCCGATCCTTCCTCCTCCTCCTTCAAAAATCATCCGAGCAGGCTATACGACTGTGTAGTTTTTCAAGTTCCTGCCTTGTATCTTACCTGTTTGCATATTCCTCTGATCTCCAATCATTGTGCAGATCTTTGATGCTCAAGTGCTGCTGAGCTTTCTATCCCTGCCTCCTGGTGCAGCTCTGAATAATTCTTAAGTCCTGCCTTGCGTCACAGTCCTTCGGGGTTTCTAGTTGGGGTTTCTAGTTCTTGCCTCATATCTTGTTTTGCAGCTCTTTAGGTTGTCAACTTCAATCTGCATCCTGTCATAACTGTCCAAGCTTTCAATTTTGTGCTTGGCATTGCAAATTGCGAGGTTTCCCCCTCTTATATATCATTGCCCATAATCGACATTCGAAAATTCAAAAAAACTGCCGTTGCTTTGAATTGCGACATCCCAGGGTTTACACTCCCTACCTTACCTTGTCTTACGACTGTTCAGGTCTTCTAGTCCTTGCCTCGCTTTGCGACTTTCCAGGTCTTATACTCTTTGCCTTACCTTGCGACTTCTCAAAGCATCAGCTTCTAACCTTACCTTGCCTTGCTTTGCGAATATTCGGGGCTTCCGCTTCTTACTTTGCATTGTGGCTGTCTAGGTTTGCCGTCTTTCCTTTCTTTCACAGGAGCTGTCCAGTCTCTGACTGCTTTTCTGACCAGCAACACCGGCATCCTGTTGTGACCATGGCTCCTGTCCCACCGCCCACCCAGGACTTTCACGCATTTGTCCTAAACAACCCAAACAATGCGAAGAAGGCTATGGAATACGACGAGATGGCTAGGAAGGAGCTGAAGGACAGATATGTCACATTCGCTCAGGGCACACAAGCTGTCATCAGCCACCGCACCCGACAAAACCCTGTCGCAAACCTTCAACCTGGCTCGTGAGTGTTATATTTACATTCCAATGTTCTCACTTGAGACCTATACTCGTGTATCAGGAGCTGATACGAGATGGACCCCTAGAATCGATCCTCAAAGTGCCGGCACTGGCAGACCAAAGTACAGATGTTCCGTCTGCAATACAAACCAGGAGCATATCCATACCCATCTGCAGATACACAACCAGCACCCAGGGAAGAGCGCGTACTGCCCAGTTGCATCTTGCCTCAGGAGAATGCCGCGTAACGATGGTAGGTCAAAATCTTTGGACCAAAGTTGACTTAATAAATCCCCTCCCAGCGCACAGAAGAATTCTACTAAGCTCTCAATGTTATTGCAGCATGCACGCTTCCCGAACACGTTCTCAGTCAACACCCGGAAGTCATCTTTGGTCCACACCCTCACCCTCTGAAGAATTCCGAGCGCGTCATCCAGCTATCCAAGACCAAAGATCCAAGAGTCCTGGCCCGGATGAACACAATCATACTCCGCCGATTCATCGAGAAGAGCCAAGAGGACTTGGACAATCTTCTCCCAATGCTTCTTGTTACCTGTGTGCAACAGCTAGACGAGAAGCACGGCCTGTACACTCCATCTGGAGTCAACGTCACCACACTGCTCACTGTCCAAGATGAGTTGTGTGACAGAGCGAGTTGGGAGGAGAATGGTTTGGTGGATAGCGTACACGTTGAAGAAATGTCCCGGGCTCTGGCCTTGAAGTACCTGGAAGCTCTGCGTCTGTGCCTTCACGACTTGGACGTGAAGCTGAACTATCAGGTGTAGATTTAGCAAGACGATAACGAAAACGATGCGTGGGAAGAGGACGATGAAGATTATAATTTGGGCAAATGACGCTTAGAAGTCGAGAACGGGGAATTTCAGTCGAACACGGATATGAGCATTTTAGATCAGGCCATTTGGCTACGTATTGCATCTAGGTGCTCGCAATGCATCTGAGGTGGGACGTTTGACGTAGGATGGCCCAAGATGAAGAACTTACGCATGGGAGTCAGGTATTGCACCATGTTCTTTGCACTTTGAAAACTTCCATTAGCTAGTCGATATCCCTGAGTCACGTATGGCACATTTTCGCGTATATTCTCGACGTAATCATATCTATATACAAAGTTCCCACCAATTTAGCGCATTTGGACCTTATGACTGTCACGATGTAGCTGCGAATAGATGATCAAACTAGTATTCAAAATGGTCTAAATTGAACAAGCTAGAGAGAAAATGAAGAGAAGTAATGAAGAGAGTTATGCGAAAAGAGAGATTTTAATATATATAGAGTGTGAGAGTCTATAATAGTATAGACCCGTAACGATGACATTATAACATAGATCAACTAGAGAAGATAGATCTCGTACTTGGACATATTGAGCATGGAATATATCCTCCTATATCCGGCTATCGACAATGGTCACCGGATAGATTCCGGCCAACTACTAGCCAAATTGTTTTTAGATAGTAGTCTGTTTGGATTTGATAAGTACCAGCTGTCTTCTACGCGAGATAGATACGTTCCAAAGTTCCTTTCTACCAGTACACGACGTTGGAGAACCCTAAATACATTCTGACTGCGAGCCGCGTACAATTCAGCCACTGGGGGCTGAACTTGAGTCTAGGAAGCGTTATTCACACTGTGCTCGAAGTTGCAAGATAAGCGGAAGTCACGAGGCGACTTGTCGATGCGTGTCTATTATTAGTTTGGACGTGCTGATTAATCAAAATCTCCTGGTTTCTCTGAAGTTTGTTCCTCGTAGGAACCAGATAGACTTTTAGAGGCTGGATCGGGGGGTCAACCAGCCATTCCTGGAGATACTGCTGATCTTCTAAGCTAGTCCCTCTGCTGACCTCTTGGCAGCGTCACCCACGAGTCCACAACCCAGTAATAACATAGCGCACTATAAACTATTTCCCAGCTTTCACATGGTATTGGATTTGCGTCTGAAATCTAATCTTGGTCGAAATTCTATTCATGAGATGACTGGGCTAGGACGACTGCTTGACAGCCACTCCAACCCAGGATTTAGCGCCAGCCTCCCGGTGCCAACTTGGGGTCGGGAAATCCTCGCCAAAGCCTCACCATTAATATAGGTACGCCTTTCTCATATGCAGGCTTGCGCTCGTATCACTGGGCCCAGTCCGTAGGCCATTGGCGTTCCTGGCCCGAGACATGCTTGTGCGCACATACTTGCACTGTAAGGAGTGCGCTACGACTGCTTGTACGATATCATAATATGTGGGAACCTGCCGACCTCGCCCGGGTGACCACCAGCCGCTGATGACCATCAGGCAGCACGTGAACATCCTTGACATCTAGCTAGGAAGGTTGCACTTTTCTGCACCTTTCTCCGCTTCTACTGCTTCTTTGCCCCGGATTTTGCTTGCATTTTGCCCTCGTAGATGCATGCATGCACCCCGCTAATACACGAGCCTGGGATGAACGCTACTCGGTCCGTTTGCACGCTGCAGTTCAAGCACCGGCGAGGGAACGGGAGTCAAGTGCCGGGCCCGGTGATGCTTGGATGATAGTCATTCGCTTTGGTCCCTCGTCCACCTCCTCCCAAGTTTGCCAATGGTCCTCGGACTAGTGAACGTGCATTACAAACACATTGAAACCTGCCACGCGACTCGGGTAGTGGCTGCGCTCCGCATGGACCATCCTCGACGCACCAGCTGGCAGTGCATGTCGACAGCATCACGATGCCACCACCGCTCATTCGATGGACCGAGATGGCTGGGCTTCTCGGTGGGTAATGCTCGCTGCCCCATGTCTCACTCGCTATGATGTTGTCCCGGGGTGCTTCTAGTCATAGAGGTCAAGAAGTGCAACAGTACTACGCGAGGCCTCGCTGCGAGCGGTACGTTTGCTCACACGTATATATACGTGCCGTGCGAAGTGGTAGGTCTGGCAAGTTCGTCCTTGACGTGTCGACTAGGTGGCTGGGCGCAATTTCACATATAGTCCTTAGTGTCCTCCCAGGTCGTGATATTCATCATCCTACGGATTTCCACCTTGACCCTCGCCTCGACGCCTCCCTCCTTCTGCCACCATCCCCACTAGTGCTTCCATCATGTGGTTGACCACGCTCAGCCTCACCTCGTTCCTGGCCACGGCATACTCGCAGGTGCCCTACAGCGAGTACATCCTAGCGCCATCGTCACGCACAGTATTCCCTGTGGGTATTTATAATCTCAACGGCACCGTCGACAACGCAGAAGGCCTGCTGAACGGTGCTAACGGCACAGCCCTGTTCTCCGCGTCTTCTGCTGTGACCTTCGACTTCGGCAAGAACATTGCAGGACAGGTCTCACTCACGGCCGGAGACACCGTATACTCTCCAGACGCTGTTATAGGCATCACTTTCTCCGAGTCCAGCATCTGGGTCGCCGGCTTCGCTAGTGATGCTACAGCGTCAGATGGGGTAGATGAGCCCTTGTAAGTGCAAATCTCTAGCAAGATTGCCTTCGTCGTCCGATCTAGCAGCTGAAACCTTCTTTAGATACTTGCCCGTTGGTCAGGGCGTTGGGACCTATACAGTTGCCCGGGAGCACGCCCGGGGCGGCTTTCGATACCTGAGTCTGGTCAACAATGGCACGGGAGATGTTGAACTCACAGGGCTCTCGGTCTACTATACGGCTGCTCCTACGCAGGACTTGCAGAACTACGCCGGGTACTTCCACAGCAATGATGAGTTGGTCAACCGAGTTTGGTATGCTGGAGCATACACAAATCGTAAGTACTGCTCTAACAGACACATGTCCTTTTGGTGTCCACCGTGCTTTGTTCCAAGGGATCTGTGACTTCTTCACGAGGACATGGGCACAGCACCGTGTCAGCACAGCATTGGCAACGGACTTGACATTGCATTCGCGCAGCCAAGGGACGTCCTTCTACTGCCTCAGGATCTGCTCACGAATCTGCGTGGTACTCGAGGCTAGAAACACACCGCCTTGTACAGTTACAGAGGCGAACAAAATAAGCTCAGGGCCCAAAGAGCTTGCGTCACGCGCCCTGTGGCCAACAAGCAAACTAGGTTGCGGCTGCGACCGTGACATTGCCGCAACCGGGCATCGCATTGGGCACCTGGATGAGACGGGGTTCCTTGGCGCATTTGGAGTACGGTATCGGACGATATGCATGTGCTGACAGCAAGTCATAGAACTGTGCGATATTGATCCAACCTATGGAAACGCACTGGTGCACAACGGCGAGCCGAACCCTCCAGCTATACAGACGTGGTATGTACTCGGTGACCAGGCATTTTGCAGACGACTTCTTGGTGGAAAGACTGACCCGGGATGGGAAAAGGTACTACAACTACACGATCACCAATGGCACAAGCTGCCTCGTGGACGGCGCCAAGCGCGACACCCTTGTGTGGCCTGGCGATATCTTCGTCTCGGGAGCCTCAGTCGCCTACAGCACCTACGCCATGGACGCCATCAAGAACTCTATCGACTCGCTGATGCTCCTCCAGACGCCCGAGGGCATCCTCCCCTACGTCGGCGTGCCCTTTTTCACCATCATCAACGCCGTCTCCTTCACCTACCATCTGCACACCCTGATCGGCCTTCACACCTACTACATCTACACAGGCGACGAGGCCTGGATCGCATCGTACTGGGACCAGTACAAGCGTGGCGTGGCGTGGTCGCTCTCCAACATCGATGAGACTGGGGTGATGGACGTCACGGCTTCTGCGGACTGGCTGAGGGCGGGTATGGGTGGTCATAACATCGAAGCCAACGCTATTCTGTACTATGTTCTGGGTCTTTCCATTCAGCTTGCAAATGTCCTGGATGACACGGCCGCTGCTGATGAATACACGGCGGCTGCAGCGAGCTTGAAGACAGCGGTGAATGGGCTGCTGTGGAATGCGGATTTGGGTTTGTACACTGACAACGAGACGACGACGATGGCTCCTCAGGACGGCAACAGCTTTGCAGGTAAGTCAAGGCTCTTCAAATCTCGGCCACCTTCTCTTTGGTGATGTGACAGTCTAGATACTAATGTCCTTCCCCAGTTCTCGGCAACCTGACGCAGGACGCAGCCCAGGCCGCCCTGATCTCCAGCAACCTGCAGGCTCGCTGGGGCGAGTACGGCGCTCCGGCTCCCGAAGTCGCCAGCACGCCAGCCACGATCTCGCCCTTCGCCGGCAGCTTTGAGCTTGAAGCGCATCTGGTCGCGGGAGCTCCCACAGCCGCGTTGGACTTGATACGACTGCAGTGGGGGAACTTTATGTTGGACGACCCCAGGATGACCAACTCGACGTTCATCGAGGGGTACAGTGCGGATGGCAGTCTTCACTATGCACCTTACTACAATGATCCTCGGTGAGTGTCTTGATTCATCTCCCCTTCTCCAGCCATGACTGACGAACTGCTCGCACAGAGTCTCCTTCGCACATGGCTGGGCCACCGGTCCCACCAATCTGCTCAGTCGCTACGTTGCCGGTATCCAGATCGTAGGAGCGGCCGGCCAGCAGTGGAAGATCGCGCCTCAAGTGGGCGACTTGACCACTGTTTCAGCCGGCATGACTACGACCGTGGGGAGTTTCACCGTCGAGATCACCGCGGATGGCAGCGGGGGCATCACGGCGTTTAGCTTCGTCACGCCCACCGGAACCACCGGGGACGTGGTCCTGCCGTCCGGGACAACCGGCTCGCTGACGGATGGCGCGGGCCAGACGGTGACGCTCACGAATGGCGTGGCTACTGGACTGAGCGGTGGAAGCTGGACGTTGGGTTAGCGCTGCATGGGCATTGGTAATGGGATTGAGTGGGACGACGGTAATGAGATAATGACTTGATGATGATTGATAACATACACTCGCACACATTGCACTTCGCGACGAAAGTGATGAACATGCCTATAGGCTGAGCCGAAGACAACCGACCACTTGAGCAACTGGTGTCTATCGTGTCTCGTATATCGACAGGGTTACTAGACGGCACTTTCAGTCCTGTTCACAAATTTCCTGACTATTGCAAGTGCAGCTGTCAGAGGCAGCTAGTGGTCCGTAGGCCGCTGGGCTCGAGGATTTTGTAAAGTTCTTCGCCTCTAGCATCCATGACGATCTGTTCTTTTTATAGGATCTTGTTCAGCCGTTGCAATTCAAGCTTTTCTCCGGCATTCTAGACTGGCGCTGGTGCTGGTGCTATGACAGGTGAATGAGCGCCTCGCTACGAGCTCTCTTGGGGACACAGGCTCGGAGGGTCTTGCCCCCGAGGCTCCCCAATGTCTCGGCCAAATCTGGTGTTAGATCGTGTTGGCTGGCGGTCCAGCTTCCTCATCTCGAAGGCCCTCAATCGAACTCTCCGTATAAAGTAGATGGAGCTTCGCTCCGTTCGCCAAAAATCACGCAGCACCAAGCTTCGCTGACATACTTGACAACTGAGGGGCCTCGCTGCGATGACAAGATGGTCTAACTGGAAGCGTCAGTAGCAGGAGCTTAGCTGCCGTCTAGTTGCGCACGTAAGTAAAACTTAAGGTGTGGCTTGGGGGGAGCGCAACACCAGATTGCGCTATCCCACAAGTGCCGCCTGTGGCACTCCAGTGAGGAGGAATGACCGCCCAAGTACCTCGGAGAACTGGCCTCTCACAGAGCAAGATGAGGCACAGAAAAGCTCAGGTACCTCAACAGGTCCCAGCCACATCGCATACGTTGTGGTTGCCGTGGTGCTTGAGAGGCACAAGCGCCTCGCCAGTGACGCTGTCTCGAGGTCAATGACAGGCTGTCAAGAGACCCACCCAGGGGAAAGGTAGCGGCGACCAAAGATGTTTCTGGTGGGAAGAGACTGCGAGCACAAGGGACAAGCTTGGCTGGGTCGGCATAGAGCCTCCGCGACCCGGTTGTACCTCCGCGGTATCCCTCGACGACTGGGTCCCCTGACGAAACAACCTTAAAGAAATCTGTTTCGGCGTCCCAAGTGAGGCTGCTGACTGCAACACAAAGGAACCTTGCCGACTGGTCCGGTCATCAGCCTCTTCCGGGGAGTGCAAGGCAGCTTCCTGTGGGGTAAACCCGATAGCGTTCATGAGCTATCATGCTGTCCCTGGACATCGCATCGAGTCGATCGAGACCAATGCTCGTCAAGTTTGTGCACGGACTGGTCTGATTGTCAGATGTGACTGATCTGGCGCCAAATTTGACAGCCCTATGCTCGACAGTTCGCACTAGTGCCAGACCGTTGAAGAGGGTGTTGTCGATCCAGTCCGAACGCTGCTAGTTTCTTCTCAACGAAGGCCGGAGCCCGCCGAGCCTCCAACTTTGACGTAGCTAGATGACTGTTTTTCTCTATCATTCAGCCAAAAGAAACAGTTCATGCGGCAAGAGATCAAGTCAGAAGAACAGAGGGAAGGGGATCATGTTAATCGAACAAGGTCCACGAAGATTATCAGGCCATGCCACTCCGAAGCACGCCTGTGGGGTTGCACATCGCGGAGGAGGAAACGAACTTGCTGACAACTAATCCTGGACCAGATCGAAGATATCACAACGTAGTCTCTTGACCGTGACCGTTGCTCCTTAGGGTTTCTGGGAGCCAGAAACCCACAAAGAGCTGTTGTCGGCCGGTTCCGTGTCCCCTAGTCGAAAGTAAGCTTTCGAGCTCCAGCGCTTGGCCAGGATATTGAACGCCACGAAAGACCGCATCAGATAGATACGGAGTACGGTAGTAGCGTTGGAACTGCGTCAACATGTGATTGCAATGAGTCTATCTTTGAAGGATTGGCATGCATCAAGGATCGGAGTTAAGGTGAAATGGAGCCTGGCAAAGGAGGAGGTGGAGGAGGCTGGTTCAATATCAAATCGGGATGCTCCTGCAGGACTGGGATATACGACAAAGACCGACGGGGCTGCTCCCTGTCTGCTTAGGTCAGCAAATGGGTCCAAGCGAGACATCACAGACGACGTCCATTCATTCACGTTCTGCAAGCCGGGCCGATGTCGAGCTTCTCCTCGTCACATCGCCCGCCAACAACCCTGCCTGGTCTTTCTTCCCTCCTGGCCAGTTTGCGTTGCACAGCAGGCCGCGCCGTGCGACCTCGATTTATAACGAGCACAGCCGCGATTGGCTGGCCGGTGATGTGTTTTGCTCAGAAGCCAAGATGGTCAGCAGAGACAGAGACAGATGCACGGCTTCTCACAGCGCTCAGTGCTCACGGGCAAAAGCCAGACAATCGCACACAGGCACAACGATGCTGCATCTCGCGCGCTAGCATTGTACGCCCGACCAGCCCGCCGTCTCTTCCACCGGGACCGGGCAAGGGCGCCCGCATGCGAAAAATCGGCATGGACATGGGGCCAGAGGCATTAGGCGCGGTCCTTTTGGCGCTAGGCACTTTGGCACTGGCGCTCAGTCAGCCCTCAAGGACATCTGGCATGTCATCTTGGTCTAGTGCTCGGCAACGAGCATTCATTCTCTTGTTTTCCCCCATGTTCCAACGGGCTTCCACGAGCCAGGTCCACGCAGCAAGCCGGCTCCAAACGCTGGCACCCATCAGCCCCCGGACCGCGCACGCTAAGCGGCTGCGCGGCAGACGACAGACCGTCCCGATGCGATCTAGTTGTCGTCTAGTCGCCGTTGCTGGCCGTCGCACGGCCCCAGAGGTGCCCAGGATGTCTTGTCCCCGGTGGGAGAGACTTCAAGTGTTGGAAATACCTGCAGGTACTCATGAGTGTACCGAGTCGACAACACTGCAGTATCTGTCTGCTGTGCTCCGTGTGCGTTTCACGGCCACCTCGACTACCCTGACAACGGAACAGGGCCACACGCCAGTCCCAGCTGACAGGCCTCGCAATGTCCTAGCTACTAGCAAACACTCGGATCCCGCGCCTGTCGAACCCACCACACAGGTGCAGGACGAGGACGGACTTTGGCTCCCCAATAACTCACTTTGGGCTTTTATCTTGTCACCCTGTCTCCTGTCTCGTGTCCCCCTTTCCCATGCATCTTGATGGTCGATTGTTCCGACTCCCTGGTCCTGGTCGAGGAGCACGTCCCTACCTCTCTGCACGCCTCTCCTTCATTGGATCTTCTCTTTGCACGCAAGATCGTCCATCGTCGATGGAGTTCTCCGTGATTCTGGGATGGCTTAAACCGGTTGATGTGACAAAGTACTGTTGACATGATCTATGTCATCGAAAAGGACATCTTTCTTTGTGGCGTCAAGATATTATTTATACTGCTCTGTGGATGGCAGCCTACGTCCCCTGCTTCAACCACTTTTCATGCTTTTGAGAATTGTATCAAAGTCCTGCTTACGTCGAGCCCTCATAGCTTGACCGTTCTCCCGGTATAATTCTGTGCACCGCTGCTTGCCCGCTTTACTCGACCGGGCTCCACCCATTGTGCGAGATCGAGGTACACCGGAACACGTCAACGAGGCGTCGGTCCCTTGAACGCGTGGAAAGCCATTCCCTTGGGAGAGCGCTCCCGGCGTCTGGGCCTTACCCTATCCAATTTGGGACCGGCCCACTGGCTGTGCTGCCTGTGCAGACGCTGTGTCTGTATCTCTGTCCAACACGACACTGTCATTGACTTGTATCCGAATTCATTTTCTGGTCGAGGCACAGAAGAGGCGTTGCAGTTCAGGGCACCGCACGCCAGACAGACACAGCGCAGGGCGCACATGGCTGTTGCTAACGCTCTAGTCAAGATACCAGATCCCCCGGAGTACGACCACAAGCTGCTACCAGCCAAGTTCTGCTCTACCGACACGCCCAGGTAGAACTCGCGTCACACCGGCTTGTTTCAGTCGCCTCTGTCGAGCAGCTTTATATACGATTCTGGCCTGCCCACCCCGGTGCGTCGTTTATTCCTTGCTCTCCTGAGCTCCTACACGTAACTGCGCACAACGGCGGAAAATAACTGGCCTGTCTTGCTCCGTTCTTGAATAATCCAGCTGTCTTTTCTGTCTCGGCCAGATACGCTGCCAGGATCAAAGGACACAGGATTTACTTTTCAGACTGGCATCAAATAGGCTGGCATCGGCACTTCCGGGAGTCTTTTTTTGCTGTCCAAACCGGGCCCGCGCGACATTGGGAGCACCAGCGCGTTGTGCCACCACCACTCGGACGACGATGTAAGGAGGCCATTCGAGCAACGCGTTGTGTGGAAGGATTCCGCCTCAGTCTCGAAGCCCAAGGATCAATTCCGTCGCATCATTGTTGCAAACAGGAACCGTCTCGCTTCCGAAAATGGACACAGTTGCGATGGCCCCCGAGGGCTCACCGATGGATGATTTCAAACGAGAGCCATCTCCGATGAATAACAAGGACACTTCTCCAACTAAGAAACAAAATATCAGGAAACGGACGAAAACAGGCTGTCTAAGTGAGTAGAATTTCCTCAAATGCCGCTTGCGACGGCTTAATCACTTCCACTGAAGTAAGTTGTTAACAGTCACTGACCTCCATCAGCATGTCGAAAGCGCCGCATCAAGTGCGATGAAGGAAAGCCAATATGCAACAATTGTATCAAGTCGAAGAGGCAATGCGAAGGCTACAATCAGCGAGTGGTCTTCAAAAGTCCAATGGGAGCGATTCCCGGAGGACCTTTTGGGCCTCTACCATATCACCACCATCCAGACCCGACCGAAGCTCTCGTCAACGCGCAACTACACGCAAGCCAAGGGAAGGCATCGTCCTCTCAAGGGCCATTACCGATCATCGCGCCAAAGCCACCGAGTCACGACTATGGCATGGCCGCACAGTATCAATACTTTAACGGGTATCCTGGTATCCATCGGACCAACTCAGCTTCCATGGGTCTGGGGATACACCATCCGCAATACGTGATGAATTCGATGTCACCCGAATCATACTATGCTCAACCATCACCCCTCGGAATGACAGCCTCGCCATCGCAAATGAGCCAAGCAGACCTATACGACTTCCAAATGCCACCGCCGCAACACCCCGGCCCGAACTTCGCGATGCCCGAGCGTCGCCATACAACATATGCAAGAATCGAAAGACCTGTTGCATCTCCCACCATGCCCTTCACACCGCCCAACTCAATGCCACAACCAACCAAGTTCGATCATGCGGACACTAGCGACTCTTGGACTCTCGGCGAAGACAGCGACTCGTTCGATTCAGAGGAGGAGGAAGTGACTCCAGTCAACGGTACAAACGGGATGAATGAACTGGCTGCGAACAGCATCGGTCCGATGATAGCGAACAACTTGCATGCACCAATGGACATGTATGGGACACAAGTCAGGTCGTTCCATTCAATGGCCAACGAGGATGTCCTGGTCAACTACATGCCTTCGCCCTCGGACACGCCGCTGAACGATCCAAAGACGGCCACGATATTCTGGTACTTCGTCAACATCACCGCGCCCACCCTTAATCCGTACGAGCGGAACAGGCTTGACCCGCAACGAGTGTTTTCGAATGAGCCCATTCCAAAGTCCCACCAACACATCTGGACTTGTGAGTCCTTGTAACCCTAGCAATGTAAGACGGTATGCTGACGTTACTAGATGTCTTTGCTACCCAAGCTTTCCAGCACCCAGGTCTACTTCAAGCGATCCTCGCCATAGGAAGCCTGCAGATGGCCGAGCTGTCAGGCGACCGTCGCGCCGCTTCATCGCTGCACTACGGTCGAAGTATTCGGAGTCTTGGAAAGAATTACCAGAGTGTGAACAAGCGAGCCCAGCCTGCCACGCTTGCTGCCACCTTGCTGCTTGCCTTCTACGAAGTCTGGACCTCGAACCACGACAAGTGGTGTACGCATATGATTGGCGCGCGTATCATCATCAGCGAGACGCCGTTGCGCCAGATGAGCAGGCAAGTATGGGCGGTTCACCGACAACGGTATCAGCAATGGGCGGAAGTCCAGGCGCAGAATCCATTTGCGGGATTCATGCCTCAAGATGATCACCCTAGCCATGAGCTTGCTGAAGTTGATTTAGAGCTGGTGAAGAGATTGACGGGAAAGCCTGTATTCTTTCTCGAAGGAGTAGACCCTGCCGCATTCCAGCAGACGAAAATGAGGAACTGCACAGAGCGAGATCTGGAAAATTACGAACACCTCGCCGATTTGTACTGGTGGTTCTGCAAGATGGATGTCTACCAGGCTTTCCTGGGGGGCTCTAAGCTTTTGTAAGTTTTCAAGGATAACCGCCGCTCGTAATCGCATTAAGGCTGACGAGTGACCAGTATGGACTACAAACTGTGGACACAATGTCCTCCACGAGCACCTATCAACCGCTTCAGCCAAGTGTAAGACACCCTACATACTCACTCGCGACCAACATGTCTAACCCGCCTCCAGCTACGGCACCTTCGACCACCTCGTCCTCCTTCTGGGTCGTCTCTCGGACTTCGTCGCCTGCGACCTCCTCCGCAAGCGCAAAGTCCACACTCGCCACGGCAGCGCCTCTCCACGCGGACCATCGTCCCCGCCCATGTTCCCAGGCCTCTTCCCGGGCCGTGGCAGCATCCAGCACCCCCGCGGCCTCAGCCCGCAGCGCGGCGAGCATCTCCACAACAACAGCAGCAGCAGCTTCGCCGCGTCGGCTGCGGAGCAGTTCCTCGAGGACGCGGACCTCGAGACGTCCACCCAGCGCGCCATGGAGGAGTGGACGGCCATCCTCGCGGCCTTCAACCTCTTCAAGGACAGCCTGGGCGCCGACTTCCAGCCCATGCCGCCCGACGTCCACCCGCAGCGCGACTCACCATTTGGCCCCGCGTGGACGTACCGCACGCTGCCGATTGCGGGCGTGTGGATGAACTTTTATATGGGGCTGGTGATTCTGCACCGCGCGCACCCGAGCATGCCGCCGTTTGCAATGGTCGCGGCGCATATGGTTGCGCCGGAGACGCAGCCGTATGCGAATGAGATCGGCAAGATTGTTGCGGGTGTGTCGGATGACTGGGGCGCTGAGACGATGGTTAGTACGCTGGTGGGCGCGGCGTATATTGAGTGCTGTTTCCCGCTATTTGTGGGTGCTGTGCAGGTAAGACGGTCCCCAATGTTCAGTCCTTACCCACCCTTTCCGAACAAAACAGAAACGACGAAAGCTGACATGTCCTCCCCGGAACAGTTCACGGACAGACTCCAACGCCAATGGGCCATCCGCCGTCTGCATGACATCACGCGGCTGACGGGGTGGAAGACGGGCAACCAGATCGCCAACGGGTGCGAGGGCGCGTGGCGCAAGGCGGCGGCGATGGGCCACGCGCCGCCGTACGAGCCAGAGTCGGAGTCGGCGGCGCTGCGGCACGGCTACACGACGCGCCGCATCGACGAGCGCATCCAGGAGATCGACGAGGGCCAGAGCAGGCCTGTGCTGGGGCAAGCGGATCGGGCGCATATTGCGTTTGGGCTGCTGAGTGTTGATGAAGACTTCGAGCGGTTGAAGGTCGAGGATTAGTGGGGTGATGTGATGTGATGTGGTGTGGTTGTTGCTGTGTTCGCTGGCTAGGTAAAGTTCTTGTGAGGGTGACAGGCCATATGGGGACTTGTCTCTGGGAAGAGGGAGCGAGGAGTATATGTGTGGCGGACTTTCAATTGTTGTGTGGTTGCTCTTGGATCGTTCGAATATGCGCGCGGGTCACTGAACGCGAGCTTTTTCATTTTGGATGCCAATGTGGGTTTCGGTGCTCTCTAAATCGTCGATAGAATAATGATACAAATCGCCCTGTATGAAGCCTCCCTTGCCCTTTTAAGTAGTTCTCATTTCTCATTGCAATGGCTCTATGTTGTAATGCACCGTTTGGGAAGCGCGGAGTCGGCCCCGATCCAGTCCGTCGCGACATACCGCCGTGTCAGCGGTCACCTGCTTTCCACGATGGCCACCTGCAGGTAGAATGGCCAGAGGCGAGCGTATTATGGTCTCTATGAGCATCAATGTGTTCGGATCGGCTAAGTGGCTCTGTGTAGGGAGTCCCGTCGTCCCGAAAGAGGTCTCTAGTTCGCCGGCAGACGCTCCACGACAGCCGCCATCTCCTCGTCCGTGTATATCCGGAACCCCTTCTCCTTGGTCACGCTTGCCAACTGCACGTTCTTCGAATCCAGCTTCTCCTCCATCACCTGCTTGAGCGTCTTGAGTACCAGCGTCTCCGCGTCTATCAGAGTAAGGGACTGTTACAGTTGTTGAATCAGCGGTCGCTCAGGAGCTCCAAATCGTCCAAACTGTGCACATCATCCAGCACTCACCTTGTGATACTCGTTCTGCAACTCCGCCTGTGCACCCTCACTACCGCTTCCAATCGCCTTCGCATCATACCGGTAGAAAGTACCCGTGGGCTCGGCATGGTAAAGACTGGGGCCGTCCTCGTCATGGCCCGCAATCAGCAGCGCAACACCAAACGGCCTGCTCATGATGCTCTCCTCGCCATCCGCAGACTCGCCAAAGCGCAGGGCCAGGTCGCAGATGGCCTGGGTGCAGGACTCGACGCGCAGGGCCTCGTTGTAGTTGAAGGCGTGGCTCTGGCACTCGACGCGGGCGTGCTCGACCATGCTGCGGGCATCGGCCTGCAGGCCGCTCATGGCGCAGCCGATGTGGCGGTCGATCTCGACGATCTTCTCGACCGAGGACGTCTCGAGCAGGGTGGAGGTAACGCGCTTCTCGACGCCCAGTACGACGCCCTCGTTGGTGGCGACGCCGATTGCGGTGGAGCCGAGCTTGATGGCTTCGAGGGAGTACTCGACTTGGAAGAGACGGCCTTCGGGGGAGAAGGTGTTGATACCCCGATCTGAGCAACAGGAAGGTACAACGTTAGTCAGGATTTCGAGAGCATAGCGAACATGGCTGCTGGGAACAGGGCGGAAGGGCAGGTGGACAGCGGCAGAGTGGCAGGGCACTGACCGTATTCTGATCTTGCCATAAACATCTTGGCGGTATTGTGAGAGTGGCTGGCTGTGAGAAATGGTAGGAAAGAGGGCAAGAGTGCTTCAGAGCTTGAGCGGTATGGTGAATGTGAAGAGAGTTGATATGGCGATGAACGTTGGCGGATTGTTTAAGTGAGCTCACCAAAGGCAGCAGCTAAGCTTGCGTGCCTCTCGGGATGCAGTTGCTAGCGACAGACCCCTGTCGCTACGTACTAGCAGTACCCTTGTCGCCCAGTCGGTCGGAACACCCCACGCAGAAGAGGTACCTTCTACTCTTGCGACTGTCTCTTGTAGCAATAACTTCTTTTACAGCGACAGTCAAGTTATTAACTTGGAATATTCGGAGAATTCATTATTTGTATCTACGGCATGATGGAGAATATGGCTGTATTGGACCCTCATTGCCGATGTCATGTTGGTGGAACTTCAACGGTGCCTGCCGCTGGCGCAAAGCTGCCGTTACAGGGGACGCGTCCCAGGATAGTGGGCGGGATTGACGTGTCTGGGTAGAACAGTGACTTCAGAGTTGTAAACAAATTGCTACTACACAACCGCAACCCATTAAACGCCAAGCAGACATCGCCTGATACATGGCATGAGAGGAAACGCACGGTCGCGACACCGAACGTGACCCAACGACTGCAATGTCCTACAATGCCAGGCAGTTCCACGCCGACAACAAGAGACAACAGAATGCCGCTGGCGGGGGGGACAGACGGGCGCCCCGCGTGAGCACTCAAGAGAACACAACCAGGAATTCTTCTTCTTTCGAGTCGCGGACGCAGAATTCCGGCAGAAATTCGCCCGCTTCGGGACCGGAACGACCAGCACATAAGAGGACGCTGTCGGGCAATCCGCGAACGAACAACATGAGGCCGGGAGAGGAGCGCGAGCGGCGGACCG
The DNA here is from genome assembly GCA_003671545.1 of Ophiognomonia clavigignenti-juglandacearum. Classification (NCBI taxonomy): domain Eukaryota; kingdom Fungi; phylum Ascomycota; class Sordariomycetes; order Diaporthales; family Gnomoniaceae; genus Ophiognomonia; species Ophiognomonia clavigignenti-juglandacearum. The sequence goes on along the minus strand of PYFS01002547.1, from coordinate 78,888 downwards.
AGAAACACACAGTGACGACGCGCGAAACTTTGACTTCGAGGGTCAGGAGCCCCGAAAGAAAGAGACACATGGCGTCTATGTCTGTTCCGAACGACAGGTACAGACCATCGGACGGCAGGAGGAGTGCAGAGACCAGGTCCAAGGAACCTCGAGAGGCACCTCCACCGCGTAAGTGCCCCTTGAAGACGGGCCGGCGCATGCGTTGGCAGTAGACGGCTGCTAACACTTCATCGTGATAGCGCCCTGGGACCCGGAAGCGACCCTATTACCACACACCTCTGCGCCCTTGGCGTCGCGAATATCAATACCCCCGCTGGCCTCACAAGCGCCCGCGTCAGTCCAACCGAAACCGCTGTCCGAATTATCACTCGAGGCGCAAGAGGCTGCCATATTGGAAGATCTTCTCTATGTCTTTATGGGATACGAGGGCTCGTATATCCGCTTCGGCAAGGGCTACGATCCGAACGAGGAGCGAGATCGACTCAGCGGACCTCCACATCGGATTCTACCAGGCCTGGACCCAAGTTTACAGGACCTCACTCTGTCGATGCTGAAAATGGCAACATACTACACTGCTCTCGAGACCTTTGTTGACGTGCAAAGTAGGGAAGAATTTGGGTCGGTCAACCACGCGCTATGCGCTTCAATACGGAAATTCCTCCAGGATTACTTGGTCCTGATCGCTCAGCTGGAGACACAATTCCTTACAAACGAAGCCTTCACATTACACGTCCTCAACATTCACATCCTGCCAACGAGTCACATGATGTTTCAACTGTACTCATTGGCGCATGAGTTACTAAAGAGGAATGCGCTTCTGGACGACGAGACCGACGAGTCTAGCGATAGCGCCGATGACTTTGATCAGATCCTGGAGCAGCTGAGAGATGGTGGTGAACTGGTGCCCGGGAACATGACAGGGAAGAAGATTTGCAAGGGTGGTGTGGTACTTGGACTAATCACCAAGCGACTTGAGACTATGTCTGGCGATCCGGCGGCCCGCGAACTGCTCACGGGGCTCTTGAGAGATTCAAGCCGGCCATATATGGTCATGCTGAACGAGTGGCTCCATCACGGCAGCATCAACGATCCACATGGTGAATTTCTAATCAAGGAGCAGAAAAGTCTGAGGCGAGAGAGACTAGAGCAGGACTACACCGACGAGTACTGGGAGAGACGGTATACGATACGGGATAAAGAGACACCGCCGCAGCTAGTAGGAGTCAAAGACAAGGTCCTACTCGCTGGCAAGTATCTCAACGTTGTACGCGAATGTGGCGGCGTGGACGTTAGCAAGGATGTGAAAGACAAACCAAAGTCTTTTGACGACAACCGGTTCCAGGAAAACGTCAACAACGCTTACTCGCATGCCAACGAGTCCTTGATGCAGCTGTTGTTGACGACACATGCGCTCCCGGATCGCTTGCGATCGTTAAAGCACTACTTCTTTTTGGACCCTTCCGATTACTTCAATCATTTCCTGGAGCTCAGCGCTTCCGAGTTGCGGAAGCCTGTGCAAGTTGTCAACATCGTCAAGTTGCAGTCGCTGCTTGATCTGGTCTTGCGACAGCCGGGCAGTATTGTGGCATTGGACCCTTTCAAGGAAGACGTCAAGGTCCAGATGAACGAAATTACGCTCATCAAATCACTTCAACGCGTTGTTAACATCACTGGCATTGAAGAGGGCGGCCAGCTGCATCCTATGAAGGACCAACCAATAGAAGCTGACAAGAGAGCCAACGGGTTCACGTCCTTGCAGCTTGACTACGTTCTGCCATTTCCAGTGTCGCTGGTCATCAGTCGAAAGACCGTTTGGCGTTATCAGGCGCTGTTCCGGTACCTTCTGTCTCTTCGGCATTTGGAGGCGCAATTGACGGTAGCATGGCAGGTCCAGACACGAGGCTTTGTGTGGTACCGGCGAAGTTCGAGTCCAGAACTTGAGCTCTGGAAAAGACGCGTCTGGACACTCAGGGCACGCATGCTGGTTTTCGTCCAGCAGCTGCTCTACTTCTGCACTGCGGAGGTCATCGAGCCGAACTGGCTGTCTCTAATGTCGCGACTGAAGGCGAAGGACGACGGGACCTCCAGTCTGGATAGAACAGTCGATGAGTTGATGCAGGATCATGTGGACTTCCTGGATACTTGCTTGAAGGAGTGCATGTTGACGAATAGCAAGCTTCTCAGGGTAAGTCTACATACTCCTGCCCTGCGCACTGAATCGGACTGCGGCTGAACATGATACCAGGTCCACTCCAAACTCATGAACAACTGCAACACATTCACGTCAAGCATCGACTGGATAACAAGGAATCTCGAACGGGCTGATCCCGACCTGCAAGGACCGACGAAGCCGAGGAATGTCACGGACGAGCAGTGGAAGCAAGTGCAGACCAACAAGGAGAAGTGGCAGTCTGGGCATGGCGAGGCGTCCAAGACCCCCGAAGCGCAGTTTGCCATGATTATGGACACGTTGAAGGCGTGGGAGTACAACTTTGGACGGCACCTCAAGATCCTGCTGGACGCTCTGAATCACTACGCGGCGACGGAAACCGTGGTGTTACTTAGTCTCTGCGCGAGATTGAGCGCGGCAAGTCAAGGAAGCGAGCATACTGGTTTGAGAACTGACGATGACTCTACCGTCAGTTGAGAAACGAGCTCCGGCTGTGCGACGAGTCTGAGAGGAAATGAGGCTGCGTATTGGCTGGGCTGGCGTCGGTGACTCTGAGGGGTCTGATTCACATGCTTACGAGGCGTTGCGAGAAAGACAGAGGGCAGGCCAAGGAGGTTCGAAAAGCGTGACTATAGGTGCGAGATACCATCAATTTCAATGATACCATGATAGTTTGGGGCGTAAGGTGAATCGTTCCGGACAAATTTGCTGTGCGATCGTGTTCAAGGCAGTGAGCTCAGTGTATTCCTCGGCACGAAGACAAGACTGCCCCACAGGGGCCATGGCCACCTGGAAGTGCTGTTGGCTGGCTCACAAGGGGCTCCTTACTGTCCCCTGCGTGCGCCTGCCGGCCGGCAGGGAACCACCAACACCAGTGGCCCGAGCCGTGACGTGCTAGGTCATCAAGCTCCAGTAGTCTCCACGCCCGCCACGACAGAGTTCCATCATTGCTTTCATCTACCTCAAAGACTCCGCAGTGTCAACGTCTACTTCGACACGCTCATTCAAGCGACATTTCCTCTTGCTTTGTAACAGTGATTATCAATTTGCCGAAATCGTTACGGGACATCACACCTGTCCACACCCTCAGCCGTGTTTATCGGCCACGTTCCAGGCTTAGACTTCCTTCGCTACACCGGACGCTGGATCGGACGCCATGGCATAGACTTGACAATCATTGCAACCCTTCATCTCCGACAGTACCTCTCCCCTTCGACAAACCCATACGTCTCCTCATTGATCGACACACCCCCTAGACCGTCACAATGCCTCGAAACCGCCCCGCCACGACAGGCTACGAGCGCCTAGACCAAGCCGACCACTCGGACGAAGAATCCGACGACGACTTCATGGCCCGCAGCTTCGCCTCCCTCCAAAACCCAGCCGCGCCTCGATATGGCAACGTCAGCCAACCGCGTCCCCACTCGGGCATGACCTCCCCGCGCGGCCCAGCTGGCGGTAGCAGCAGCAGCGGCCCAACCCGCCCGGGCGGCGGCAAGAGCCGGTCCCAGCGGCGGGCGCGCAGCAACTCGGGCGTGGACGTCAAGGCGATCAACGCGCGGCTCGAGCGGTGGGCGGATGAGATCGCGGCCAAGTTCAAGAGGGGAAAGAAGGGCGGGCGGCACGGCGACGACGAGGAGGGCCGCCTCGAGATCCACTACAGCGTGTTCCAGGCGCCCGAGGGCGTGCGGCCAATCAGCGAGCAGAACCTGGGGCGCGCGCAGCAGGGTGTCATGAGCAAGGACGAGTTCGAGGTGATTGTCGAGAGTGTGCGGCTGGCTATGGAACAGGGCGTGCAGCCGTTGATGATCGCTCAGGGCAGCTCGGGGAGTTACTTTGCCAGGAACCCCGATGGCAAGGTGGTGGGTGTGTTTAAGCCGAAGGATGAGGAGCCATATGCGGCGGGAAATCCAAAATGGAACAAGTGGATCCACAGGAATCTCTTTCCGTGTTGTTTCGGTAGAGCTTGGTATGTCTTCCTCATGGACATGGGAGTCCTTGCGTGGTGCTAACTGCGAGCAGCCTCATTCCCAATCTTTCCTATGTGAGCGAAGCGGCGGCGTACACTCTGGACTGCCAATTACGAACGAATATGGTGCCATACACCGATGTCGTGTGGCTTTCGTCGAAATCGTTCCACTACCCATTCTGGGATCGGTACAACCATTCCAGGAACAGGAAACCATTACCACCAAAACCAGGCAGCTTTCAAGTCTTCCTCAAGGGCTTCAAAGACGCCAATATCTTTTTAAGGGAGCATCCCTGGCCAGACCAGTACTTGTCTGGGTACCGAACTAATGACACGCACCGAAATAAGCGCAGAGGCTGGGGCGACAGCTGCCGCACAATAGCTGGTGGTGGTCCCGACGACGGTCTTGACGAAGACGGAAACGAAACTCCGCCTCGGGTACTAGGACCGGGAAACTTCATGTGGACAGAGACACTCAAACAAGCATTCCGAGAAGAACTCGAAAAGCTCGTCATCTTGGACTACATCATGCGGAATACCGACCGAGGCTTGGACAACTGGATGATCAAGGTCGACTGGGAGACTGAGGAGGTGTCGATAGTTTCGGAACCAGTACAGATGAACACGGACACTTCAGAACCGGAAGATGCACCCAGGCCAGTGGACCTGTCACAGAGGAAGCAGCAGGACCGCTCTTCATATACTTACAAAGTGCAAAAACCAATGAATGCTTCGTCCCCTTCAGATCGGCCTAAGGAACCAAAGATCAGCCTGGGGGCTATTGATAATTCATTGTCATGGCCCTGGAAACACCCGGATGCTTGGCGCAGGTAGGTTCAGTCCGGAACTGCTAATGTGATGTTGATACAAAAGCTGACAGTGACTACAGCTTCCCCTTTGGCTGGTTGTTCTTACCCGTGGACCTCATCGGCCGACCTTTCTCCCAAAAGACCCGAGATCATTTTCTGCCATTGTTGACATCCGCTGCGTGGTGGAGTCAGACCCAGCATGCGTTGAGAAAGGTCTTCCAGATCGACCCTGATTTCCAAGAGAAGATGTTCGCACGCCAGATCGCCGTTATGAAAGGCCAAGCGTGGAACGTCGTCGAGACACTCAAAACACCAGACCACGGTCCACTTGAGCTGACCCGACGCGCCAAGGTATGCGTCTGGGATGACCTTGTCGATGTGCCTGTAGCCGTCCCTATGAGGGTGACATCCTCCGAGATGCGCCGCCGCACAGAAGAAGATTTCCAAAAAGGCATCGAAGAAGAAATGGACATCGGTGCCGTCAACTCCTCCGCACCCTCCGCAGCAGACCTTCTTGGCATGGCAAGCCCGCCAACAAATCTGCCCAACGCCGGCAGATTCGAGCTCTCGGAAACCAACATCCCCGACTCCTCAGCCATAGAGGAGACACGATCCATGGAGGACTCGCTCACAGTTCCACACAGCGACCTCAATGGCGATACGGCCGCCTCCTCCCCAACCCGCACCACCAAGGACCGGCCCAAAGTGGGGCGAAGCGCAGGCGGGGCGACGAGCTACCCAGGGCCTGGCCCACAACGGGCCCATTCCTCAATCAGCATCTACGCGACGCCGCAGCGCGAGCGTCGCTACTCGTATGCCACGGCGATGGGGCGCCGGAATAGTCACACGATTGCGCAACAGTTGCATGGGAGTGGATCAAGACGCTATGGATATGATGACGATGATGTAGCCGGCGATTTGGGCTACGCGGCTGCGGAGGGGATGGAGGGCAATCAGAGGAAGGTGATTGTGGAGCGCCTGGAGCCGGTGAAAGCGAGGAACCCTGTTTTTACGTGGTGTTAGGTGGTTGGAACTTGGGATATTGGATCTGTCTATCCATTGAGGATTCTGTGGTTGAAACGGGTCGTCTTTTGCTTTTTGCCAACTGGTGACTCAGAGATGGTGCTGTGTTACAGGGCGGGCATTGTTGCATTGGGTATTTCGGAAGACAAAATGCATGGCACACTGGACAAGTTCTCGGCTCATGGATCTCGCCTACTACCTGTCATAAAAATTGTGATCCTTAACCCTGGAGCCAACGCAGATACACATCGGGGAGGCCTGTGAAAGCTGAAAAGGAAAAACACACGTGTACCTGAACTGACTGCCATTCCTCGTCGCGGTTTTCATTTTGGGAGCCTCAATCCCGGAAGCGCTGCTATGAATGGCAAGCGTCTATAAAATGGTTTACAGCTGTTGGTTTGGCGACCTTTCCAAACGCGAGAATCATGATCATCAAGTCTCACTCCACTCTTAGTTTGCAGCTATCATTGCTCTGCGAGCATGTAACCGGCAGCTGATCGTTCAAACAACATTTCAACTCACTACCTCAAGTGGTCACCAACAGTTTCGGTTCCTTACCCCGCGAGCCGTGGCACCCCGGTGGGCCCCAGTGGGTTTCACATTAGTGGTATACTTATTTCACATAGTGCCCGGCTTGACATCAAGTTCCGTCTTTTTCAAGCTCAGACACCATCCAGTTACAGATATGTCGACCAGATGGGTACCCCCGCCTCCATCAGGGCCCAAGCAAGAACTTGTCCAATTATTCTACGATGAACGAGAATTCTTTCCTCATTTCTTTCTTCTTCGCTCCGACAAGAATCAGAGTTTTTGCGTAATTTAATTGGAAAAGATGTTCCTCTGCCCTAAAGAGGAAGTTTCTGGCAAACCCTCTGGTATTAGTTGCAGTGAGGTCGTCTTCATGGTGCGGATGGAGTTGTGGCAAGGATTAGAGTCGTGGGATCAACCTTGTAGCCCAACCCCGCCATCCTGCAGATGGTCCAAGCTCCTGGATCCCCAGGGTAGGCTGGGGTCGAGTTTGGGAAATTTTACAGCGCGTCCATGATGAATTACTTAGGTACTTACACTTTACGGGTTGGCGATGCTACGAGACGACTGACGCTCCAGACAATTCATCACGGCAACCACCTGCGTTCACCCAAGATCGCCCTCCCATTATCTCTGCGAAGTCAGTCGCAATGGCCAACAACATCAAATCGGCGCTGCGCCGGTTTGCGTCTACCCCCACGCGCCTGTCCATTCTCCGAACCCACCACACCGAGCCCCGTTGCCTTCGTCTCTCCTCCCGTCCCTACTCTACCGAGACCGATGCACCACCACCACCACCGCCCTTCCTCTCGAAGCTGAAAACCGACCTCAAGACCGCCATGCGCAAAAAGGACGCCCCGCGACTCACCGTGCTGCGCACCATCCTGGCCGCGACGACCAACGCCTCCAAGACATCAAGCCCGATCCGGACAGACATGCACCTACTCGCGCTGATGCTCAAGACCGCGAAGAGCAACCAGGAGGCGCTGGAGGAGGCCAGGAAGGCGAATAGGCAGGACCTGATTGACAAGGAGGACGCTCAGCTTAAGATCATCAATGAATACATCACGAACACGGGCGTGAATGTGGTGGAGGGCGAGGAGCTACGGGAAATTGTGGAGGAATTCGTGAAGCAGAGGGAGGGGAAGAAGAAGGGCGAGATCACGAAGGAGTTGATGAGCAGGGATTGGGCGGCCGAGGGCAAGTTCGTCGACAAGAGCGTTGCGAGGAAGATACTGAACGAGACGTTGGAGAAGCAGCAGGAATAAGGACCAAGAACAGCGTGACGAGACTGTCACCTTCGCGCGCGAACCTTGGAGGCTCCTGGAATCGAGGGATATACCGGTCTGGCTTGGCCGTGTCAGAGCAATATCGGTATGTATGACCGACCTCCTGTATTGCCACATGGCATAGATCAGACGGACACTATCGCAGCCAAAAGCGAATTAGTCGACTACAATCTCACCTCCGAAGAAACTGCTGCTATCATGCTTCGAACGACGATCGTTGTCGCTGTATGTTCTGGACCGGTCGCGACGATCAGAACACTCCGAGTCCACTGGTTACCGACACTTGAGATGGACCAAGGGTCCAACGCCAGCACTATACTAAGATCGACCAACCAGGCACCACCACACTTTCTTGTTGTACAGCTGCGCTTGAGCTGCGCCAGATCATCGACGTACAATTTCAGGAGGACCGAGTACAAAGAGTTGCTCGAGAATGCCGACCCTGTACACATGTGCTTCGGAGTGAGGCCATGATGAAGCCATGATGAAGCCACCTCGAAATGTCCATGGCCGGGCCTCTTCGGAAGCGCAGTTTCGTACTTCGCCGTCTCGTGCCGATCAAAATCGAAGAATGGCGATTTGTGTGTTCCTGATAGCCGTCCGCAGCCTCGTGGCCTGAATCGCCGAGCCTGGTCTAATTCGCCAAGTTGGCGTTTCGTCCCCAAACCAAGCCCGGCCTTGTCCATGGCAAGTCATGCTGCACGGCTCAAATTATGACAGGCAACGCTAGTCCGTAGTTCCGGCATGGCTCTGGGAATGGCTTGCCTACCACAAAATCGATGCAGTGCGTTGCGCGCGCGCATGAAAGCCTTCGTCAACACAATCCACAATTTGCCCCTATACTTTTGCCCGGGTACCCGTCCATCACGCACAGTCCGTTTCGTTTCGAGCCGAAGAAGCCAGTGCCCGTCTCTGGCCTTACGCAACCTACCCTGGCAACGCCAGGCGCCCTTTTAGGGGAGCTTATTTCTTTTCGTCGTCCGGGGCCCCGGCTGCCTTGGTAATGTTCCTGCGTGTATTTCTATTTAAAGGGCGTTGAGCTCCCTCGGCAAGCCTCGTTGTGACCTGATGTCGTGCCATTCCACCGCCGATGCCTGAAGCAAACAGCTCGCAACATTGTGCAACGGCGTTTTCTTCGATTGTCTGTCGTGTGGCTTGAGCGTGTACAACCAAGCGTGCCGCCTTATCTAGCGTTTGTCGGCCTCATAAAGAACCTCGTCTCCGTCAAAGGAAGAGCCGACCCACCGAGCGGCTGAGCCATCCTACCGGTGTCCACTCACCAACCCGCCTCCCCCTGCCCCCGAGTCTTCTGAGTCTTCCAGCAGCATTCCCACAATACCGACAGTTTCCATGATCTTCAAGTCCACAAAAAAAACCATCATTCTAAACCAATCAACTACATAATCGCTGCCCATCATGGACCGCACAGCCACACCCAGAGTCGACTGCTACAGTTCCTCCGACCACCAGCCCTCCTCCTCCGACCACCTCCACGCCCTCCCCTCGCCCGACCCAGAGTCCTCCCGCGGCCGTCCGCGCCGCCGCGACCCCCTCAACCCCTTCACCCTCGCCCGCCACAGCCGCCAACACCACCATCACGCATCCTCGCGCGAATCCAGCACCCTCCGCGGCCGCTGCCGCCACCGCAGCCTCTCGCGCTTGAACACTCCCAGCGGCAGATCATCCCACCACCCGCGGGCCAAGTCGCCGCTGCCGAAGCGCCGGAGGGGCCGGAGTCCGAGCCGGTCGCAGTCGCCGGGCGGGACAGCGAGTGCGAACGGGCCGGCGGCTGTGACGGTGGCCGCTACAGAGGGGTTGCTGGGTGTGCACAATCCTGTGGTGGTGATGGGTGGGCAGCGGAGACGCGAGAGGACACAGAGTCGGAGTCGGAGGCATCGGATGGAGGGGCCGTTATCGTCGGTTGCGGTGGCGGGAAGGCCGAGGCTGGAGGGGTGGGTCGCTGAGGATGGGGATGTGAATGGGAAGGATTGACGGGAGAAGTTAGTCGTTTTCTTGGGCTTGAGAGAGTTGGTGGTTGCAACTACATATCCGCCGGGGACAAAGGCGAAAATGGTCTCGAAAGAGGACAGGGCTCTCGCCTCGCGCACGGCTGGCCTCGAGATTAAAAGAAAAGTCTCGGCCATAGACGTGAGGCGACGGGGACCGCAGAAAACCCCGTCGCGACTGCGCGGGCGATACTGCTGAGCAGAGCGAAATACCTGTGGCTGCTTCGTGGGATGACCAGACGACTCAACCTTGTATGAGTTTCTGAGCGGCGGGTAACGCGGTGGAAAGGGGCTACATGTGGTGCAGGTTTGGACCAGATAGTGTTCATGCACAGAGCTGCATTCTATGTTGCAATCACAATGCACAGAAGTCAAGACAGAGCCTTTTAACACAACTCGTGTTATCGAGATTGCATATCCCTAGTGTTGACACGAAAATGCTTCGGTTCGCACACCAGGGGAGAACCTACGATGTACCTAGGTACTCCGTACTGTACTTACTTACTAGAAGGGGTCACGAGATGGTGTGCATGTGACTAGTCCATTGTGCGCAAAGACCCCCCAACATACCTTTTGGGCACTTGGATTTTCCCAACTCGTTCTATGCACGTGGGCGATGGTCCATTGTGTCCTTCTATCTGCGTCTTTCAAACGTCGCAAAGAACGTTATGATTTGTGGTTGTTACACTTGGTCTGATGTAAGCTGCTCAGGTGATAGTGGTCACCGGGATGCTTGGCGTACAGTACACTTCGCATGTCCTGTGTGAGAAGTCAGATAATGCCAGGCCTAGAGCTTGTACTATACAGCACTCGAGAAAAGAAAAAGGTAGGTACCAGGGAGGAGGTTGCACAGTAAGATTAAATACCAGGTACTGACCTCGTAAACAGCCATCTCGAGAATTAGGTTCTGCTTCCTCAGAACCTTCAAAGTCGCGATGGGGGCTCGTAAGTACTTAGTACCCACCCGCCGCTGGAGACTTGCAGTAGGTATTTGAGCTAGCACAGTGCCGTACACCCGCGGACGCTACGGTAAGATTCGTTTTATTTCGAATGCGATGGTGACGGAATCCATTACAGTGCCTAGTGATTTTGGTTGATGATAATCATCATCAGATAGGTTACTTAGGTATGAAAGTAAATATTACGCTTGGTGGTTGACGAGAAATGTCCAGATCTCCAGGATTGCCTAGACCCCCCCACGGAACCCCACAAGGTCTTGCAGGGATCTATATGGAAAGGCGCTTCCGGCGTCCGCCTATGTAGGGACTGGCACGTGGACCTCAGTTTCTTCTTAGCGTGTTTTGGTTGAGTAGACAGCCCTTCACTTGATAACATGGCAGAAAGAAGGAACGAGTTTCTCCCCATGTCTGCTCACAACTCGATACCTGCTATACCGCCGGGCAATCTGCAGTTGGGGGCGGCATCTCATTCAACTTGACTATTACCTACAGGTATCGGCGCTAGGCTGATTATTGTGCTCTTGGTTCGCCTGTTTCATCCCCGTCCGACGTCGAGATACTGCACAGACGAAGTACCAACTCGACATCACCCACTGCCAAGGAGAAGTCTTTACATAGCCAGCAGAACATCTTCAGGGCTGCTTTTTTGCATCTTCTTCATTTACTAATATTCACTGGCTTGGGAAAGGGCAAAGGCTTCTTCATTAATGCGGGGTCTGCAGAGAATCGAAGGGAAGGGGTGGATGGTGTCCTGAGAGTCTTCTCGTCACAGCACTTCTAAAGTGTCTTTTGGTAGGGGATCCACTCTGGTTCACGACGATTCTAAAAACGACATCACTACACAGGCTCTGGAATCTCCGCGAACATTCAAACTGGCTACCCAACGATCTATCCTAAAAACCAAGAATAGCTGAAGGAACTATCAGCTTACTCTGCCTCCAACCACTTGCTACACTCAAATCTGGACCAGTCCTCAACGACAACAACCAACGTCTGGCCACTGCAACCAACACGCCTCAGTTGAGACTGTACAAGGGCCAACATCTGAGAAGGCCTTCACTCACCCACCCACCCCTCCTCCTCCTCATCTCTACCAGTGCCAGCGGCTCATCATCTTCTGCCTTTCGTCTCACCTGGCCATTTTCTAGGTGAGAGCAGAAGAGGAAGGGGCGGAAGAGTTGGCAGTAGCCCATCTCCAGGGCTGATATCAACTCCTTCACAACAATAATCACCCTTGCATTTGGTCTCAAGCAAAGATTTCATCTGGTCCAATCCAATCCAATACCCTTGATCTTTCCAAAGGACCAGATTTGGCAAGAGTTAAATTTTGACCTACCTCTCACCTTCCTCAAGCACCAGGAGAAAGGGAAGGGCCTCAGCCAGCTTTGACACCACACAGGTCTGCTTCAAGTTGACCCCCAAAGCAAATCAACAACCACCCACCTGGCCCTAGAAGGTTCTCCCTTGGGAATCTTCCTCATGCAGTCTTCCAAGTACATCACCTGGATCTCATCATCAGAAGAACTCACCCTGCTTACTCACCAACCATTACAACCATACTAAACCTACACCATTCCTGACGATGGCATCGCAAGATGAGTCACCTGCCAAAAATGGTACCTCACCTCCTTCTCTTTCAATCAACAGCTCCTACCCTTCTTCTGGATCCGTACAGAGAAACGACACTCATCAAGACCCTGACTACAACTTCACCCTCCCTCTCTCCCCTGCATCCCTCTCGCAAGCTCCTGCCAATCATGGCCAAGATGGCTCTCAGCACTCAGTCTGCTTAGACGTGGCCATGAGTGGTCTTGCTGCCATTGACCCTTCAGGAAGGGACAGCCTCCCTGCTGACAGCTCATCCTTTGCCCTTGGAAAGAAGAGGCCAGCCAGCATGGTGAACAGCTCTGATGAAATAGAGGCTATTTCTTCTCAAGATATCCACCTCCTGCACTCCAACTCTCAACCTAGTCCATGTTCTCAGGAGCTTCTGATGGCTAACCACAGTCTGTCTGAAGGCCAAAACCCTTCCAGCAATAATACCACAGCAGGTGGCCAGGCCTTCCCATCACTGCAACCCTGGAATCCTGCTGCTCTGTTGAATCCAAAAGGCAGGGGCACTCCACTTCAACGTTCTGCTTCACCTGGATCTGGGCCTACCTTGGGACAACCCCCCAAGCCATCACCCCAAGTGTTCCAATTCTCGAGTGTTAATGACGACGAAAACGGAAACGGCTTTGCAAACGGGTCCAACGGCGACAATCAGACACCTATGCAATACACTTTCTACAGCCAAGGCTCAACCCCGGAGCCGCATGCCGACGGACTGTCTCGCCAAAATACGTCCACGCCTGCATACTCGCAGCCGCAGCAAATCGCGAACGGCAGGCCAGGATCGACTCTGAACGGCATGGGCTCCATGATCGAACGTATGAATGGCGTGCAGGACCGCAGCACCGTGCCCATGGCAAAGCGTCAGAAAATCTCGAATGATGACAACGAGGACCGGCCAAAGTACGGCTCTAATAGTAGCAGCAGTGGTATGCTGTCCAGCTATGTCAAAGAGAAGCAGCTCGCTGGTCAATCGAGGTCTGAATCTCAACCGCCAAGGAAGACGCCCGTTCTTGACTTGACTGCTGGTGCGTTGTGCCTGCTTTGACGAATCTGCGAAGCTTCTTGTGCTGACTTTGAACAGATGATGACAATGATAAGGACCTTGTCATAGTCAACAAAGATCCGAGAGAGGAGGAAGTCTGCTTTGGCATGGTCGCCCATGCATCTATCAATTGCCACGCCGTGCCCACGCCCAAGCCAGGTTTCACAACCGCCACTCCTGGGAGCTGGCCTCAAATCAAGGTGAGGCTCATCAGGAAGGAAGGCGATCAAAGCCGTACCATCGACGTGCAAGATCCCACGCGAACTGTCTTTGGAAAGCTGAATTCAAAGGTGGCCAACGGCCTCCTTCCGCTCCTCGATGCGCACGCGCTTGGCATCCGTACCGATGCTTTGATCGGCCTACGCCCGCGCCAACCTGATGAGGTCGCCGGAAAGCCTGTGTCTCGCTCCATTAGTCTACAGCTCATGCTGTACGGCAAGCAGAAGTACGCCAAGCTGGTTGGCAAACACCTGTCTAAACCAGAGGTTGGGCTCAACCTTTTGAGCCCTTTCAGAGTGGAGAAGGGAGTGCGGCTTGTCAATCCTTTGGCCAAGGAGAATAGACCCGTTCAAGGTCTACGAACCTACGAGCCCGCTCCAGCCCCCATCGTGACGCGGACTCCGGAACAGATACGCGCCGATGTCTTCTCTGTTTTCGACTCCCTAACAGACAGCGACGTGCTCCCGGAGGCTGAGCCCGACGCGCGTGTCCTGACGCCGCTTTTGAAGCACCAGAAACAAGCGCTTTATTTCATGAAGAGTCGCGAAGACCCGACCAAGGCAGCAGATGAGCTTTGGAAAAGAGAAATTGATGCTCGTGGCCAGATCGCATATTTCAACGTCATCACCAACCAGCGCGCTGCCTCGCCCCCCGCCAAGGCTCAAGGAGGGATTCTTGCCGATATGATGGGTCTGGGCAAGACATTGAGCATACTGTCTTTGATTGCTTCAACTACGCAAGAGGCGGCCGATTGGGCTGATCAAGCGCCCGCAGTCCCTAGTGACCCGCAGCCTCAGCGCCAAGGAGGGGCTTTCAAGATGCCCCCGGCTGAGGGGTTGGGTCTTACTCAGGTGAAGAAGAACGCAAAAACCACGCTGCTGGTCTGCCCGCTCAGCACGACCACAAACTGGGAGGACCAGATCAAACAGCACATACAGCCTCTTGGTCTCACGTACTACCTCTACCACGGTCAAAATCGGACCAAGGATTGGGATAAGCTGGTTGACTTCGACCTAGTCATCACAACTTACAACATCGCCAGCAACGAACTTGGCGCCCGTGCAAGAAGATCTGGCAAACAGCCTCTGGAAGAGATTGGCTGGTTTAGAATTGTGCTCGATGAGGCCCACGCCATTCGCGAGCCTAGTACTCTCACGTTCAAGGCCATCTGTCGTCTCCACGCTAGTCGTCGATGGGCTGTCACCGGTACCCCTGTCCAGAACAAGCTTGACGACCTGGGCTCTCTTCTTGCATTCCTCCGCATCAGACCTTTCCACGACCGGGCCATCTTCAAGCAGTATATCATCATGCCTTTCAAGGTCTGTGATGAGCAGATCATTCCGAAGATCCGCCTGCTTGTGGACAGCATCACTATTCGACGGATGAAAGACAAGATCGACATTCCGAAGCGCCACGACGAGGTGGTCAAGCTACAGTTCTCTGATGACGAGCGTTGGGTGTACGAGGCCTTTCAGAAGGATGCTTTGCTTCGTGTCAACGTTTTGAAGGGTCAGGGCGATCGTCTGGTGGGCCAAGGCAAATACGTCCACATCTTGAAGTCGATCCTTCGACTACGCATGTTCTGCTCTGGCGGCAAGGATCTGATGAAGGACAGCGACATGCGCATCCTTGAGGGATTGAGCTCTGAAACTGCCATCGACATCGATAGTGACGACGACGATGAAGAACACAACAACCCTGCCCTCACCGAGAACAAGGCTTACGACATTTACAACCTCATGCAGGATACTGGTGTCGATCTTTGCGAAGCTTGTGGGCAGAAATTGAGTGCCGATGAGGGCGCAGAGAACGACTCGGAGGAAGGGTTGATTGGCCACATAACATCTTGCTATCACCTCATCTGCACTTCTTGCAAGCCCAAGCTCCAAGGTGTCTGCCCCTGTGGACTCAACAATGTGACCAGCCTACCTCTTCGGTCGGCCAGGGCTGTCCAAGAGCACGACGCGAATCTGGGACCGAAGGCCAAGGGTGGTAAAGCTACGGGCCTAGATGAGAGGACTAACAACACGGGACCCAACACCAAGCTGCGCTTCCTCCTCAACGAACTCCGAAAATGGAAGACAAAGAGCATGGAGAGCCCCGACGAACCACCATACAAGTCCGTCGTGTTCTCCGAGTGGACTACCAATCTCAACCTGATCCAACGCGCTCTTCAGGAGGCAGGCATCACTTTCGTTCGTCTCGACGGCAGCATGAACCTCGCCGCCCGCGCCCGCGCTCTAGACAGCTTCCGCGAGGACGACGCCATCCAGGTCATTCTGGTATCGACCAAAGCCGGCAGTCTGGGCCTGAACCTCACCGCAGGCAACTCCGTCTACATCATCGAGCCGCTGTACAACCCAGCCGCTGAGGCGCAGGCTGTTGACCGTGTGCACCGGCTGGGCCAGAAACGCGAGGTGCACTGCGTGCGCTTGCTCATGGAGGACAGCATCGAGATGCGGATGCGGGACCTGCAAGATAAGAAGATCAAGCTGGCGGCGCTGTCCATGGACCGGCATGCGGCTGGGTCCTTCATGTCGAGGAATAAGTACCAGGCTGGCAAGGCCCGGCTGGAGGAGATTCTCAGCCTTTTCGGGAAGGGTGGAAAGTTGTGAGGGGTGACGAGTCGGAAACGTTTTCTCGCAAGATTCCCGGGTTCTGCGCGATTGACTGCCACTAATTTTCAGCCGGACACATTTGCATTTCTCGTTGTCTATCTACTTCTCACGTCGCCCCTTTACTGCTAGAGATTGGGGTCACAGGACTGATTGATCTCTGCATGACTTGTTCCGCTGGCACTTTGGGATTGCAGAGTGTTGGGAGCATATGGGAGGGGGCTTTGTCTGGTGACATTCGCTTCTTGCCAAGGGCTCCAATACAAGGAGTCGAAAATGTCCACCCTGGCTTGTTACTGCAGGTAGCAAAGTCTGTGCAGACCCCACTGCCGAGATGGTGCGTCTGCCGCAACAGGATCTCCATCAAATTGAGCATCATAGGCGTTTTCGGGGTGGGTGAGGGTGGCAGAGGAAGACTGCATGGAAGAAGGACTATGCTTTATTTCGTTCTCTAGATTCTGCTCTCTCGGACTGGTGGTGTTTGGCAAATTGCGTCGTTACACAGGTCGTGATTTCGGGGTACCTGTCTGTTCTGGACAGAGGAAAAGGTTAGAACAAGCAGGAGGTTGGTTTTCAATGATACCCTGGCGGGTGAATTCTCTTCACACATCGTCTGGTCTCGTCATCTTGGGCGTGGGTTTTCTATTTCCGGTCAGGGGCAGTCGTGGAACGACTACATAGACGGTCCTAGGCATATTCAGCGTTCCCTTTATTTTAGAGCTTTCAAATTCGATATGGAGACTTGACTGATAGGGTCATCAGTGATACGACAGGTGTGGTCATGTGGCCTGCGTTCTCTTCTCATAGGTTCTATCGCTGAACGAGGAGCGAGGAGTGGAAGCGTCCGAGTATAGGCCCGTGATACCGCGCTCAATGTTGGGTTGGAGCTCGGCTTCTAGTCAGTCTGACAAGGCTCAGGAAAACCACTTGCTTCGTCCTGCCGTTGGACGGAGCCTTGGGGGCTCTTGAGGCCCTGGGCCATCGTGGAGGTCCTCAGCCGCTGTTGCAACGCTTGGGAGCCTTTATGACTTCGCAGGTCGCCCAAGATATTTCGTGGCGACGGAGACGTCGCGACAGACGCGATGTCGGAGCGGTGTTCATTTGCGTGCAAAGAGCACAGGACTTACTTTACTTGTCGACGTACTCCGTGGCGCTCATACGAACCTTGGAATGTGATTGCTGGTCTACATGGCACCTCATCTGAGTATGCCAGGTGGGGAAGCGGTTAAAACTCACCTGCGTCAATGTGAACAATTCCCTCCTTCCGTGGTCGGAGCAGGCTCGTGTCCCCAGGCTGACCGAAGACATGACCTTGCCACCCTGAGGTATTGGCCAGCGCAGATGCGGTGGTGGTTATGTAATATGTGCCTCCTGGCGTCACGTCTGTCCTAGTCCGCCCATCACCCTGATCACTTCTTGCCGTCTGAGCAAGACACCATTCATTCATGGTGCCGCGTAGATGATGGTCAGTGTGCCGCGCATGGCTCTCTGACTGCTTTGGTGTCGGATCTGCGGGGTAACATGGGAGTTAATAGCCAGAATGTGATCGGAACTTTTCGAACGGTTGTTTTGTATGAGTGATAGTGGTGCTGATGTACGGATGTGGGAGATGCAGTGTAAGAAGGACGTGAGTTTAAGATAACGACTACCCTGAAACAATAGAAAGGCTCACGGTCTGAGCTTGTCCACTGGCCATTTCAACTAGAAGGCTGCGGAACAAGGAGCCCAGCACACTTGTAGGATGTATTTTAGGAAGCCACAACAGCTCATAGATAGCTGAAGTCTGGATGCAAAGGGCCAGGTCCCAGAACCACCAACGGCAGCAAGTCATGATAGACAAGTGCAATCTGATGGACAGGAGGGATGCTGAGATGTTTAATGGGGAGGGCACAGATATCTGAAGATCGATGGGCAGTAGCGCTGTATATATCTCCAATGTGGCAGAGAGCACAGGTGTGCTCAACCTAGTATTTATGAGATGTACATGCTAGACAGAGAGTCAGCAACATCGGAGAAAAGCAGCTGGTGAGCAGGGGAAGGGGGAAAATCTGGCTCACAGCTGACTTTTGAAGCCAAGCTAGATATGTGGTCTAGGCTGAGAAGACACGAATGCAGCCCACTTGGTGACAGGGGGCCACCGTCAGATGGGAAAAAAAGAGAACGGTCATGCTCTGGGATTTACACCTAGGTCTAGTAGCTCGTGTTCTACCATCCTGGAAACCACTGAGAAAGGGATGCCCTAGCTGAGAGCCTGCAGGGCTCTTTGTGTGTAGCAGTGTACAGAGTACATGAAACATTTCTGTGGTATTTGAGCAACTGGAGGGTAGGTCATGGACAATCTGAGTTGCATCAAATCTCTGTTGCTCTATGAATGGCTTTGTTAGCAACCGATGAGAATTGACAACTTGACGAGAACATCACTTGGTCATGCTCAATTGAAAGGTTCTGCACAGGACTAATGGCAGAAGGGTGTTGCCCATGGCTGGAGTCAAAAGAAGGAGACTGAAAGCATGTGGAAGGTAGAGAAGCTCCGAGCTGTATACTCTGAATCTGGAGCGAATACAGTTTTGCTGCCCAATATGATAATCTGATAACGTGAGAGCACACAGGAGCTAAAGACTTGTGGCAGTGGTTGATCCCAGGTGGATCATCTGACATGGTCAAGATCTTGAGGAGTCAACAATACTTCAAAGTCCATCAGACAATGCGCCAAGTGCTTTTCGCTGCAAGGTGTAAAATGATGAGAAGTAGGCCAACAATGCTCCGGACACTAACCCTGTGGACATGATGGCACTAGACAACTGATGTTTATGTTGTGGTCAACACACTTGTTGACTTCCTGCAAGATTACAATCACATGACAATATGCCCACATTTTCAGTTGCAAGTCAGTCCTCGCTGCGTATACTGGACCTGATCAGCACAGTGACCAAACGAGCGTGTTGCCACAACATGCCACTGTCGTTTACTCACTGCAGCTTGTAAGTCCTGATTGCGTTCCAGTCTCATGCAGGCCTTGGGCTGCTAGGGTGAACATTTGAGCCTCATACCAATACACAGGTCAAAGCCGACGAGAGTAACCATACGTTGGTGAAGAGCTGGGGGAAACGGCGGGAAAGCTTGGAATCTGTGAGTGATGGTGCAATATGCAGTATGCGCGTGCAAGTAAGCCGGGCAGCATATAACTGCTGCCGAGAAATAACTTGATTTCCACGCAGAGAGCAAGCAACGAACGCAAAGGAGTGCAAAGGAGTCATTGCTTCGTCATAGCAACTTGTTGGTCGGGCCCCCAAAGCTTGTCTCCCGAAAGACGCGGGATAGTCCGTCCTGGATACACCGTGAGTGTGAGCGCGGGGCATCTAATCAACGAGCCTGGCCGGACCTTGTCCTCGGCGATCTCCTCACAGGCACACACGCATCGGCTTCTAGTGCAGGCCCACATGTCTTTGAATAGTATGCGCCCCAGACTGCGTTGCTCCGACTCTCGCAAGCAGGAGACGTGCTCACTCTGGAGCAGTGGATTTACCGTACTAACCCTTACCCAGCCGTTTCAAGCTGGTCAGCAGCTGTGTGCCTCTTTAGGCCTAGGTAGTCCCATCGCAGCGTCGCAATGAGCATTCGTCGTGCTCGGCGTGGTAGTTCCCGAGGCTTCAGAGACATGTGTTAATTGTTGGGGTGCGAGATCGTGAACCAAAAGGCGCAGCGGCAGGTATGTGGGCGCATTTGGATCTGGGGAACCATGTCTGCGAATGCACGAGCGATTGTCGTGTTGCTTGATCGTCAGGGTCCACTTGGCAACAGAGTTCAAATTTGGCATATTTTGGCATGTGTTTTCTGAGGTTCCGGGCCTGCGGATTTGCGGGCTTGCGCGTGTTCTCAACGCCGAGGCAAGGTCTGATTTTAGTTTAAAATGGCCGCCAGACGGGCGAGGGAACGTGGGATATTTCGGAATTGGCGTGTCGTTGAGGTCTTTGCCACCCACTGAGGCCGAAAATAGAAGAGTTGGCGAGGTGGGTTCGTTCACTTTGTGCCTCGGTGGATTGTGGCAATGGCAAGCCGGCCATCCATGGACACTGCAGGGGTAAGTCGACGTCAGGGACAGGGGCATGAAGCAAGCCGATCCCGAGCAACAGCCCCTGTCCTCCCAACACTTCAACATTTTTTGCCTTGAAGTTGATTGGAAAACGACAGCAGCTATACTCTGTACTATGTATTTGTATAATTGTTTCAGAAGCTAGTGGCTAAAGTCATCTGGTCAAGTGACAATCGGGTCTGTCGGGTTCGAGTTTCTGCAATTAGCTGTATAAAGTATGGGGTCCTTCGCAGCTTCCTGATCAACTGGGTTGACCGGGGTTTATCTACCCCTGCTCTCGCGCTCCTTCCTCCCAACAACTTCCAAATTTGATATATCCTCTTAAGACTACCCTCCCCACCAAGCGCTCAATTTCTTCCTCCCCTCCACACACTCAATCCTGTTGTATTCTTTGTCCCAGGGACCGTCTGCCAGGAAACCCAATAACCCTCCAACGACAGCAACTCTGGTTGTGCACACTGCACACCATCTGCAGCTGCTCATCATGGCTTCTTCAACATCAGCAGCCAAGCTGGCTCAGGCTTCAGCATTTCCCGATGGCACGACAGAGTACATTCCTCTGCGCAAGAAGAACACTCCAAAAGGCCCTCATATCTCGGAGCTCCCATTTACCATCAACAATTGGTACAAGCACATCGACTGGCTGAGCACCACCTTCATCATCATCATTCCCCTGATGGGCTTCATCTCCACATACTGGGTGCCCTTGCAACTTAAGACTGCCATTTGGGCCGTTGTTTGTGAGTAGCCTGCTCTCCTCTATCGCTTCATTGCATTGCATCGACTAACACCTCACCAGACTACTTCAACACTGGCCTTGGCATCACAGCTGGCTACCACAGATTATGGGCCCACCGCTGCTACAAGGCCTGCCTGCCACTCCGCATCTACCTCGCAGCAGTCGGTGCCGGTGCCATGGAGGGTTCCGCCCGCTGGTGGTCAAAGGGTCACCGCGCTCACCACAGATACACAGACACCGAGAAGGATCCTTATTCCGTCAGGAAGGGTCTGCTCTACAGCCACCTTGGCTGGATGATCATCAAGCAAAACCCGAAGCGTGCTGGTCGCACCGACATCACCGATCTTAACGAAGACCCCGTCGTCGTCTTCCAGCACACCCACTTTGTCAAGACCGTTCTGTTCATGGCATTGATTTTCCCAACGCTGGTCGCAGGTCTTGGTTGGGGCGATTGGTGGGGTGGCTTCGTCTACGCCGCTATCATTCGCGTCTTCGTTGTTCAGCAGGCCACTTTCTGCGTCAACTCTCTTGCCCACTGGCTCGGCGAGCAACCCTTCGACGATCGCAACAGCCCTCGCGACCACGTCATCACCGCACTCGTCACCCTTGGCGAGGGATACCACAACTTCCACCACGAGTTTCCCTCCGACTACCGCAACGCCATCGAGTGGTACCAGTACGACCCGACCAAGTGGTGTATCTGGATGTGGAAGCAGCTTGGTCTCGCCTCCGACCTCAAGACCTTCCGCCAGAACGAGATTGAGAAGGGCAGACTTCAGCAACAGCAGAAGAAGCTTGACCAGAAGCGCACCAAGCTTGATTGGGGTCTTCCTCTCGAGCAGCTCCCCGTCATCGACTGGGACGACTTCGTCGCACAGTCCAAAGACGGCAAGGCTCTCGTCTCCATCGCCGGTGTCATCCACGATGTTGCCGACTTCATCAAGGACCACCCCGGTGGCAAGGCGCTCATCTCATCGGCCATCGGAAAGGACGCCACGGCCATCTTCAACGGTGGTGTCTACACACACTCCAACGCGGCACACAACCTGCTCAGCACCATGCGTGTGGGTGTACTCCGTGGCGGATGCGAGGTCGAGATCTGGAAGAGGGCACAAATGGAGAACAAGGACGTGACAGTCGTCAGCGACTCGGCGGGGCAACGCATCATCCGTGCCGGTCAACAACCCACCAAGGTGCCCATGCCAGTGGCTAGTGCTGACGCAGCATAGTCATGCGCTAGAGCACGTGGGATTATCGGATAGAATTTCGTTTGTTGGGACGGGGACACGGACATGAAACAGGGAAGACCCTCTCACAGACACGGGTTGTACCTGAAACCGTCTTTCAGGATTGCACTTCAAGGCGTCAAAATGGGAAACCTCACGGATGGGTTCGGCGGAGTTTATGAGAGACATTTTCAGATCAAGTGAGACGGCGAGCAAAATGCCCATTGCACAGCACGGTAGTTAAGTCGCTTCGTGAGCTTCAGTAGATAGCGTTGAATTGATGCTATATCAATGATAAAGGTTAATTACCACTATTCTCACAATATACTAGCGACCTGTGCCACTTTACGGTGATTCTGATGATTGATCTCGCTTGCTGACTTGGTAGTCTTTCTGAGACTCTATAGAGTCTGGCGATTGCTGCAATGCACTTGATCTCTTAGGCTGGGACTGGTAGGCGTGCCGGTTTGAGGCCCCCACGAGTACGGTGTTTTAGTCAGGACCTCCTCAATCTCTTGTAACAAGCTGCGAGGGATGTACGTGTTGACTTGCACAGGGAGCATTTACGACCAACGTTGGTAGAAGAGGGAAACCAAGCATTTCATTGACCTCGCTCGTACATACAAAACCGTCGCCGGCAGAACTCCTATACCCCGCCGCACCAGATGCTTTGCTTTGCTTGCTTGCTTGCTTTGATGCTTTCGCTGATAAAACCAATAAGTGAAACTTTTCCGCCTTCTTCACAAGACCGTTCGTCGCCTTTCCAAATTGGGCCGGTCTCGGTAGTTGATGTTTCCCCATCCGAACTGCATTCAAAGGATGGAATTCCGATGTAGTCACCAAGGTGCTGGGAGTGAGAGCGAGTGAGTTTGTACCGTTGTAAATGATGTGAAAAATAGCCAGGGGAAAGAGCAAGAAGAAAGCAAAGAGGAAATATAATGAAGAGGAAAATCATGTCTGTAACGTTCGTGACTGTCGTTTTTACATCTGAGCCGCCGCCGCCGTCGCCCCTTCCTCTCTCTCTACTTTACAAGTCGTCCTCGGCGATGGTGTTCGCGTTATCCCTGCGAGACGCATCCACATCGTGGTGGTGACCGGCTCCCAAGTGAAGCAAAAGGGAGGAATTGGCGATGGCGGTGTTGGGCGAAGAGGAAGAGGAGGGGACCGTCATGTTCATCTCGATGGCGCTGTCGACTCTGCTGTCTTCGGCGATCTCCTTCTGAGGAGCGTGGGGATCCTGCTTCGTATCCAGCTTCGTGCTCGTGCTCGTTGTGTTCTGTATTTCTGCCGCGCGAGGGCCCAGAGCTGCTGGGGTCGGCCTCGGGGCGTCCCGTTCTGTGGTCCGGGTGTTGTGAAAAAGAGGGTTCTGTGTTGTGGTGGGTGTAGTGGTGGTGTTGTCGTCGCTGTTGCTGTGTAGTGTGTGATGAGAAATGACTTGTGTGCCCATATCTATCCTGTTGCTCTGGGGTGCATTGTCGTACTGTGAGACCGCTAATCCGTTGGCTGGTTCTGGTGCCTCTTCCGCGTGCTCTGTTGATGGGTCTGTGGCCCGCATAACACTCTCAGAAGGCTTGCTCTGCCGTGGGATGGTTTCGTCCACAGTACTCGCCGTCACTCTATCATCTTCCGCGTTGCTCGTCACCGGATCTGCATCGGCAGTACTGTCGTCCACAGCGAGTACCAAGTCATCGCCGGTAATCGCAGGTCCTGCGGCATTTTCTTCCATTCGAGTATAGCTCGTATCTCCATTTTCTTCCGGCGCCATCGCACTAGGTGCAAAGTCGAACCCAGACGAGGACCTCCGCCGCTCGAAACTGCGTTCCCGGGGGTACGTCCAAGGAACCTGTGGCGCCCATCGCGGTTCACAGTAGTCGAGATTGCTGGGCATCGGACTCGGCGGCGAGCGGCCTCTTGTCGGGTAGTAGTACGGTTCACTGGACAGAGTGCTTGGCGCGTGATCGACGTAAGTGTGGCCATAGCTGTCACCGTGGTCCCACTCCGATGGTGCCTGGACTGTCCTGATAATCGGGCCGTCGCCTGTTGGGAACTCGTCTACTAAGTAGTCCTGAACGTGATAGCCGTCGTCGACAGATATTGCTGGGAGTTCTTTCTCATCTGGCTCTGGCCTTGGAGGGAACAGTCGCAGTAAGTCCATCGCTTGCACCCGGTGCCGTGGGTTGTCGGCCAGACAGATCCTGACGACTGCCTTGTACCAGTCTGGAACGTCTACGTCTCGACTCAGGATCAACGGGCGTCCGTGATTCTCGGGCTCATCCTCCTGCTCTGCCAGGGCCCACAAGACCATCCCGAGCTGGTACAGATCTGACTTCACGCCGATGTACATAGATATGCGCTGACTACTCTCGATCAGTGGTGTCGCTTCAGGTGGTTCCCAGCCGACTGGACAACCCCGGCGGTTGATGTCGATGATCTTGGCGTTGTCGTACTCATCCACGACAATGTTGGACAGCGTAAAGTCACCCTGAACGAAACCAGCTTCGTGAACCTCGGACAAGCCCTCCACAATTTGTTGTGCCCATTTCTCACGTCGAGGCCACGGGAGACTGTGAGCGTGATCATAAATGACGTCGATCAATGCTCCTTGCTCGGCGTAGCTGATGAGAAGACCTTTGACATACTCTCCCTCATCATCCAAGACAACTCCGTAGAAGCGAATGACGTTGCGCGAGTAAGAAAGTTGACTGAGCGCGTTGATTTCGTAGAGGAACTCATCCACTGTGTCAGGTCCCGGAATTTCTTTCTTGATTAGCGTCTCACCGTTGACTTTGACTTTATACACGAAACCTGACATGTGTGCCTGAACACAGCGTGGTTAGTACTCTCTAGTGTCGTGTTGAGTGGAGTCTCGGATCATTACCTCGAAGTCAATAGCACTCTCCTTGACTTGCCTGCACCTCAGATGCTGGATCATACGGGATGTGGGGTAGTGAATGATTTCCTGCCAGTAGATATGAGTATCAGATCATGAAGAAGGGGATTTAACACTGACATTCACGTCTTCTACCACGTGCACGTGCAGCCTTCCATCCGTAGTCTGTAGCTTGAGGTTGGTGACTGTGTCGTAGAATTGGATGTCTTGGAGACTGTCTCGTATGGCCTCGTAGATTTTCGCATTTCTGTCTCGTTGAAATTTGATATGAACGAGGTCCATTTCCAGTGAATTCTCGGGAGCACCACGGTAGTCCAGAGAGACAGTCACTCTCCTCCAATGCTCTTCTTTCTCCCGGTACGTCACGAAGAACTTCTCTCGTTTGGACTTATCCCTGAAGTGCATGGAGAGATTGAGGATCCATATCCGCTCCAGTTCTTCGTGAATCAGGGTGTCGTAGTGAGAGGTGGTCATGGATGCCGCGTCAATGTCAGATGCATTTCCCAAGGCGTGTGTGAGTGCTTCTCCCTCGAGCATGTTGAGGTCACCTATGTTGTCGAGCAATGCTTCCTCCTTGACACTACCCGCTATTGACGGTGCAGATACTGTGGAACTAAACGCACGGGCACCAACAAAATCGGGAGCGCTGGCCCGGGGATTCGTGCTATGGGTGGAATTCGGCGGGAGATGTGGGCGCCTGTCGACAGAATGAGCCCTCCTTTCAGCAGGAGTAGGTTGGACTGGTTCAAGGTTGTCGCGGACCTCTGCCTGCTGTCTTTTGAAGGTCTGTGCTCTTGGGAGACCGGGCACCACCTTTCGTGAGACACGGCGGATAACTCCCGGGCGTGTGTCTTCCCCTCTCCGTTGGGGCTCGTGATCATCTTGAGGCGATTCGCCAGGTGCTGCATTCCCATTCCCCCGCCCAAACCATTTTTTCCACGCGCTCTGATGCATGGGCTGCGTATTTGCTGCCGAGGGCAGGTCAAGCTGCGCCGTGGCTGGTTGAGCCATGATGAAGGAGATTGGATGGGTATGAGACCAAGCGCTCTAGGAACGCTCTGAGGTCGACTGTAAGCAAGAGAGAAGTTGCTGAAGCTCTGCACAAGCTTTGACACCGTGGTGGTGAAAGCCCCCGCTCGGTGAGAGTGTGGATGTACTTTGTGGCGTCTAGGTGGCCGGGCGGCGGTCGCCGGCTAGGTAGATGCGACTATCAGCGTCAAAAATGTCTCAGGCGATGCAGACTGCAAGGCCGGCTCATGCAGGCCCAGGGCTGACGATTCTGTGACCTATTTGCCCAGCTGTGAGGCTCAACAAAAGACAAAGCCACAGCAAGCTGGTCGGCGGGAGCAGAGGCGAGAAGCATCAGCTGCATCGAGACAAGATGCAGACGTCCGCGGTTTGTGCGAGGCGTAAGTGAACCGTGACCATGGCCAGAAGGGTGGAGGGGCTGGGTACGAAGCGGGTGGAACAGAGGACAAAACGTAGATGGTTGGAGTCGTTGATGGGGGCCGATGTTCTTGTCGAATCACTTGTTTGGCATCAGTCCGCAGAGCAGTAGCAGTCCCGTTGAAGGATACCGTATGTCCTAGCACCCCGAGATTGTCCCACCACCCGAGGTTGAAGCAAGCCCCAAGGGACGCCGGATAATGTGGCAAGAATATGTCGAGGACGTTGAGAAGGAACAGATCGATGGCTCAAGGTGAGGCAGAGGCTTGCTGTACGGGCCCGGGCAGAATGCAAGGGCTCGGGTATCACGAGGCGGTGAGGGCGGCGGCTACTGGCAACTGGGGGAAGGAGGGAAACCTGAAACAGTAGAAGAAGAAGAAGAAGTAGGAAAACGAGAGAGACGAAGAACGGGATGACAAGCTTGAATCGTCTTCGTGACGAGGCAATGTGGTGTTCTTTAGCCGAAGTACAGCATCAAGTCGAAGGATGAGCGAGGTCGCAGCTGCACAAATCAAGTGAAGTTAATTAGGTGAGGTGAGGTTGCCCACAATTAGCACCTTCGATGTTCACGATGCTGTGGCCAGGAACCCCAGTCGACAGGGGGCTGGTCATGTCACCGGTGGGGTTGCCGGGGGAGCTTTGCGGGCTGGGCTGCTGGGTCAGGGACCTCCGATGTCACTGGAGTCAGGGGTGTTCATCACTGGAAGGTCTGGCGGAGACACGCTTGGCCTAGGGCGGCAGAACTTCGAAAGCACTCCGGCTTGCAATGAGGTGGAGTGGATAGAGGAACAACGTGGCACCCTTCATCGTCACCACCCTACACTATCCATACCCATACACGACTCGACAGCCTTGCATTCTATTTTCTGCTTTTTCGATCTCTTTGGGTCTTTTGGTCCGCTGCCTGTTGCCCAACGCAGATGCAGCTGTCTCAGACGGATCCTGATTTATCATATTCGTCGTCACTGCTGCCCGACATTGTCACCATGTGCTGAACTGTATGTAGGGAGTACTGTACAGCACAGACTATATACTGCCCTATCCGGACTGATTCGTTCTATTTTCTCACGTTCCTCGCCCTTCCCCGTCTTGGGTCTGGGCGCATCGCCAACGATGTCACTCCAGGCACACGCCGCCTACAACCGGGCCAGAGGGGGGCCTCTGACGTGGTCTACTGCTTCTGCTCGCCGATATTGTTGCTGAATTAAGCGATAGGGCATCTTTTTTAGGCTTTCAGTTCCTCATCAAGAGCCCAATGACAGCAACCGTCATCAGCATCGCTTGTGCCAGACACTCATATGCAAGATGGATTCTGCGTCCTCCCGGAGATCCGAGCGGGCGCAGTCACCCCTGAGTACTTTGCACTAGTATCCATACCTTGTCGAGACACCACTCATCATCACCGATGCATCTATCTGTCGCTTTCATCAAGTTTCTGCGATCTCGGGCGTCTCCACCACCATGCCCCAATTCATCATCGCTGTCACCTGAAATAGGACCCCCTGAAGCTGGAGTTTGAGCCTCACCGGGCCCTACAAGGCTTCACCGCTCTCTCGGTCGGTCACAGGAACTGATGTCTCACCGTGTTCGACACCGCGAATGTCTGACAGCTGCTCAGTCTTATCCATCAAAAATCCGGTTGGAGGGCCAAGTAATCATGCAAATCCGCCCTTCTGTCGCGTCACGATGGAGTCTTCTTTTTGACATTCAACGCCGGTCACCGGATGGCCGGACATCAGAACGGCCACTGATTGAATCGACAAGTCCCCGGCGTTTCCAAATGTCTGGCTCACTTGGGCAGGTGATAGCCCTGATAGGCCAATTGCCAGCTCATCGTTGGGACGCGACGCAGCCCAGACTGCGGCCAATGGCTGCCCGCAGCATGCATGATCACATCCAGCAGCAGCAGCAGTGAGTGGGGGAAGTAGCCATCCCTCCATCTTCTCATGGCGACCTGAAGACTCTCAGACAGCATGTGTGAGAGAATGAATGAACAGGGACACTTTGTCATTGCACATATCCGCGGTAGTCTTGCCAGCTGGGCCACAATCAGTGAGCTGAAACGACCGTACTGACCTCCCAAGTGTAGTTTGCGCCTGAGCCGCCAGTCGCTGTAGCCATGTGTACTCCACGCTGTCATGGTTGCACGACAGAAGGGCCGAGCACGACAAGAATGCTTCCTGAGATCTGCATATCTTCAGAATATCTTAGTGTCAGCACATCTGTCAATCATGCCACCCCTTCAGCTTCGCGAGCTTCCTTCAACGTCAACACCCACAACCGTACATCAGATTCATGCTGGGTCCCGTTCCACCACCCCGCGGAGCACCCCGTACTGTACGGTACAAGGCTCATGGGCCGCCGAGCCCTGGAAGCCCTCCCTGCCTGTGCGTGCTGCATGTACGCCTAGCGATCCGATTTCATGTCAGCCCTGTCCATTGGTTTGCTTTCAGGCAACGCCGGCTGTTGCTCCGGGCCTGCAAGATGCTGCCAGACGTGGCAGCCTCGACGGGCGCACATATTTACCCGCAGCAGTCCCGGGCACTGTTTCCTTTTGTTTACATTTGGGCATCAATGCACACATCCGCCATCCCGCCCTGGGATACGATGGCTGAGGCTAACAGGGCCGGAACTGGTCCAAAGCCAACCGATTTCGCGATGACCGCCATGAAAGGATCTTGCGCAGTCAGATTGCGAATTGCTCCGCTGGGTCCATTGATTCTGCAAGGTGACACGCATCTTGACAGGGAGATTTGGAAGTGCGGGACGGATCTCCTTTCGCTTTCGAATTGTTCCGCAATGAAACGGACCATGAGCAACCATCGCCAGCATCGCCGTCGATGCTTTGACAAGCATTCCATGCCCATCCCACCGCCCGCAAAGGCGGCACGAGCACGGCAGCGCTAGCAGTCCAAGGCACGACCCGCGATCTGCCCTTTCTTCCCGTCCCAGGATGGCCTGCCAAACGGCTATTCTTGCCAAGTGTAAGCATTAACAGCCCTCTCTTGAGACATCCAGATCCATGGATGCACGCGCGCAAACGACAGTCAGCAAAGCAAAAGCTCCTCAACCACTTACCGACCCATGTACCCAACGTCAGCGTCATGCTGTGCTTCCGATCCATCCCTCTCTCCCACGCATCCATCAGCGCCATGCGAGCATGTATTTTGTATGCGGGGTCCCGCAGCTAGCCCCAGCCCGCCCTTCTTTCCCCGGGGCACACTCGTCCCAAGCCAACGCTGCGTATTGTTGGGCACCACTGCTCTAGCGCTTTTCCCAGAATTCACTCTCACATGAGCAGCCCGCGTACCTACCTGCCTTCATTGCTGTAGCCAGAGATATCATGGACCGGATCGCAATACGCGCGGGAGGGCGGACGGTCTTGCACCTGGCACATGCAGGTATTGATCTATGTCACACGGCTAGTGCGACCCAGTCCTGCGAAATTCAAGAGTATGTGAAGGGCGGCCTATAGGTAGGCATTCATTAGAGGATTGCCTTCGTCTCGCGAGTAAGTTGCGAAGTGCATATAAGGTTGTCCGACTCATCCTCCCAGTGAAGCGCCAAGCAGCCAGCCAGGATATAGGCTTTATGCCTTTGGACGATGGAGATCGGTGCAGCATGCGATAGTCTTGTGTACGATAGTTTTGTGTGACAACGGCGGTGCCCGCGCTTGCTTGGGTGTATGCGTGCGACTTGACGGAGGTGTGCATGCGAGACCGTCCAGCTTTTCCGCGGAGGGCTGTGCGTATTGGGCGTGCTTTGACAACTTAGTGTCATCCAATATCTCCTGTGCTAGATTCAACGGCGTGGGGGAGTAGAAGAAAGAAAAGAAAGGAAAAGAAAAGAAAAGAAAAGAAAGAAAGAACAAGCCTTTATTTGGGGTCGCAAGGGTGGCTGATGGATGGCCTGGGAAGGGAAAGCGACCGGCGAGATGCGTGACACACCGTACCGATCCTAGATAATTGGCAAGAATCATGGGCAAGTCCTAGCTGTTCAAAGATGCGCAATGAAACAAGTCTATTTGTTTTCACTTTGCCACCATCCTCAAGAGACTATGCTAGCATAACGCGGTCCGATAAGCCAAGTCGAACTCAACCAGCCTCGTCTTTCACAACGCCGCCGGTGAACTACCCACAACACTGTTCCAATGCCGTCCAGATCATACACAGAGGTGAGTTTCCAATTTTATCTCAATGGATGCGCCACCTCTTCCGTCCCACCATGGCCCGCCTCCACGCAAATATGGGGACGCGTGGCGACAACCAGGATCGCCTACAATGCTGTCTTGCTCTATCGCTCGGGAGGAATTTGTATGCGTGTGTTGGTGTGGGTGTCGTTGAGTATGCAGAAATCAGGCAGCGCTATTCAACATCGTCTAGAAGCAGTCGTCGTCGCCGTCAATCTAGTCACTCTACTCTTTGTCCTCCTTGTCTTTATCCTTTCCCTCGGACTCCGTCTTGCCATCTGGGCCCTTGTACTGTGAGGCCTTGTCCACGCTGGCCTTCTCGTGGTCCAGCGTGGGAAAGATGATGTCGAAGATCTCGCTGTACCAGCTCGCTGGTCGGCCTTCGATGCCTTCTTTGATGTTCTGTTGCGAGAGTTGGTTAGCATTGGCAAAGCTGTCGTGCTGGGAGTAGATGTGCAAACATACCTCTGGGAGCTCCAACCAGTCAGACATGCAGTCCGCAGGGAAAATGATCATCTTGCATCCCGCGCGCCTCGCAGCCACAGTCTTCTCCCTGAGCCCTCCTATCCTCAACACCTTGCCCGTGAGCGTCAGCTCGCCAGTCATAGCCACCGTAGGGTCGACCGGCGTGTCGAACGCGAGCGAGAGCAGCGAAGTAGCCATCGTGACACCGGCCGAAGGCCCGTCCTTCTGCACCGCGCCCTCAGGCACGTGGACGTGGATCTTGGCGTGGTCGAAGAAGCGGTTGGTGGGGAACTTGTTGGCGAGCACGCTCTTGGCGAACGAGTAGGCAATCGTCGAGGACTCCTTCATCACCGTCTTCAGGTTGCCCGTGATCTCCATGCGGCCCGAGCTGCTGGGCTTGAGGGCTGACTGCAGGATGGACTCGACGTACATAGCTGCGCCGCCCATCTGTGTCCAGGCGAGGCCCATCGTGACACCCGGCGGGGTGACGTCGTACAGGCGGTCAGAGGTAAAGATTGGGGGGCCGACGTAGTCTTTGAGGTTGGTCTTGTCGATGTTGACGTGCACCGAGTCTGGCACCTTCAGGGCCACGCGGGGCACCTCGGTCGTTGCTTCCTCAGACGCAGCGTTTGTGGCCGGCTCATTGCTGTCCTTCTCTTTCTCCTTCTCCTTCTCTGACTCTTCCATCGCTGCCTTGCCCTCATCAGTCAGTGCCTTGTCTTCGGACAGGACCTCCTCGCCGAGCTCCTGAACAATTTTCAGTGCTGACTTCCGGTAGACCTTCTCAATCTGCTTTTTCAGGTTGCGGACACCTGACTCTCGGCAGTACGACTGAATGAGCTCCTTGAGGGCTTCATCAGAGAGCTTCACGTCTGCGTCTTTCAGGCCTGCCAGCTCTTTAGCAGCCGGTGAGAGATACTTCTCTGCAATTGCCATTTTCTCGTCTGAGACATAGCCGGAAAGACTGATAACCTCCATCCTGTCAAGCAATGGCCGCGGGATAGTATCTGTCATGTTTGCTGTGCAGACGAAAAGAACCTTGGACAGATCTACTGGCACGTCCATGTAGTGGTCCAGGAAAGAGCTGTTTTGTTCAGGGTCCAAAAGTTCTAGCAGAGCCGAGGATGGGTCTCCTTGGTATCCACGTCCGATCTTGTCGATCTCATCAATCAGGATCAGCGGGTTCTCCGTTTGGCACTTCTTCAAGGCTTGAATGACTCGGCCAGGAAGAGCACCGACGTATGTCCGTCGGTGTCCCTTGATCTCAGCAACGTCCGTTAAACCACCGACACTGAACCGGTAGTATTGTCGGTTCAATGCACGAGCGATGGATTTTCCTATACTCGTCTTGCCCACGCCTGGTGGTCCGACAAAGCATAGAATCTTGCCCTCAACAGTGCCGCGCAGCTTGCCGACAGCGATGAATTCCAGAATGCGATCCTTGACGTCCTTGAGGCCATAGTGATCCTCGTCGAGAACCTTCATCGCGTTCTGGATTCCGAAATTCTCGGGACTTCTCTGTCCCCATGGAATTTGTATAAGCCAGTCCAGGTAATTTCTCGTTACGTTGAACTCGGATGCCGCCGGCTCAAGATGTGCCAACTTGTTGATCTCGTCGTCGAAAACCTTGCGCACTGCCTCGGGCATTGCCAGCTTGTCGGCCTTCTCCTTGAACTTTTCGACCAACTTGTCCTTGCCGTCAGATTCGATGCCAAGCTCCCTTCGGATACCTTTCATCTGCTCCATGAGCCAGTACTCGCGTTGCCGCTTGGTGATCTTGCGTTCGACGTCTTTTGTGATCTTGGACTGAAGCTGAGCATTCATAAGCTCCTTCTTCAACACGACCAAGGCCTTTTGCATCCTGTCCTCGACATTGAGACTTGACAGGACCTCTTGCAGTTCTGCAGAGTCACCGGCGCTGACGGCAGCAGCAAAATCAGCCAGCTTCGCAGGCTCAGCGGTGACGTTGCCTGTAGACTGGCTCATGGAGAAAGTCGATATCTGGTCGCGAAACAGACTGTTCATCTGCGCAACCTCCTTGAAGACATTGACAATCTCGTTGGTGACCGCACGAATTACGGAACTCTTAGGATCGTAAGGCTCCTCGGTGAGATTTTCCACGTTGACAAGACTGACGGGGTATTTCCTCAGGAACGAGGTCGGCTCGTATTTCTCAGCAGCAGCATCTGGCTTGGTGGACACAGCACTTTCCTCGAAACTTGCCACAACGTCACCCTTCTTATCTGATCCTGCCTCCTCTTCGATGGCTTTCGGTGGTATTGGCTCGGGGATTGGGGTCTCGGCGTCGGATTTCTTCCCGCCGGTCTGGCTGGGCGGGATGAGTGTCGAAAGCTTGATGCGTCGATGCGGGTATAGGATAGCAGTCAAGCTGTTCTGTTCGCCGTGTACAGGAAAAGCACTTGTGATCTGCGCGAAGACACCAGTATCATACACGTCATCCGCATTGTGAATCACATCCTCGTCAGCGTTCTCGTCCTTGAACAAGAAAGCTCCAACATAGGGTTGTCCGCGCTTGATCATGTCGGTGACGGCAGCTGCGACGTTCGGGTCCTTAATCGTGATCGCCTTATAGAATCCTGGAAAGAGTGGCCTTCGTGCAATCGGTATTGCCAGTACCTGAGGGTAGACGTCCGGTACCGTTGGCTTTTGCAGTGCGCGGTCTGCTTTCCCTCGTTTCCGGCCGCCATCTCCAGGCCCGTCGTTTCCAGAACCTGAGGAGCCAGCTGCTCCACCAGCCGCGCTGCTTCCCTTCCCATCCGATGATTCCGATTTTCCTTCGCTGCTGGCTGCAGCGTCGTCGGATTTGGCCTCGGTCTTCGAGTTGTCCCGCCCTTCGGTAATGGTCTTTAGCCAGTCTTCCGGCTTCTTCGCTGCATCTTTGTCCCCTTTTTTCGAGTTCGCCTTCTCCTCTTCTTCCGATAGAGGCTCGATTGCATTATCGAAGAACCCTGTTTTCTTTTTCTCCAACAGTTTTGCAGAAGTCGAAAAGCTCGCCGCCGTTACCGGAGGGTTTGCGCCCGGAAGGGCCCGTAATCTTGTTGCCCGAGCAGAGGCATTACTGAGACAGAATGGAGATGAAGTCGAGAGAGATCGATTTGCAACGCGGG
The DNA here is from genome assembly GCA_003671545.1 of Ophiognomonia clavigignenti-juglandacearum. Taxonomy (NCBI): domain Eukaryota; kingdom Fungi; phylum Ascomycota; class Sordariomycetes; order Diaporthales; family Gnomoniaceae; genus Ophiognomonia; species Ophiognomonia clavigignenti-juglandacearum. The sequence goes on along the minus strand of PYFS01002547.1, from coordinate 44,469 downwards.
CAAGCTGTCCAGCTGTAGAGGGTCGCGAGATTCGCTGTCGGAAAAGCATGATGGGCGGAAAGGCTGGTCTCTCGCCCGGGGCGTGAATGACAAATCGTGGCGAGACCTCCGAGCTGCTTGTGAAATGAAAGTGATGTCCTAAGAATGGCCCAAGCAGGGAGATTCAACGCCTGGCGCAATAAATGAAGAGAGGAAGAAGACTGCGCTCGACAGCGGTGGCGATCGTGTGCTCAAGTTCGCAAATGAATTTAGATGACAAAAGTCCCCAGGTAGAGCCGTCATTCATCATCGGCCAGTTCGGCATAGCATCACCGCCCTGTTGCCTGCCGCATGCCCCATCAATTCGTATTGTACCTAAGTACCCTGAGCCTCGCAGGGAGTACCTAGTTAAGTACCTAGGTAGTCCTGTTCGACATGCGAAAACCCCACATTACCCCATCCAGACTTTACTTCAGGAACGTGCAGCCTCCGTATCCAACACCAACTGCCCCTCATCAGATGCTTATTTTGGGCCTCTGAAATGCCCTCACTCAGGTGAGGACTCCCGAGAAACTGCCATAGAGAGCTAGAACGACAGACTCTATTTGACCACACTTTTCGCTGCATTCCGCCATCAATGACAAGATACGGCCTTTGCTCCGCTGCTCTGGACTGCGACGCTACCGCTTAAGCCGGCTAGATTCGAGGTCAACGCTACCCACGCACGCACATCCGCAGTATAAGGATAAAGGGCAGCTCGGCGCGAGTGTTCCTCGACGTGAAAATATTCATCAAGTCGAACTCAAACTCGGAGACAGAAAGTCGGAGATCTCAACTCGGACTCAACATAACCAAAGTCGAACACCAAGAATCGAACAACATCAACCACCAAGCATCCAACACCCAAAATCCGCACACCCAAATAGCCTGGTCAGACTCTAAATATCCACTACCCCTCTGCAGTGAGGAACACTAGCGCTTAGCAGCACCTGGGATCCTTGCTGCAAAATCATCCGTCTGGAATCCTTTCACCATCCGGTTTATCATCCAGGTCATCATCGACATCCTCGGTGCTGCAATTTTGCCTTCTCAAACTCATCCAATAGACGCTGAGAGGAAACCTCGAAAATGTCTTCAAACTCGGCCGCTTCAGACAAAGACATCGCCTCCGGTCTATCAAATCTCTCCCTCAAAACAGCCAATTCCAGCAAATCGGCCAAGGTCAAAAAGCAAGAAGTCGCCGACTCCTGGGAGGACGAGGACGTGGACTCAGATACCGAGACCGAAACAGAGACTGAATGGCGCGGAACGAGGCCCTCAGAAGGCCATCCCCAGGGCACTTCCGCACCGCCCCCTACACCGATAAGTCCGTCGCATTATGACCGGGACGAGTACGATCAAGGACCGCCTCCGGGCTCAGCATATCGCGCAGCGTCGTCAGATGCACCGAACTCCTCAAGCCGTCCGGAGAAGACAGACGCAGTGGCTAGGAGGATGATCGCCGGTGCATTGGGGTTGAAGGCACCGAAGCTGACGGATGAGCAGAAGGCGTACCAGGCTGCCATCAAGGAGAAGGAGAGGAAGCGGAGAGAGGAGCAGAAGGCTGCTGAGAAGGCAAGGGAGGAGGAGGCTGCTAAGGCGAGAGCTGCTATGTGGGAGGACTAAAGGTTCACCATGCATGCTGGTTCAAATGGGCATTTCTCGTCGACTTCATCGCACAAGACGATTTTCATGTTTTACGTTTATTTCGCGGCATTGAAGGCTTGGAGTTAAGTAAGGATGCAAAAAACTGCCAGGCACATCAGAGAAAGAAGATAAGTGGTCGGAGTCATGGCTTTCCCCTAACTCTCGTCATTTCTTTCCATATCAATTCTTGTGACATCTTCTTCCTTATGCCGGGTATATGATCTCTGTCTAACGCCTGCCTGAAGTTGAGCGCAATGCCTTGATATCGTGACCATCACCCGTAATGCCGACCTCCTGAAGATAGCTTCAGAATGGAGACGTCTCTCATTTCATGCTCCTCGAGCCTTTGGTCAAAGGAAGATGTCTCCCCTTCCACGTCAGCAACAGATACGGCTCGCCCTCGTCATCTCCACTATACCGCATTCCCACACCTAACCCCTCCAGTCCCTCCTCCTCAGCACGCTGGTTCCACAGCATCTGCTGGATCCGGCCCTCACGCGTGCACGAGAAAAACCCCATTGGCCACTTGCTCCGCCCAAGCGAGTCCCGCACCCCTTTCGTGGCCGGTTTCTCGGTGACAAAGATGCCCAAGACACCATGCCCGCGCCATCCGACCGGCGCGCCGACAAACGCACCCTCCATTTCGCGGATGAGGTTCGGGGCTGACTTCCGCGCGATCGCTTTGCACTGCACCAGGACCTTGAGGGGCTCTGACGCGGAGGGGACTGCCCATGTGCCGAGCAGGTCGGTGCCGTAGTCGGATTGACCGCCGATTCGGCGCAAGTAGAAGCGGTACTTGGCGAGGGTCTGCGCGACGGTGTATTCGTAGTGAGTGCCCACGTAGAGGGTTGATTTGGGGTCTAGCCCAGATCGTTCCGCGTATTCAAGGAAGGTGGCCAGGTCATGGTGGTTGGTTGTTGGTGGCTCAGGGAAGTTCAGCTCAGCGATTGATGATTTTGACCTTGTCGTCGCCGTGAGAGAAAATGGCGAGCGACTTATTCTGACAAAGTCTCCAATAAATGGCAGCCTCGAAGGACCGGGTCGCTGAGCTTTCAGCCCATGGCGGAAAAGCGAGGTCATCACCGTCTCATGTTTGTGAAGTTGTTGAAGTGAATCGCGTGTTCATATTAAAAAGTTTGGGACCCTAAAAGTCACCTGCATCAACCGCTGCACCACGGCGATTACCGGAGATACAACATCCCTGCCCACACTTCGCGACTTCAACGACATCCCTCCTCCAAGCTTCGCTCTTCTCAAGCCATCGTAGTCATTGCCTCCTACGTGACAAAATGGGCGATCGACTGACACAGCTGCAGGATGCGGTAGATCAGGTTAGCCCAGCTCCTCCTCCTCTGATCTCCCTCACTTTGCGAACGCGCAATTGACCCTCCTTCCAGCTAGCACGGCAGTTTGTCGCGTGCATCCACTACCTCCATCGCCATCACAGCCAAGCGCTACTCGGCCCGAACGACAAAGTCCAGGAGGTCAAGCCAGAGCAGGATGCGATGAATGCAAGACGTACGCCCTACTTGCCCGGTCTCCAGACTCCTCCTTCCGCAGCAAGGCAAGCCCAATCCACTAACCTACGCATCGCCCGAATCCAGTCGAGCCCCTCCCCGAAGACGACTTCAAAGCCGGCCAGATCGAGCTCGCGCGCGACCTCATCTACAAGACGCAAGAGATCGAGATGATCATCTCCACGCTGCCCGGCCTCGAGAACAACGAGGACGACCAGAATCGCTGCATCAGGGAGCTAGAGGAGGAGCTGCGTGTCGCGGAGGCGCAGCGCCGGGACGCTGTGCGCGAGATGAATGCGGTGCAGGAGCGACTGGACGAAGTCATCCGGGGCACGACGCGGCCCTGATTCTACGCGACGCGAAAACAACGAAGGCTTCTGAATTCTTTGACGGCGTTACGGATGGGGGCGGCGGGGGGAGGATTATATGGTGTTTTCTTCGCTACTTTGATACCCGGAAAGAAGGAAATTGCGGAATGGTGGTCAGTTTCAAGACGAAGCGAGTTAGCCTTCAAAAGTCCGTTGGTGATCCCTTGTCTTTCCGCTGGGGCATCACCGAGGGTGTTTGCCACCAAGAAGGGGGGGAAGGGGGCGGCAAGTGCAGACTAAGAGCTAATACACGAGAACAGATCAAAACCTAAATCCAATTTTATGGCATATGTCGTATTCCAGACTGGACAGGGGCTTACAAGAAGCGCGTCGTGACTACGGCTCACCGAATCGACCAGTGTGACCAGTATTGCAGCAGCATACGCCGAAAGGCAGTTGAAAGCCCTCATCGAGTGTCTCTGCAGCCTCCAAACTTGGCCTCCGAATGCTCACTTGAGCACGAGATGATATGTGGAAATGACCTCACATAATGGATTCGAGGCGAAGAACTGCGCCGTCATGATTCTGAGCTGCTGTCAGTGGGAGACTCATGGTAACACGCCTCCACCGTTGGTCACAGATCATCTTAATATCTGCTACGCAGCACACTCAATCAAGCGCTGTGAGTTGACTGGACCTACCGTAGACAGGCCGGAAAGCTGGCTCACAGGCCAACCGATATCCATCCAGCCAGGGCACCACCAGACCATCTTGATGGGCGGCGGGTTGCTAATTATTTCATCATCATAGCGTGCGCATCACCTGATACAGCCTGGTTCGATGATCGCTTGCCCGCTCTGAGCTAGTAGACATAGCGCAAGGCCCGACTCAGAGCCGCAATTGTAGTGTTGTGCTCTAAGAGATAATCATACAGCTTTTGCAAATTTCGATATTTGGACTTGCGACACACATCACACAAGAACAAACGCGGAAATTCAGCACACACATCAACATTTTCAGGAATTGCGACTCCAACGCCCAGGCTCTCTTACTCGCTACGAACTCTTACCCACCTACGCAAGGTGTCATCTCCCTCCTTCCAACATGGATTCAGACCAAAGACTTCCCTTGAACGCCGACGTAGGGATCAAGGTGGGCGAGTCCCTCGATCATCGCGACTATAGCTCCCTCTGCATCAGCTGCCGTGGCATGGCCGAGGACCTATCCCAGTCGTATGGGCGACGCTTCTTCGCTGAATAAGATCCCTGAAGAGGCTACAAGCCTTGACTGAGATCTCCGAGTCCGACATGGCCGAATTCGTGAAGATCTTGACATTCGGATCGGAATGGCTGTACGATGATGGATACATGTCTTCTTTACAACTTGACGACAATCAAAACCGTGCATTCGTCAGAGCTCTTCAAGATTTCACGTCTCTCAAAGGACTCCGTGTACGGAACTTGTTGCAAGGTCAGGAAGCTTTGGTGGACCAACAGATGATGCGGCGAAACTATCCTGCTAGACGAGAATACATCGGGGACGACGGGGAATACGTCTACATGGACCCTCGAGATGGAATTCATGGAATTTTGAACACAGCGCTGCTCACCATGGTCGACGCGGGTGTCAAGCTTGAGGCTCTGGATATCTTGTCTTACACCGTCCACAAGTATCAGCCGCATTCACCATACTCGCCTCCCTACAAGTTGTTCCCTTTGCTGAGCCAGTTGCAGTCTGTCAGTCTCGACATCAGCTCCCTGGAAAACCAACCCGTAAATTGCCCCATTACAGGTCGCGAAGTCACGCGTTATTCAAAGGAGTTGCTGACCCACGCGGCTAATGTCGAACATCTGCATATCTATTTCGATTTTTTGGACGCGTTCATTATAGAAGACAATCCCACTGTCGAAATGCTGAACTGGCTGGCCGCGCCCATTACATTGAAATCGTTCCCGCTGGCGCCCCCCGTGAATTTCCCTAGTCTTCGTCATCTTTCTCTAAATGGAGACGAGTCGGAAGACCTAACGGTTGAGCGACTCCTCGCCATCTTGAGAAAGTTCGCCCCGACCCTCGAGATTCTGGATTTGTCGGTGATCCGATTCTATGGGCCCACGACCGATCCATGGAGACAGGCTTTTCTGCCAGCGTTGCAAGCAGAATTCAGCAAGACTCTTCGCTCAGTGCGCTTCTCGATGATCAAACAATTCGAGATCCGAAGCGATTACTGCTGGGGTTGGACAGACTTGGGGTTCAAGATTTCCGGAGGTGCGATCGACGCCCGCGTGGACACGTTTATGTATTCAGGGGATCAGATGAGGGAGGCCCTCGATGATGCGATACGGCTGTTGGAATCGGATCTGTGGCCCTCTTGCTTCTGCAGCTGCCATGAAGGTCGCCCGCCGGAACGCCACATAGTGGGAAAATGTAAGTGAATAGACTACCTATCACTGCTCATCTTAACTGCTGCTGACGTGAACCCTCTTGCTACAGTGATCGACACTCCAAGACGAAGGATGATCCGGCGCTCAAATGGGACAAGAGGCCCATATGTGCACGCTTCTACAGAAACCAGCCTGTCTACGTTCCCTAGTGGCATATGGCCCTTCCGGCCAGTGAGTTCGCTTGTGCCAGCAGGTACCTAGGTACTCACCGAACTAGAACGGCACCCTGCTCTTCGCTGTCTTCGCTTTGGGACATTTGTATCTGCCTCTATGAGCGTCCCAGGCTCAACCTGAGCTTGAGTCACTTGCAGTCAGGCTCATTGCCTCCCCTGTCTACATAGCAGCCGTCCTTGGAGCTTCAAACACACTGCGACTATAGTTGGGAACCCTGTCCAGCCACCGAATCCTGCAGATTGGGCCAGACTCCGGCTTGCGTCCTCTTTTCCATGCATTCAAACTGTCGACCATTACCTTGCTTCCATACGTTGACTCAGCGGCGTTATCTCCTCTTTGCTATCTCCAGCTTACCGAGAGTGGCACTTGCATGCGGTGTTTCGGGGCGACAACATAAAGTCTCGACAAAGTTTCTGGAAAGAACCCGTACATTAATGCACACGGTTTCATATTATACTGTGCTGGTCTGTGAATAATTCAAATTCATCAACTTCAACATTCACACGAAACGAAGCGGGGTTCAGGCCGGTCTCGGGCTGTGCCGGCCTCTCGGGCTCAATTTCGAAGACCTTGTGCACCAAGCCTGGACGACGCACTTGATATGGACCCAGACAAGAACACGCGAGAACACCAAACTCGATCGGAATGATCGAGGGCGAGGCCGTGGATCAACGTTCTCACTCGCTCCATCCCACAGCACTGTCCATCAACACAACATGTCAACCGAGCCAGCTCTACACTGGGAGCCGCTCGACGACCGCCTTCTGAAAGATGTGTACGACTCCGACCAAGCCATTTACCCAGCCCCGGAACTGACCTACGCCCGTCTCAAGAGCTGGGCCGCCGCCTGCCCAGAGCTCTGTCTTGCTCTGCGAAGCGAGTCCTCAACAAATTCGGAGGCAGACGAGACCGCCGTGCACGGAATCATCATCGTGCTCCCACTGCGACAGCCGTTCTGGGACAGACTTCGTCTGGGAGAGATCAGCGAGCATGATGTCGATGCGGCGGGTATGTTCCCTAATGCCGTTGTGGACAGTGTTGCGGGCGGCGAAGAGGACAAAGTGGCGGTTGGGCTGCATGTGTTCCATATTGAGCGGTTTCCAGGCTTTGCGGAAATCTGGAGGAAGTCGAAGTTCACAATTTTGGCCCTCGAAGAGATCCGCCGCCGGGCGGCTGGTTTATTTGTAATGTGGACTGTTGTGGGATATTCTGGTGAGGCCACGGCCACATAGTCTTCCCCATTGTGACATGTGTGTTCGGACTCTGATCTTGTTGCAGCACTCACTGCAACGAAGCAAGGTAGCGCGGCTTTCAAGCGACTAGGATTTTCGCCCGGCGATACACAGGCGGGGACTAGGAACAGCCTTCTCACGGACGAAGCCCAGCTCGTCGAGCGGTTGTCCAATGGTCCGTTTCCGACCCCTCATCCTCCCGTCACCAAAGAAGTGGCAAGATGATGAGGTAGACCTGGCGTATGGGGCCGGACAACTGATCACCAGACATCACTGGTGTATGCATCACCTGCGGACCACAAGCTTCTTCCTGGTGTTTGGTAGCTGAGCAACTCCCATGGGGCTATATGCAGTACTGTTACTTCACTGATGCTCATCTTCTCAATCCAAGTATCGTATCAGGTGCTGTGTGGGAGTTCATGGATTTCAGGGGCAGGCTGTGGCATACGCTATACCAGCAATATGACACATCAATGTGCATATAAGTGGGAGAGTGGTACGAAGTCTTTGGGCAAGGAACAGAGTCGAGGACATTCCCCCGAGGCCACTGATCCACGCAGGGACATCACAGCAACAGGCCCTTTGGTCATGTACCTACTTGCAGTTACATCCGACTTTGCAACGGCAAAACGATTGCAATCTTTGAGACCAAGTCTAGGCCGTGGGCCTTGTGGGAAGTGGAGATGTCTATCATTTCGCTACTGCCAGCCTACAGCCTTAGTCAATAGCCAGCCTCACAGCATCACAGCCTCTTCATCCGCGAATCCATTCTGGGAGCTCCTCCTTCTATGCAAACGTAAATGCCATGCAACCTGCCGAAAAGGCTTCCCGTGTGATACGGTGCCATGATGCGCTGAACTCCTGTGATCTGGCCGGATACAAGAGGAACATGGTACTCTAAACGTCGATATATAGTTGTCGATTCTTTTCTCCCCTTGTGTTTTTGGTAATGTGATTTGATTGTCTTTTTTTGTATTTGGGTATCGTTGTCAAGCGCTAGAAACTACTCGTTGATCTTGGCCAGGATCCTATACGACGCCATTGTCAGTATTCTTTCGCCTTCTAGCTCATGGGGAAATGGATCGTGAACGAGGGAAATGAAGTAACTTACTCGCTGTCCCGGAACAGGGTGTACTCGTCCTCACCAACCTTGACGGGGGAACCGCCGAACTAAAGCACACATACACGTCAGCCATGCTATAGCTTCTCACAACGGCACTCCCTTCTGGATCCAAGTTTTTTCTCTCTCTTTCTTTCTTTCTTCCTCCCTTCTTTCCCCTGACCCTTCCCCTTCCACCTTGGCATCTCTCGTGGGGAGTATCTCTTACCGTAGGAATCAGCACACGGTCGCCAGCCTGCACGCCCACCGGCACGCGCTTGCCATCCCTGTCAAGCCCGCCGGGGCCAACGGCCAACACCTTGGCCTCGTTGAGTTCCTTGACGCTCGACTCGGGGAGGTAGATGCCGGAGGCGGTCTTGGCCTGAGCCTTGATGCGCTGGACAAGGACGCGGTCCAGCAGCGGGACGAGGGACTTGACGGAGCGGATAGAGGTGGCCTGTTAGAGAGCAGTGGTTAAATCTTCATTGCGGCTGCAGTAGTGGGGGTTGTATTTGAACAGTCATAGGAACGCCATAGTGAACTTCGTTTCCAACATCACGAGTCCTTGGGCTCGACGCGCAGCTTGCCCTCCAAGACAGATGAGGAGGTGGAGCGTGGTGGTGCGGACTCACCATTTTTAAGATTCTTGAGTGAGAGGTAGAGAGCACAAATAAGGGCAGGATGCAGCTGAAGAGAGGTGGTGAAGAGGATCTTGGGGAGAGCTCTTGAAGTTCTGAAGAAGCGATCGGTAGAATCGCATAGAGCTTCTAAGAATCTAAAGAAAAAATTCATGACTAAACACACGACAGGGGTTAGGTCAATTGGCCGCTGTCGGTGCCGTGGTTATCCGAAGTACTAGGTATAACCGGAAGGACTGCTACATAACTGTGCAATTCATATTCAGTAAGTATTCTTCCAAACGCAGTCGTTCAATGCTTTTGATTATGAGCTCATCTCCTCAGTGGTGCTGCTGTGTTTATGAGGCATTGTCTGGTGGACGCACTAATCCCCAGTTCCTCTGCCAACACCAAAGTTAATGCTTTGACGAAAAGAGTCCGCAAATCCAAACACCATCTCTTATCCCCCCCAAGCCTACTATGAGCTCTAAAATATGCGCTGGGCTGTCTAGTACCACCTGATATCAAAATGCAAACCAGCCCTTTGAAGGAAAGACCTCCTTGACGCCGCCACCCGCCCCAAGCGTTCACAGCTGTTGGTTCCGTATGCTCAACCCAATTTGTCCAAAGCCAATGGCGTCGATGAAACTGCTGCTGCTGCTTCTTTCATTTCGTGCCTTGTGCACCTGGGCATTTGCCAAGCAAGCGTGGCAGTCCGATAAGATGTCGCAAACTTGGTCCCAACTTACTTGGAGGTGCTGGGCTGCTGAGGGCCCTCCAACGTGTGTTTATGATCCTCCGCCTTAATCACCTGCCCCTGTTCAACCTGCCGGCAAATGATTGCGTTGCTCACCCAGCCATCTTCGAGAATCTCAGTCATCTTCGCTCGCTTCTTGGGGTCGATCTCAAGCATGCGTCCAATAATATGACGGCTCTCCCTTGGCAAAAGCCTCAAAATCCTCCAAGGTCCTCGAATCACTTCCTTAGCTTTGTCACCCGAGGCAGTTATGGTGGTGGTCGTGCCTGATGCTGGCGTTTCCGACTTTGGAGTGTCCTTCGCCGCAGCCTTTTTGTCCTCTTCCCTAGTAAAGAAATCTCTTGCTGGAGTGTCGTTCAGCGCACTCGTCGACTTGTTTGGTGGGAGCACCAGCTTCTTCGGATCGTGCCCAGGGGTCGGCTCTGACGCAAAGAGTCTGTACGAGTTGTCGGTCGTCCGCGGCACTTTCCACGGGAAACGTCGCAGAGTCATGCAGCAGTATATTATGGCCAGAGACCATATGTCGACCGCCGTAGGATCATATTTGCGTTCGTCATACACTTCCGGTGCAAGATATGGATCAGATCCCACGATTCCTGAGGACTGTGTCAGCTGGCTGTATTGAAGTTTCGCTTGATAAGTTGGGAAGACTTACCGGACGCCAGAACCAGATTGTTCTCGAATGGGTACTTGAAAACATGCGCACTGCCGAAATCAATGATTTTCATGATGCCGTGCTCGTTGACAACCACGTTGTCGAGTTTCATGTCCCGGTGTGCCAAACCCATCCCGTGGAGATATGTCACACCGCTGAGAATCTGCAAAAAGCAGCACGATACCTCTTCCCTGCTCATCTTGCCCGTCATGACAATGGCAAACAAGTCGTATGGTGCATACTCCATGACCTCGAACCATTTTCCCTTTTCCTGCACGATATCCAGTGTCTCGATGATGTTGCCGTGGTGGAGTGATGATCCTATGCAGTATTCCGCCGTCAACTTCTTTACATATTCCTTCTCTGTCTCGTAAGAATGCCGAGGCCGGAATTCCTTCACAGCAAAGACGGTATTATCCTCGCTCCGCTTCATCAGCCTCACAGAGCCGCCAGCTCCGGAACCAAGGACCCTGCCCAATTTGCCATATTTCGAAGTCAGGCCGTGGTCGTCTGCGAAAGGGATCTGGGAAGAATTGGTCCTAGTTGTGGGCGGAGTCTTGTGGCTAGATCTGACACTAGGTGCTGGCGAAGCCCCGCGCTTTCTGTGGCCCATTTTGAAGAAGCGCTTCAGATCTGACATGGAACTGTGCCGACTGTGAGCGGTACCGCCGCTGTCCTCCTTGTATAAGTCGCTGTTCTTGCCCAAGGCGCTGAGAAATGTAGACTGTCGCTTGTCCGTAGAAGCCCTCGGGAGGCTCAGCGAGGACTGGCTCGGCGATACCGGCCTTCCCTTCTTACGGGAGAAGACGAATCGGGGCTCTATGCTGCTGTTCTGGGGCTGTCGCTTGCTCGCCGAATATGGATCATTGGCATCTCCGGCAGGCGTGAAGGGGCGAGTATAGTGCGCGGAAGCGCGGTTCGGACTTGAATCGCGGGAGACAGGCAGAGAACCGGGGCCTACAGAGAACATGCCCTTCCTGTGGTCCGGGGCTCCTAGATACTCCGACATTGGGCGTTTGTGATCGGAAGTGGGCCTGTGAGGGAGTTTCCGGACAAATGGCTTCGGTGAGGTATCCTGAGTGGAGTCCTGAGGTGTGATCGTGTCGCTTGCTCGGCGACGCTGTTCTGAAGGCTCCACGATCTTGGGCTCGGATGCGCCATCTGTACCTGCTGGCGTGAGAGGCGGAGAGTTGACTTCCGGCCCACGAGGCCCGAGACTAGGTGATGGAATGCTCGTGGAGCTCTGTGTGTGCTGGCGGCTGGGATCCCGGGAAGAATCATCGTGGGAGGGCACCTTGAAGATGTCTATCAGCATGTGTTGGAGGCACAAAGAGCGATCAGGTGCCTCGGGATGGCCAAATGCGCCGACAGCCATATTGTTCTTGTCTTTGAATTTCCCAGCCGGTGATATACAGAAACAACGTGGAAAGTAACAGAGACGGTTGTAGCGAGGATGCACAGATTATCAACGTACTCTGGAAGCGGGCAAAGAATATGCCTCGAAGTTGAAGTGGTTCATCCTCTGGTCATGTAGTGAATTGCCTTGAAGAGACTCTGATAAGGCCCTCAGTTCCTCAGGGGAAACCTCTCCGACACGATCGTCTTTCGAAGGGGGCGACTCTGACAGGGAATGCTGAGGGTCAATCTCTTGGACTGTTGACTTGAATCGAACGGTGGGGCCGTCATTGTTGTCTGATTCTTGCGGTTCGGCGGCAGGCTCGGGCACAGGTTTGGGGGCAGTCAGAGGACCTATCCAGGCTCGTTAGGTCAGACAGCAAACTAAAACACTTTGGATTGCCCCCGGGGGTGGTGTGAAAGGCCACCTGTTTGAGGCATCGTCCAAACAATGACTGCAGGCGGGGTTGCGGGAAGGTCGCCGTTGCCGGTGGCGGAGCGGTTTGCTTACCGTCACTCGACTGAGACTGTTGATGCTGCGAGTCGGGCGCTTCGCCCTGTGTCTCTGGCGAGAGCCCAGCCATGGCGAAGAGGAGAGATTGGAGGCACTGCTATGGTGCGATGGCAATTGGTGATTTATTTGGTGGCGTATGGGGCCTGAATCGCGCTGCTTGTGTCGAAAGGCAGTTCGGGTGTTGGAACGTCGTGGTGGTGGTGGTGATGAGGCACAACTGGCGGGTGGGGGCTAATGGCAGCTGCAATTGGCAAGCAGGAGCAGGAGCAGGATGGATGACGGACGGGTCGGGCGATATCAGGCCGGTACAGGAAGGGAAGAATTCAGATCCGACACTGCAAGAAGAAGGGCCAATGCGATCCGAACATGAGCCGGCCCGACTTGGACCTGGACTCGGGGTGAGAAATCTGAAAGACGATGTGGGTTGCTGGGATATCGCGAAGAGAAGAAAGCCGTTCAGTCCTGGCATGTCACTTGTTCTTGTTCAAGTCTTTGCGTGCCCAGGTGGGTGTAGTGGGGCATCTGGAGATGGATCCCCGGTCGGCCGAGGTCTTGACTTTTCCTCTCCCAAGATCATTCACATGGCAGCATTGCTGTGGTACCAACGTACAGGGCATGCAATCGTAGTTGTCGGGATACAGCCATCACACGCGACACCGAGCTGACAGTCTTTGTGCCTGTGCCATCCGGTTTAGCGGAAAAGTCTGTTCACTTAGTATCGCCATCAGTCCTGGGGGCTCTTGTGGCCGTTCGTGGCTCGTATCACAGACGCACGAGCCTCGCATCTGAGCATCTGCAACAGTGACACTGTTATAAGGCTGTAAAGTTTATTTTTCCTGACATCTGCTTTCATTGGGCAAGGAAGTATGTCGTCATGTGGATCTTGTCACTGTCATGCTTCATGGATCAATTCGTTTTGATTGTGCTAAAAGTTTCGAGTTTCTGATTTCAAACTACATGTGACTTCGGCAAGCCCGGCCGACAGGAACATGGTATCTCGAATGGTTCTCACTCTAGAAATCATAGACGTAATGCTGTACTAGTTATCCCGTGACCGAGCTTCGTGCCAACTACGATGTAAGTTGAAGTATAGTTTGTATTATACTTTGTATGGCGAATTCAAGGGTCCTATGCAACAAAGTTATATTGTACATCAGCATACGGATGTTAATCTTGGATCTTAACTCTGTACAGTCCAAGGTCTCCGGGGCCTGTTGCGGCCGCAGTCTTCTCGCACGACCAGACACAACCTCGGCTGTGCATTGTCCGTGACAGTACATTCTGACGAACGAGACCGTCACATTTGACATGCGAGCAGGTGCAGAGGCGTGCTACCAGCTTGCAAGTTATAACATATCTTGTTAAGCGACCTCTCCGCCAAAATAAATCTGTCATTGCATCCCAAAGCTTCCGCTGGCGCCGCTGACCGTTCGTTATCCAATGGGCTCCGCGCACTAGTCACATAATGACGACAATACCGGGAAACAGCATCCGCTAGATAGTTCAGAGTGCGGTAGATCTTTGAGAAGACATTCGATTGACAGCCAAAGCCGGCCTGCATAATCTAGCCGAGCCGTCGCGTGTCATTGCCACTGGCACGGCTTCTTTTTGTGCCAACAAACCAGGTACCAAAGTAGCCTAAACATCCCGAAACAGCCTTGTTCACGCTCGTTTTGGCCTTTCAGCCTCGGCATATGGCTGTGCGAAAAAATTGAGCCCCTGGATGTCACTCGCGACCCGGCGCGCAGGCCCCCAGTGGGGGCTGAACTGCATTGAGTTCAAGGCTGGCTGGGCAGGTGCGCTGTAGCAGACCGGACTCCAGGCTGGCTTGTTTGGGACCGACTTGGAAGGCTTGGCCCGGGGTGGGGTGACGGCCGCCATGCAGATTTGATGAGTCGTCCGGAAGATCGGGCTCGGACAACTCGGACCAGAACTTCCTCACAACTTAGGTCGGAGCCAGGGCGCGGAGCCTTGGGTTTCGCTAAGATTCCGAGCAAATACATCTGTTTCTGAAGCGTTCGTTCGCAATCGGGGTATCGTCTCCGGAGCTGATGTACAATATTGGCACAATGTCGTCGATGAGCTGCCTCTCCTGAAAATGCTTGCAATACTGCCACCCTAGATAGCAACCAGGCCTGAACGCCAGCTTGAAGACTTTCAACCGTAGAGCCTTGTCCTGGAGAAGCTTCGTCATGCCACGACACTGATACCGATCGATTTGGCCTGGAAGATGATGGCCTTGCATAGCCCCTCGAGGGACAAGCCCGACAGCCGCAGTTCACTCTGCTTGATCTTTGCGATCTCGTAAATATGCTTCAAGCTAACCGTTCCTGCCGAATCGTGGCCCGGCTGAGCAGCGCCTTTCCTCTTGCCCTTCTTGCCAAGCGGGGCTCCGGCAGCGTTGAGGAGCAGCCAGGAGGTTTGTGGCGTTCGCACGTCGAAGTGGAAGGATCGGTCGGGCCGTACAATTACGCGGACGGGCATCGGTGTGCCCACGGTGATGTGTGCTGTGCGGGCATTGAACTCCTGCTCGGAAGTCAGCATGAACCTCTGGTTTCGCGGCGTGGGCAAGCCATTGCAGGTGCCGTGTCCAGAGTACGAAGGGGCCTTTCGGCGGTAGCGAGGAAAACGTGGCCGTACCTTGCAGAAGTCCATCGACTTGACACCCTTACTACCCAAAGCCGGACCAACAGGTGGACTCGGACTGGCCTGTCCAGCTCCCACAATGAGCTTGACCATCAGGTCGACCTTTGACCCAGCCTTGGACATTGTGCCTTGCTGTTATTCGAATGTCCGCGCACGTCGCGTTCGTGTCAAAGGTCCGGGTCCCGGCTTGTCGGCGACAGTGAGGCAGAGGAATTTGGTGGAGTTGCGTCGAGATCGCGATGCGGCTAAATTTTCTATGCTGGCGCGCCAGAGGTCCCAGGAGCTTTTGCATTGATTGACAGGGGGCCGGCACCGAGCTGCTACTATGCGGGACGGCGGTCGGGGACCCACCTGGCTGCGATGTCCCTGTGCGCATGCCTGCCGATGGTTCCGGACTGATGTCAGTGGACGAGGCGCTGGAAGCCCCTCTATCATGGTCATCTTCAAATTCATGCCTCTCGCTTACTTTGTACAAAAGCATGATTGTTCCACGTCAGGCGCTGAATCATAGCTGCAGGCTTGTTTCCTATTCTTCTTCTTCTAGTTCCAAACCTTTCTTTCTCCAGCTCTGAACCCATTTCCACCTTTCAGCATCGCAATTCGACAACCACTTTGCAGACCTCTCCCAAAAAAACACCATCAATCACCAGTCGAGATGTTCAAGTGGGCCCAGAAGCAGTACGCACAGATCACTACTCCATTTGCATACACACCATCAGGACTGACACAACTTGATCCAGATTGGCTGATGTAGCTGGCACCAAAGAGCCCATCTATGGTCCCTCTGCGATTCGGTCTGTCGCTGAACAAGCGAAAGAAACCCCCTACACCGAGCTTAAGAGGGAGGACCTGAAGTGGCATGAATTGCACACAACGAGCGTGGAGACTTTCACCTTCTACGTCTTTGGAGATAACGGGTACAAGGGACTTGTCCAGGTCATCTATAGCAATGTGGCGTATGTGCTCAACCCTCCCTAGTTGATTCTAACTATAGCTCTAACCCACACACTTTTGCAGCGGGATCCGCACCACTGTCCAGTTTAATTCCAAGGTCTTCTACCCAGATGCAACCAAGACACCTCTATGGTGCTCCACACAGCTGAAGGATGTCGACTTCAGCGACGACAAGTCCAATTTCTATGCCCAGGACTGCGCTATCGAACTCTCAGCAGACGGCAACTCCTACACTATCAAGTCCATGAATGACTCCAAGTCCGTCGTCAACCTCACCATCACCAAGGCTGCCCCAGGCTTTGTCTGTGGCAAAGATGGCAAAACACTCTACGGCACCGACCTGTCTCACCCTTGGGGCAGCATGAGGCATGGATTCTGGCCCCGCTGCACTGTGGAGGGCACCATCACCACTCCTGATGGCCCCATTGACTACAAGGGCAAAGGTCTCTTCATCCACGCCCTGCAGGGCATGAAGCCGCACCATGCCGCTGCCCGGTGGAACTACTGCAACTTCCAGGGGAAGAACGTGAGCGCCATAATGATGGAGTACACGACCCCGCCTTCGTACGGTTCCACCAGCGTCAACGTGGGCGGCATCGCCAAGGACGGAGAGATTATTACGGCCGGGTGTGACTGCACGGTCACGCACACGAGGACGAAGCAGGATGACAGCAACTCGTGGCCGGAGCCGGAGGCCATCAAGTTTGAGTGGAGTGGCAAGAACAAGGACGGCAAGGCGGTGACGGCTGTGCTGGAGGCAGAGCTGGAAAATCGGCTGGATAGGATTGACGTCATGGCCGAGGTTCCTGGGTTTGTGAAGCAGATCGTTGGTGCTGCGGCTGGTACCAAGCCGTACATTTACCAGGTACGTTTTACTGTGTCCGTGACCCATGGTTTGTGCTTGTCTAACATGTGTTATAGTACTCCCCAAGCAAGCGCCAGATCACTCTGAAGCTTAAGGTGGGAGACCAAGAGACGGTTGAGGAAGGCATTCTGTTCAGCGAGGCCACTTTCATCAGTGAATAGACTGGCGGCCGGATCGCTTTGGTCGAGCATGAGACTTCACAGGCTCGTCGATAGATGGCTTTGGTTAGTGAACACCTGGGTATCTTGCAGTGTAGAGATGCATTCTGGCGTTTGGGATGGGTAATGGGTGGGTGGGTGGTAGAACGGCTTGGGTACTTACTACACCTCTGTTGTGGTAGACGGAAGCATATGGTGCCGTCCTAATTCATTCCGGCAGAGATACTATATACAGTATACATGGAACTCGCTCACTGTCATTAAATCACTCTCTTGAGATTGTGTAATTTAATTGAGCTTGAATTACTTTCTTCATCTTTACAAACTGGAGTGCAGGGCTATTGTATTCACTGCTAGTGCAGTCAGCCGTCCAACCACCACACATAATTCCAGTTTGCCTGACAAAACAGCACCTACAGTTAGATTCTTGTTGCAAACGACAAACAGAACACAGAGAGACTCAAAAATGAAATGCTGGGTCGATACGTAAAAGACCTCAGAGGAAAGAGGGGCAGGCAGGGAAAGCTTATCTAATCAGTTTTCACTCATCCATCTCCATTACGAGTACCAGTAGGTACTTACCGTTTTCGTTTTACTTGCCGTGCATTGACCTTGTCACTCCTTCACTTATACACCCTCGATTTCACCACACACAACCGTCGAAAATGCCGCCTTCGACCATTCCTGATCGCGGAGGACCCTCGAGCCTAAAGCGCCCAGGTCACGGCAACTGGATCGGTGGAAAGTCTGTCGGAGGCAAGGGCGGCAAGCGTCACAGGTACATCTTCACTTCACCTGGGCACCCACTGTGGCAATCGCCTCAGGTACGCACCACTTGCGCTACATGCTGATTTTGTGCTACAGAAAGATCATCAAGGACACCATTCGCGGCATCAGTGAGTCGCTTCAAATTCAACATGTTTCTCGAGGGAAGGCACTAACGCGGGCATGCTTTGTCCTCGCGCAGCTCGTCCTGATATTCGGTTGGTAAACATCCCAGTCCGAGTCAACAGTCGGCACGACAACAGCTGCACCGTACCCTCGACCTCACTCCCACGTCAACCCAAGTCTCGCAGCCACACAGCGCCATCAATCACTGCCAGAATTCGTACTGACTCCTTCTTAGACGTCTGGCGCGTCGTGGTGGCGTGAAGCGCATCTCAGCTGGGATCTACAATGACGTCCGTGATGCGCTGAAGGCACGCCTGGAGTTGATCCTCCGCGACTGCGTCACCTACGTGGTGAGTTCACCTGCACAAACTCACTTGAAAAAGGCCATTGACTGACTTTATGGTTCCATAGGAGCACCGCAAAGCCAAGACTGTATGTATTCTCGTCCCATACCCAGGAGCGGGCCCCCTGTTGTTTTTACACCTTCTGACTCTTCTCATCAGGTCACCGTCTACGATGTCATCTACTCTCTCAAGCGCATCGGCCGACCCATCTACGGTTTCGACCCTGAGACCTACCAACCTCCCGCAAAGGGTGCTAGCAGGCACCACCGCCACGTCTAGGGCACCATGGCTCTGTTCTTTCCACTGGAGAGTAGAGGGGGCCTGTCTCCGTCTGACACGGAGAGCAGATCGCCGAGATCATTATGGACGTGGGAAACGTTTCTGATGTGTAACGGACCTGTGCGGTATTTGTACATGTTTTCTTTGACTTGGTGTTGGGGTTTCTGTCATCTGCTCTGGTATCTGTTCACTTCTTTCGATACCACAAGCTGACTCTTCCTGCTTCCTGTTGGGACGAAAGGCTATCTGGAGAGGCTTTTGTCAAGGTTCATTAGGGCGTCTAAGGGGTTGTGGGCAAGGCAGCAAATTTCCACTTCTATTGTTTGTCCTGTGGTTCTGTCCGAATTTGTGGTAGGAACACATGATGTTTTGAGGACCATGCCAGCATGTGTGGGGTTGTGGGGAGAACTTCAATGACTGTTGGCAGACAACTTATCAAACAGCCACTGGTGAGATCGCATTCCATCTCAGCCCTCTGTCCACATTGCATATATGTAAGTAATTGGCAGACTCTGGCAGCAGATACTGTTCTGACCCTACATATTCATCAGTGGGCGAGGCACTTGGCTACCTACCTACTTAGGTAAGATGTGCACATGTTATGTGATCCGAGGGCTCTTTCCCAAGTGTGGCTTGACGCGCAGTATGGACCTTCCACCACAGTTATCTCAACCTTCGTTCACTTCTGAAGTGTTGCCACCCTCAAGATTCAGAAAACAAACATCACACACTTCCTTGGTCACAGCAACCAAGTCCCATCAGTTGCTGCATTTCTTGGCTTACAAACATATCATTCTGCAGAGCTACACGATTACTTCAACACACAAGCCCAAGATGAGCACTAGTCCTCCCAAACCAGAGCAGTCCCAAGGAGGCTCCCCACAGGATGACCCCCCAGAAGACATTCCTTGGAGGAATGGCCCCCCAAAGGATGATCGAAGGCATGCAGCTTATGAATTTTCTATACAGCACTGCTCTCCATTCACTAACATCCCATCTCCAGCAAGAACAAGGGCAAGGGAGTGATCAGGCCTGAGACCAGCAGCAGTTCAAGCAGTTCAGTGCGACCACAGAATATTGAGGAGGCTGGCCATCCACGCTTCATCAAGACCATTCATCCCAGCAAATCTCCCTCTCGTCATTCTGGGTCCCATGCTTCTCATACGTCCACCTCTGGCATCGCACACCTTCGAGCCCAGGAACGCGGTGAAGGCTACCATCCCACGGCCCACTTTGAGTCGCACCTTCAGCCTTCCCCCAAATTGGACAGTTCGGAAGCCTCTACAGAACTTGAGTCTGATGATCAATGTCTTGAGATGAAAGCCTTGCCTCCACACCCACACCCACACCCTGGCCGCAGGTTGTCTGCCTATGACGACGACCAGATGACCATTGTGCCTAGTTCAGTCTCTTCAAGCCGGAAACAATCAGTGATAAGTCAGCAAACCACCAACCGTCCCACATCGGTGTGCTCAGGCCAAGGTGGTGGTGCCCTCACCACTCCACAACTCAAGGCATCTTCAGCGCACAAGGAGATTCAGAGGCAGTGGACTCATCCAGCATCTATGCCTGGGCATAGGCTCGGCAAGGATGAGGGGGTTGTTGGCAGACAACCACCGCCTGTTGGCTCCATGAACGCAGCACCTGGAGCTGGAGCTGGACAGGATGATGACTCGGATCGAATCCAGCGGCAAGCCGAAGGATGTGCTTTGAAGACAGCTCTCGGTGGTTGTAGGAGAATTTGTTTTGGATGAATGGCCTCTCCAATAGATGGTCTTCCTGCGGGGTTTGATTTGTTATGAATGGGAAGGGTTGTTACTGCTTTGTTGTTTGTAAGTGGAAGAGACCACTATTTAGTATTTAGTAAGGCCTGGGAACATTGTTAGGGGTGGGTTTTCTTTGGGATGCATTGGAATGAATGGACTGACAGACTATGCACTCCAACTTGCTTTGGGTGCTAGATCGTGTGCCATTGGACAGCGTTGCATAATAATTTTCCCTTGTCTACAGCCTGAGTATAATATATGTATACTCCATACATAGTAGAGGCCATATCTGTGTTCTGTTCTCAAGTACATACTTTGTACTTTGTGTTGGGGACCCCTGACAGTCTTCCTGCAGCCTCGTTCATCTCCACATTTACCCGCTATTCTCGTTTCAAAACAGCTATCCGTGCCCCACTTTCTTGGCACCGCGCAAATTTTGGCCCGGGTGTAGAATTGACAGCATCTGAAATCAACGTTTTTTCGATATTTTGACGCTTTTCGCACCACTCGCTGCCGCCACAATTTGACTTCTGTTGTTATATGGTTCTCTGATATCGTGGCTTTATTTCTAATGTTTCACAGCCATTATAGGCCGCCCCAAACTTTATGCACACGATCTAAGCACGGTAAAGAGCATATTCCAAACTAATATTAATATATTTCCCAACGTTATGGTCGTCAATAACGTATATATTACACCTAACTAGATTTAAAACCTTCGGAAATAGTGGGAAATATCTAAAATATTATATAAAAAGCAAGACCACTTGAGGGCCACGATCCTAAAAAACTACTATATCAATATTAGCAAAGCGATCTAAATCCCCCTCCAAACCTAATAAACATATATTTACCTAGAATTCGTATATAAACGCTCCTCGATATGCTCGCGAATAAAAACAACCTATACCTCGACGAAATATAATAATGGCTAGCTAAAATGTTCGGGATTATGGTTATAATCAGCATTATATATATGGCCTTGATTAAAGCTAGCTAAAGAAATAAAAAATTATTAATAATTACCACCGAAAAAAACGAGATCCTCTATACGTAATAAATTATCGACCTTTAATAATACCGGCTAAACCAGCTTATATTTATAAACGAAAATAGAATAGATAAAAGAAATAGCTTAAGATAGCGTAAATAGGTGCCTAAAGGTATACGGCTAGAGCATATAATCCCTAGCGGCGGTAAAACTCGTAGCATCAAATATCAAATCCTCCTAGGCCTCATTTTAAACGGGATTATCGCGTTTTCGGTATATTCGGGCATAACGGACAAGGAGGGCTTTTTGATATAGCTAAAAGAAATGCTATTGCCGGCTATAAACGATTTCCCTAGGCCTAACTCCGTAATCGTAATAGACAATGCTAGCTTCTATTATCACAAAAATATCGTTAAAATATATTGTATAAAAAGGAATATAAGGTTACTATATTTGCCAGTATACTCTCCTAACCTAAATCCCATCGAGCTACTTTTCGGGAATTTAAAGGCGTATATCCGTCGCCATTATCAAAAGGCGGAGGCGAAATAGGAAAGCGAAGGTAATGGTGATAATGCATAGAAATAATTCCTAATGGACGTTATAACTATAATTAAAGGTAGGCTGCCGCAAATCAAAAGGCATTTTAAAAAAAATCGGGTTTTAGATATATTATAAAAAAGAAAAAAAAGAAAGATAAATAATTAAGGGTTAAATAAATGAGATTTAGGTTAAATAATAAAAAATGGCATAGATTTTAATTATTAATTAATATCCAAAATAGCTAAAAAAAAATATCTAATATAGTTATCCCGTCGCCAGGATTATATAATTCGTAATAATTTCGTAATTCTCTAAAGTTACTTTTTTACGCTAACGAAAATATCTTAATAACCATATATCGTAAAATTATTCTGAAAAAAAGGAATTAAATGGAATTAATTAATCTAAAAGATAAAATTATTTTTGGGTTAATTGGTTATTAAAAACCTACCGCGATTTCGTGATATTTAGAAACCTTTTCCTTTAACTTCCTTCAGCCTATAAAAGCTACTCCCTACACCAAACCCCTATTTCCAATATCTATTCTTACTCCTTTATCAATTCTCGTAGGCTCTCGTCAACTCTTAAACCTTAACCTATAGCCTCCGTTGTATACCTTCTCCTATTATCGATTACGAAGGCTTAATATACGTTGCCCTAAATTCGTCCTCACTTTCATCGTCATCATTTTCCTCTTTATCCTCGTTTTCCGGCTCTAATTATATCCCGATCGACCTCTTTAACTTTAAACGCTCAGATTTTAATAACCGAAATCGCTTAGATAGCTATAACGCTTTTTCTTCGTTATTTTCTCCAGAACCATTATTAATAAAAGACTCGGGTTTAGTATTGCTAGCTAAGGTAATATCTAATCCTGCTTTTATAATAAAATCTTTTAATTTCTAACGGATTAATATAGGAATCCTTCTTAAGATATCATTATCTGTATACCACCTATTACCGATATTCCCAACCTCGCTTAATTTCACCCCACCCTTTAAAAATAGCTTTTCAAACTTACGCAAAGCCTCCTCCCCTAATAAAAACAATAGCTATTAGCGATAAGCCTTATATATTCATTTTTAATATTATATTTATATAAAAGGGCTATCCAAATCTGGCGGGGGCTTTACGGATAATAAAGATGATATCATAAACCTCTTTTTATAAAACCGTAGCGGCGGCGTGCCTATTCGCGATAAGGGCGCTCTAAAATAAATCGATAATAGCGGAAACGGTCCTATAAACGGATAATTTATTATACTACCTTAAATAATCCCTAATATAGAATTTATAATTTACGTATACCCGTTAATATAATATTAATAATGAAGGAATTATAGCGATTAATTAAAAACGTTTTTAAAAGCCCTATTATCAATAATATATAGCTAATTTCCGCCACCGCTATATACCGTTAAAGTTATATTTCTATTAATTATAATATTGCTACCATTTATAACCCTCGTCCTTTTGCCCGGCAATAGCTTTCTTTACAATAACGAAGCTATCGTAGCCTTTATAGCTACGGCATTATTATCACCGCTGTGCTGGGGCAAGGTGTGGAGGGAGTATTTGGGGGGTGGTGATAGGATGTCTTGGGCCCTGATCAGGGTAGGATTACGGGTATAAAGTAGTTAGGACGGTGATTTTCTTTTTAGGCCCTAATTTTAATTTTTAATATTTATTTTTTTCTCCTTCGTTTTTACAATTTAATTTTAATACCCCCAACTCTGATCAAAACGTGACCATTCTAAATTACGACCTTTATATGCTTTTAACTTTATATATACCCCGATTCCGATTCTCCTTACCGGCTTTAATAACGCCGTTAAATTAAATATCAATAATATCTTTTAGCGAATCCATTATATAGGCCCTACTGGCCATGCTTTAGTTCATTGGTCCTTCGAGCCGGAATATTGTTTTGTGGATTTACAACTTATATTTATTTCTTTTAACGGTTATCAAGATATAGCTCATTATAGAGCTCTTTTTAACGGTTCGGTAACCATATCTTTATACTAAGCTTTCTAAATATCCTTTTTTTTAAATTAGCGTTTGGTATTTTCCTTAGCTTACTACTCCCGCAATAATTTACCCCTTTTTCGTATTATATTTATTTCGGCTTTTCTCGGCGTCTTAACGATTTTCCGATATAATCCCGTATCTAATCAGAATAATATATATATAACGACAATTGTCCGATATATAAGATAAATATATTGCCTTTAATAGCTTAGAAATATAACGCGGATCTGCCACGGTTCGGGATGGCTTTTATAGATTAAAGAGTATATCTAATATAACACTACCTATCGAAACGGTTCAAAGATATAACGTATATCTATTACGGTATAGGACGGATCTTAGAAAATCACGAAGGTATAGGCTATAAAGGTTACGCCGCCGATTTAACGGGAAAAAAGGAAGTTAGATATAAACCCTAACGAACCTAATTCCTTTAATCGGAAATAAACGAATTCCGGGTTTATTTTTTATATTTATTATAGATATAACGTATCGAGGAATATAGGCTTTACGGAAACCTTATTAAAATTTAAGCTATATAAAGCTTTTAAATCAAAGAACCTTCGTATATAAAAGAAGGAGGATTGCTATTTCGGAATTTCATAGAATATTAAAGCGGCAAAGATATAAGAGCTAGCAATTAGCTATAATTCTGATTAGGGTGGTATAAAAGAAGATTAGATATTGGGTCATTCTTCGAAGGACGTTTTCCCTTTTTTTTTCTCCTTACCGCCTTCGGAAAATTATAATTTTATACCGTTAATAACCCCTCCTTATATACCTAATAATTCGACCTTATATCTTCGCTAATTAAATATATTTATATACCGATTTTTATAAACCTTGCTTATTTTTTTAGATCTTTGCCCATTCCTTTATTCGAATATTTTTATTTAAGAAAAAGCTTCGGTATTAAAAATATTATTTTCGCAAATTTTATATAATTCTTTATATTTTACTTTTTACTCTTCTATATTATATCTAATTAGAAGATCCCCGAAATCGCCGACGACCTTTTTGGCTAGAAATAGCTCAAACTATCTAATACTGCTTTAGCCGATATTAAAGGATTTTCTTTTAATAGAAAAAATGCCCTATCTATAGAAAACCCACCTCTTTAACATCCTCCTATTAATTACGAGAAGGACGAAAGTAATAATAATACCTTTATCCCTCCTCGTAGCCGACGCTTAGCCAAAAGCCAATCTATTAGATATCTCACCCGGGCTTATTCGTTATTCAACGCCTATATAACCGAAGCTTTAAACAAAGCTATTAAAAACTCGTATATAATTCGGGAGATCTTTAAAAACAAATTAGCCCACCCTTTTGATAATCATGATATCACCGAGTTTCTCTTAAAAGTTGACGTTATCAAACGTCGCCTTTATTTTAATGATGAAAACCTGATCTCGGCCCTATAGCAGCAAACTACCGATATAGCCCTGGGCATTAAGGTTAAAGGGGTTTTACAATATTATACAGATTAGAAAAACACTTAGGCCTATCTAAAAAACGCTTTTATCTTTTATAATAATTAGCATAATTTCCCTATTAGCGATCGGCTAATAATATTAATATAAAACCGTTATCCAAAAAAGCCCGAGATAATGATATCTCTCGCTTTTACCTATAATCGGTACGTATATATGATTGACTTTCAAGAAAGATCTGATCAATCTCCTTATTAAGCTCGCGAATTTTATAATAATCTAAACACTAAATAAAAGAAGCGGCTTATTTAGATAAGCTATAGGATCTTCGAGCTTAAGAAGGGTTTTTAGTCCGAATTATTTCTTAAAATTCGTAAGGCGGCTAAAGGTATAATTGATAAGCGCTAATTAAATAAATATATCTTAAGCTTATAAAGCGAAACCAAATACTCCCTCTAAGAACTTATGATGGGCATCGATCTAATTCGATTATAACTTTATATACCTATATATAACTCTAATTAAGACATTGATTTTAATTGAAACCCCGAATCTATTACGAATCGTTCAATTCGGTTTGCGCCGGTGACTAAGGTTGTTTTACGGCTTTCTAATCCCTAGGCTGCTCTAGCGAAAACCCTACTCCGGAAAGCTCCGAATAGCGCTTAAAAAATTAAAGTGGTAGCGGTTAAAGAAGCTGCTATCGATAATTTAACCGAATAATTCGAATATATAAAGCTATATATATAAAAAACGTTCGAAAATATTATAGCTAGCCAGAAAATCAAGATAAAGGACGCTATAAAGAAAATAACCCTTTATACTAAAGGCTATGCCTATGATCAGATTCACACCATTTTGAATTTAAATATTTTTAAAGGTAAGATAAGGAAATAGCCTTCTAAATAAACGAGTTCGCCAATATTACCGCTATTATTCGCAAAAACGAGATTCCTTTAATCTATTATAGCTATAGTAGCTCTGATCATAATATTTTAAATTATCTTTAACTAAACGAAATAATTATTTATAAATTTTTATATATTAATAAAATCTAAGGCGTTAATTAAAAGCTAGAAATTAAGGAAAAGATCGAGATAAATGTCGATAAAGTTTTAGACCCCGATACTGTCCGATCATGGCGTAATAAGCCCGGTAGTATCGTTAAGTACGCTCTTGGACGATTGGCCTTTTTATTCCAAAACCATATCGCCAAGCCCGTAGTGAAACGCTACGAAGAGTAAGTAGCCAAGAATCTTCGTAAAACGGGTAAAGCTAAGTTTGGTATCGGCTTTATCGTTGATAATCCTTATCCAACCGCTTTTAAAAATAAGCGAATCAATTACCTTTAGCTATAGCTAAATTCGAATAAGGTTATTATTGGCTTTTACGTTGAATATAATCCTTAGGTGGTTCGGAACTTTTATATTAAGGAAGCTGAAATGGTATATTTAAATGCCCTAGCTAATAATAAAAAAATAAAACTAAGCAATCCTTTTATACCCCTAAAAATCTCGATAAAAGATATGGTTAATTTTGATCGGAGGATATTTAAGCCAATTATATTTAGTTTAAATCGTTCTTTATATTCCGTTAAGGTTGAAGATATAACTGCTTTTGATATTATAGCGGAAATTCCCGATCCGGAAATTATAGAAGCTATATCCGTTCTATTTTCCGCCGCTAATCTACCCGTCCGCTAAAGCCGGCCTCGAGCTTTAATTAAGCTAAATAAAAAAATTAAAGTGCTTTTAATTTTGATTCTTATCTAGGAGATCGTTCGGCTCTTTCTTCAAAGAAAAACGAATATACCTAATAAAGATTTGTTTTAAATCGATAGAATTAACTAATCAATCATCTAAGCTATTATATAAGCTTATAATAAGAGCAAAAGCATCAAAACCATTATCGTCGAAATGGAGGAAGGGGCGCTATTAATTAGTCGCTTAACGAACCCTTTTATTAATATTTTCTAAATATATCCGAGCATATTAGCACCTTTCCGTAAAATTAATATTTCCGATTAAAATATAAAATATTTAAATTTAAAGAGCTTAGCTATCTAATATATCTTAGGAAAAGATTTAATTGCTACGGATAAGCTATCGCACTTAAGAGTAGTTCAATATGATGGGGAATAGTTAAATGTTATCCCAACGCCATCAAACCATAATCTTTTCTAAATCTTTACATTCGGCAGCTATTTAAATTTAAATAGCACTAAGTTAAGCATTTAAACGTTTAGTATTATAAAGCGAAGCATAAGCTTATCGCTGTATTTTAATATTCGTATAGGAGCCCCGACGAATAAGCTTTCTAATATGTTAATAAATATTTGGGCTAAATTTAATATTATCTTTCTATTATATATTAGAAAGAACCAGCTTTAAATAATGAGCGTTAAAGGTGTTAATTCTATTTTTTATGATGGTGGTGTCGTTAAGATCGTCGATATAATAAAGTATTCGATTTATATCGGTAATATCAATCTCCTATTTATTATATTCGTTATTAACGATAGTATAGACGGCATTATATCTAATATTATTCTCGGTATACCTTTCTTTTTAATAATTAACTATTAATTTAAAAAGATAGAGAATAAATTAGTAGCTAGATTATTATTTAGTATTAATCGATTTGTTTATGCTTTGGGCAATCAAGACTAATCTCCTTTTATATTTAAAATATCGGGAAATTAGCTTTGGATTCTGATTAGGTATATTAGAATCTAAGGATGATCGATTTCGTATCGTTAGGATAATCTTAAGATTTATTGTAATTTCAAATCCCGAAAGATATTCTTAAGCAATTCTATAATGGGGAAAAGATGATAATATGCTTGGATTCCCTTTTAATAGGCGACGTACGTTAAAAACTGATTGTTAAAAATAAGGGGTGGGATAAGCTAGTTTTTATAGATATTTTATTAAACCCGCCCTTACTATTTATTTATGCCGAGATAAATGGGCTAAGTTTGGCTTTTTTTGATCGGGTTCTAGTAAAGGGTAAAAAAGAACCAAATTATATTCTTTTTTAATTAAACGGTATATATAAGAAAGTAGCCGATAAAGTGCGTTTAATTAATAATATTCGTTCCGATAAGTCCGTCCTAGAAGGAAATATCAGTTAGAAATAACGCCGTAAAAAAAAGGTTGCAAACCTACCTTAGACTTCCCTACCTAGCGTCTATAACCGCTTCGTTAAATTAAGATTCTTAATTATATTTATTAGCGAGAGGTTTATAGACGACCGTTTGGTTATAATGATAATCGATAATTATATAATTTTATTTAATCAAAAGCGTTAATTATTTAGATATATTATCTTTTATTATAAGGCGGTGCTAAGGTGGGAATAGCAGTATATCGGTATATTTAATAAAAATATCGCACCGCTTTAGATTATCTGCATTATTGATCATAACGCTTTTCAAAATCGAAATAATATTGTTCTAAGAGCTTTAAAAACGGTAGCCAACGATATATTTCGTATATGAATTAAGCGAGGTATTTTGGAAAAATCGTATAGCGTTTACCGGAATCGCTAGTTTTTCGTAGAAAAGAAAGACGGCAAATACCGTTTTATCAATAATAGCTAAAGTTATAATTATATAACGATCAGAGATGCCTAGGTCCTTTTAAACGCCGACGAGTTTATTAAAGATTTTGGCATATATAAGATTTTCTCGCTTTTGGAATTTTTTTTTAGGGCATGATTAGGTGATATTGCATTTAGTTAATAGAGATTTAACAATGATTTTAATTCTATTGGGCTTTTTTCGAATATATACGCTTCTTTAGGGTATTACCAATTTAATAGCTTAATTCTAAAAGATCGTTAATAAATTGTTCTATAACCTGATCCCAATAGTATGCCGGCTTTTCGTTGATAATATATTAATTAAAAGCCTTAAAACCGATTACAGCGGTTAAAAGATTGCTAAACTATTTGATATTCGTCGATTTATCTTGGAATATCTAATCAATATTAATAAAATCTTATATAATATTAAGCTAGCTAATAGGATTATTGCTGCCGTTAAATCTTAATAGTATTATAAAAAGGTGGATATCTTAGGCTATATTTATAGTTTAATTAAGCGAACGCCGATGGACGATAAGGTTAGGAAGATTATTAAATAGCTTCTTTATGCTAATATCAACGAAATCAAAAGTTTTCAAAATTTATATAATTTTTATCGCGGGTGGTATAAAAAGATTGCTATTATTAAGCGCCCTTTTATAAACCTTACGAAAAAGGATGCTAAATTTTAATGGGGCCCCGATTAGTAAGCCGTTATAGATAAGATCAAAGCTTTGATTACCTCGAAGCTAATTTTAATAAATATCGACTATTCGGTAGGAAAAATTATTTTGATATTTAATACTAAATCTAAAGGATAGGGTAAAGCATTTTTCTATTATATTAAAAACGATAATATCTAATCCGGTACGAAAATGGTATATAGTTAAAAGCCGAGAAAGGCTATGATTAGATAAAAAGAGAAGCTAAAAGTGCTTTTTATTATATCCGGAAGTTTCGCTATTGGTTATACGGTATATATTTCTTTTTAGACATTAATAGCAATATTTTTGTTTAATAATTAAAAAGGTTTAATATCGATATACCAAGAGCTTTGATTACCCGTTGGCTAGGCGTAATCCGAATATTTGATTTTATAATCCGCTATATTTTAGGTAAAAAGAATTCGGTAGCTAATTCTCTTTTTCGCAAGCTTATCATTTAGGCCGACGTTAATAAAAAGGAAGCCGAGGAAGATATTAAAAATTGGGTTAATATTTAACTTAATATTTTGATTAGGTCTGCTACTAAGACTTTATACGATACGCTATTAAGCCTAAAGCTTTTCTAGACCGAGGATTCAAAGAAGCTGGCCTATATATCGGAAACTGGCTATGCTCTTTTAGGCTTTAAAATGAATCTTTCGTAAAAAGCATACTTCCGATTAATAGCAACCAAATATTAGATTATCGATAGCTATTTATAATATCGATTAGATCTATAGTAGGATCCTTAAAAAAGATATATAATAAACGACCTAAAGTTGCGACGTTAGATTATTCGCGAATATTATAACTAATTTAGATATGGTAGCCGAAAGGCGATTTATTATCGAGTAAGGATATTATATTATTAGAAAGGCTAATATATAAAGGTCGAAAATATATATCGCGTATATCCTATTTATTCTTAAATCGATAATAGGATTTTCAGCAAAAAAATAATTCTTATTTGCCTTAATTAGCCTTAGATAAAGATTCATATAAATTAGCAATATATTCCAGGTTTAAAAAGGAAGATTTACTTTTTGCTTAAAGCTAAAGACGATTTAACGGGTTAGATTAAAGCCACCGTAAAGCCCAGCCTAACCGCCAAAGAAATTACGGACTTTTTTTATAAATTTTATCTTATATCGCTACGGAGCTCCTTTGGGGGTGGTAATTAACGGCCACCAAGCTTTTACAGCTAAATTCGCTATTAAATTTCGTCGTTTCGAAATACGTAAAATAGTGGTTTCAATATATAACCCTCGGGCTAATAATATTATAGAAGGAGGGCATATTCGTTTTGCTATAATTCTTCTTAAAATGTTTGGTTATAGAGCAAGGGTTAGCTAGAAAATTCTAAATATAGCGCTTTTCATCGATTATACCACTTATCGTTTTAATTACGGATATATATCGTTTTTTTTAATGCATAGATTTAAGCCTATCATTCTTATAGAGATTAACGTATCTATTTAGCAAATTCTAGCCTAAGAATATAACCAAAATCTTTTAGATATCTTAGATAATCGGGTCAAGATGCTCCTAAAATATAAAGAAATTATTAGGAAGGCTTATAAAAAAATATATAAGCGATAGGTATTAGCGGCGTATCGCCGTAGCTTAAATTAGTATTTAAAGAAGGAGCGGTTGGAAATCGGTGATATTATTTTAAAGTATAACGACGTCCGCAATGCTAATCATAAAGCAAGCCGGAAATTAGAATATCGCTAACTTAGTCCTTTCGAGGTAGCAAAGGTTTTTCCGAAATAAGCTTACCGTTTATAAATAATAAAAAGCTATCTAATCGTAGGAATATTTTTAGCTAAAAGATTGAAAAAGTTTATATTAGATAATTGAAGGATCTAATAGCTAGAACTTCTAATATTATAAGAAAGAGATCCTGATAAAGAAAAGAAGGAAATTTAAAAGCGCTTAAAAAGTCTTGCCTTAGCTTTTAAGGAAATTTGGCCTCCGCGGGTAATCTTCGCTAACGTACCGCCAACCTTAACACCGACTCTTATCCTTTCCGAAAATGAATCTAATAAGGAAAACTCTAATTAAAATAAAGATAAATTAGAAACCATTTACTTAATAAGGATAAAAGCTTAATAAAAAAGTGTAAATAAAAAAGAAAAAGCTCAAATTATTTAATTATCTTAGGTAGATATATAAGATTCCTTCGAAAATGAATTTCTGATTAAAAGCAATTAAGCGGAAGTTGATACCTTCCACCCTAAACCCTTTATATTTTCTCGATAAGGTTTCTCGGTGGTTATTCTTATATAACGAATTAACAACTCCGCTCCGTTATAACTTCTCCGCCGGCTATTATCTCGGGGGTAGGAAGAGAGCGCTAACTAGCGCTTTAATGATTTTAGTTTTTTGGCTTGATTTCCTTACGCGATTTACCTTTTTTGAAAGCACCATTATATTCGGTTCGCTTCGATAAAGCTAGGTGCTGGTTATTTAGGAACACTACTATATTGGTTCGCTCCGATAAAGCTAAATGCTAATTATTTGGGAACACCATTATATTCGGTTTGCTCCGATAAAAGATAGCTTTGGCTATTATAAAGCGTCACGAAACCTATCCTTTTCTGTAATCCTGGCTTATTAAGCTAATTGCCCCTTTTTCTTTTTACCAAATATAAGCACACCGGGATTACTTTTAAAATAAGGAAAGCTTTTAATTAAAGAACCTTGCTGATTTTAGCCCGCTTAAAGGGTTAAAAAAGCTAACATTAAGCCCAACACCAAATTCTCCTTTAATTTCCTCATTATTATACCCACCGGTGCTAAAGCAAATCGGTATATTAACATATACAATTATTTTAAAAACACCTACAATATCGAGATACCCAACGATAACCCCGTGGTCAACGTCGGCACTAACGATAACTCTTTTACCTACCCGCCGAAATATAAATAATATTATACGGCTAAAATGCTAAAGCAAAGCTAAAAAGATCGCTTTTAGGGCAAGGAAGGCCTTTGATCAAAGGGTTTTATTAGCATTTAGCCTATTCAAGGACTTCAAAAGGCCAATATCGGTCCTAATTAAAAAACGCACCAATTTGCCAATCAGAGCCGCCCATCGTAGCCGTCCCTCGGTTCTAATCACCGAAAGGGGAAATAAGGCTATATTTAGCTAACTTTTATCCCCTTTTTCACAATATCTAGCCTAAATAGATATAATAACCATTTAAGCGAATATTTGAACAAAAAAAATCATATAACGATTTCAATTTCGATCTATATTATACTAATGCTAAATAGAACCTTAATCGCTTAGCTACTATACACCTATATATAATCTTTATAAACATTGAAACCACTAATAAACTATTAAGGGAAAAAGATATACGATAATATATTCGGCTTTTATAAAATTCCCGGAATACTTTGATTAAACGTACTTAGGACTCTTTTAATAAAATCAGACGGTTTAACGGCTTTCGTTAGATCAGGATAAAAAGAGCTTCAAAGGTAGAAGACTCGATTAGGGCCTATATAACGGAGCATATAATAGCTACCCTATTACGGGCTAGTGCTATATTCGAAAGATAAAAGCGGGTTTAGGAAATAATAAATCAAAAGGATTCGGAAGTAGCTAAGGTTCTACGGGTAGCAATGGACTAAAGCATCTAACGGGAACCCTAGCCTTTAGGCGCTGGTTACGAAGAATAGCTAATTAAAAGGTAAAGGTATAATCGTTTTTTTTTATCTTTTACTTTAAATCTCTATAATCCGTTTCCATTTGCTTTACTACTCTGATCAATATAAGCTATAATCTAGTTTAAACGGATATTCCCTAAATCATTCCCTTTATCAAAATCAAAACATTTCATTTTATAAAAAAAAAAAAAAAAAGCTCCCGAAAAGAAATTCATCGTTAACGGCTACCAAAATCTAAAATTACCCCCGTTCCAAAATATAATATTAGATATATCTAAAGATAATTATTATATATCTATTGCTCTAATCACTATCCTAAATAATTTTCCACCTTAATTCCTAATTTTTCCTTTTCTTTTTTATTAAATTAAGAAATATAGGCCTAGCCTCGCTTTTCTTTTAAAGAGATTTCTTTTTAAGCGATAGCGCTTTAAGACGATATACGAAGTTCTACTCCCTTTAATCAGCCTTAGGCTTTTTAATAGCTTTAATTAGCTATTAACGAGAAGGTAGAACAAAAGGAGATTTCGAGGCAGAGGCAAAAGTTTCGCGAAGGCCTGGCTTTTTAAAAGATAGAGCTAGCTAAAAAGAAATTTAAAAAGGAGGAGGTTTCGAGGAAGAAGCCTTTATTGGTGCGGGTGGAGCTAGCTAAAAGGAAATTTATAAAGAAGGAGATTTCGAAGAAAAAGCTTTTGCTAATAAGGGTGGAGGAAATATGAAAAAAAAAAAGATTAGCGGTTTTCCTTTACGCTAAATAGATCTAACTAAGGCTAAAAAGCTCTTTTCTACTTTACCCGCTCCGCCGCTTTAATAATTTCGACGTCCTTACCGTTATCGATACGATAAATCACGTTTAGCAATAAAGCTAAAAGATATATCCTACAAAGCTTATTTCCATACTTTAAATATCGTCAATCTCTAATTAAAATCGGAGGAAAAGAAAAAAAGGGTATTTACCTTAGCTATAACGCTCTTAATAACTAGAACATCGCTATATTTATTAAATATATATTTATTTACCTCTATATAATAGATATAATTAGCGTACGCTCCTTAATAGAAATTAGGGATAAAGCGGTATTCGAAAAAGGGAAATATAATATATAATTTCAAATTTATATAATTAAATTAGTGGTAATTACGGGATTAATAGGCGAGGTAGCAATCGTAAGGGTTTATATTCCGGTTGCTAAAGAAAGCTATAACGAATAATACTCCTTTTCAAGCATCGGTAGCATCGCTAATTAGAAATAGATACTTATTAAAAAGATATCCGTTATTATATTCGATAAATATTCGGTTAAAAAAGCGGCTATTAAACTTATCTCGTACGGTTTTTTAGATTGCTTATTTATATCTTAAAAAAATAATATAAAAAAGCTTATCGATATTTTCTTAACTATCTTTCTTAAACTTTTATAAATAATAGCGGTAATTAATATTCCCGCGAAGAAAAGAGAAAATAATCGATAAAAAGAGTAAGCGGGTTTTAATAAAGTAGCTAGTATAGCCTAGATCAATCGGTTGGCGGTAAAAAACGACGTAGCAACCATGATTAAGGATTAGAGCGTCTTTAGCGGATAAAAAGATAGGTTCTCCTAAAAGGAATATTAGCGGGGCGGTAGAAAAGCGCTAAGAAAAAATTTAAGTAACGGAAAGAGATGATCTTTAAAGAGAGGGTGTTGGTTTATAAGAGGAAAAGGATATAGAAGAAAAGCTTAAATTCTCCCTCGGAAAAAGAGCCATTTCTTTACCTTTGCCCTTGTCCTTATTGATAATCGTAAAGGAAAATATAGATATTTTGATTAAGGTTGATTAAAAGCAGAGAAAGAATTAAAAGGAGGCTAAAGAAATTATTATTAATTATTGGCTGAGGAAAAAGAGAAAGAGAAAGGAGGATGAGGTGGTTGTTATTTGAAGGAAAAGAGAAAGATAAATTTGATCGCTAATAACAGAGCGCTTTATAACGCTTTAATTAAATCTGCCGGCTATACCCAATCACGCTACTACTTTATTATTTTTCTTTATTAATAATTATAAAGAGTCACCAACCATTAAGAAGGAATTAGCAGTTATAATTAAGTTAAGGCAAATTTACCCTTGATCAAACCTATTACAATTACGATAAGCAAAGCAGTCGCTATTATAACTATTATCTGACGGAAGGAATATAAGGGTCAAATCTAATTTAAAAAGAAAGTTTTTTTTTTATTTGTTAATATTTGAATTTATTCTCTTATATATATTTACCTCTATATTTTACCTTTTTTATTATTTTCAATCCCTTACCTATACCCACCACTATCAACAACAATAATAACCTCAATTTTTTCACCAACACCTGAATATTTTCCTTTTCCTTCCTTTCCGACCTTCCCTCCTTTAATCAGACAATATAGCTGATCGCCGGATAAATACCCTTTTTCGAAATACTCCTTTTCCCTTTTCGCGTAGCTTTTTTGCTACGAAGACCCCTTCTCCCGAAGATATTTAGATATATAGCTATATTCTTTGGGGCCTTGCCCGACCTTCTTTTGCCCCTCTTTTTCGGTATACTTTTAATCTCTTCGAGATTCGGGAATAGATAAGGAATGCTACCCTTATGGCCGATAAAGATATATTAAATTTAGATAATATAAAAGATTTTAATTATAAAGAAGCTATAATACGAATAATTACGAAGGCTTTTTTTAAGGAAACCTTAAAACGGATTGGCAATTCCTCTTAAGCTAATAGCTCTTCTTAAGCTAAATTCCTTCGTTCTAATTAAAGCTCCCGTAAACCTCTCTTTTCTATATTTTTAAGGTTCGGGCCTAAGCAAACCGTTTTATATAAAACCCACCCTCCGCTATTATTGCCTATACCTAATATTGATTAGATTATGCCTTCGGTAAAGGCTAGCTCCGATAGTTATTTTAGCTCTTATACCCGGCTAGCCGATTATCTTCGAAAGCGTTTTTTAAGCTTTCTCCGCCGATTTGATACCGGGCTTAACCGGCTAATATTTATTAGCAAAAAAGCTAGAAATTACTTTTAGCTTTAATCCGCCCGTATAAAAAGCATAATAATAATTCATACCGGGATTATGTTTTTTAAATTATCTAATACGCGAGAATTTGGTCTTTCTAGCGCTCTTAGATTCAACGAAAGGCCTGATTATACGTAATACCATTAAAGCAGATAAAGCTTTGCCAAGCCTACGTTTAGATAAGATATCGCTTAGGCTCCCTCTAATACTCCGTATTTCGTCTATATCCGCCCAATCTTCGCTAAAGATATAATTATAAGCAAGCATGCTCCCTTCTTTTTATACCTTTTCCCGATAATCGCCTAATTCCACTGTAAAAATTAAAGAAAAGGCCATATCTTAGGAATATCTATTGCCTTTTATATAAATAATCTTTATAATATTAAAATAGCGATTAGCGAAAAAGAGTTCACATTTAATTTCGATATAATCAATCTAGTTAATTAGTAGTTTATAAACTTGCTCGAAAATGGGGTTCTAATATTACACCAAAGCTTTTTCGATTTAAATAAAAAGGAAAAATCGAATTTTCGGATCCAAATAGTTTATAATAATCTAAACGTTCGCTAAATCGCTTTTATTATCTACCGGCAATAATATTTTAAAATGCTAATTTATAATAAAGAAATAAAGATAGCCGATTTAATAAATTCTGCTTTTAGAAAGAAAGAAGAGGAAGTAAAGATTTTAGAAGGCATTTTGGATTATTATATAGGGCTTAGGTCTAATCGGAAGAATAACCTAAGATGGGTCGAAACGATTAAATAAACCAATGGTGCGAGCTATGGTTTTTATATAATCAATAACCTAAGATTCTTTTTCCGGGAGCCTGATCTAAATAAAATACGGTATAGCGATTAGATCCGGAGCGTTATATACTTAGGAATCTTTGGTATAAAAGCGAAAGAGCAAACCAACATAAAAGGGATGCTTCGGGGAATTCGATCAAAATTTAAAAGGCTTGATACCCCTCTTTATAAGCCTTAGAAAAATCAAATTAACCGGGATATATTTTTTTAGATATTCGCTTACTAAATCTTAAAAGAAGGCTTTATAGATTAGGAAGCAGAATTTAAAGAAGAGAGCTTTATTTATAAGCAGCTTAAGCTTAAAGATTATAAACTAGGCGGCCGTTATTATCTTATTTGTAAAAAAGATATAAATTTAAGGCAATTTATTTATAGGGAAGAGCTCCGAAAAGAGAAAAATATTAGTTTAAATAAAGATTCGGATAAAATTGTTTTAATAGATATATCTTCCCTGGTATATTCGCTTATCCGGCTTAATCCTTTTGGGCTTATATAATTCCGACGACGAATTAATATTATTAAACCTAATAAGCTTATTATTCGGTTTTTGATCAATATTGCTATAGATAGGGATTATGCTATATTTCTACCTTATTATACCTTTGATTTTTAAGGTTAGGAGAAGCTATTAAATACTTTTGCAATATGCGAGCTTATCCGGGAGAAATAAAAGGAAAAAAAGGTTGAGAGGGCGGTTAAAAGGGCTATACGGAAGGGAAAATAAGTTATAGGTAAATAAGGAATAAATTTGATTCGAAATTCTTCGGTAAAAGCTTTGAATTTCGAAAGGTGGTATATATTAGGGTAAAATATAAAAGGAATACTTAAGGGTGGGGATAAGATATCTTAGGCTTTAATCAAGGTAAGATCACGGGTATAAAATAATTAAGACGGTGATTTTCTTCTTAGGCCTTAATTTTAGTTTTTGGTATTTATTTTCTCTTTTTCGTTTTTATGACCTGATTTTAATGCCCCCAATTTTGATCAGAACGTGATTATTCCAAATTACGATTTTTATATGCTTTTGAGCTCGTATGTACCCCGATTCCGATTCTCCCTACCGGCTTTAGCAACGCCGTCAAGTCAGACGTCAATAACGTCTTTTGGCGAGTCCATTGCGTGGGCCCTACTGGCCATGCTCTAGTTCAGCGGTAGCGGTAATTAGTATTCCCGCGAAAGAAAGAGAAGATGATCGATAAAAAGAGCAGGCGGGTTTTGATAAAATAGCTAGTATAGCTTAGATCGGTTGGTTAGCGGTAGAAGACGATATAGCAACCGTGATTAGGGATTAAGGCGTCTTTAACGGATAAGAAGATAGGTTTTTTTAAAAAGAATATTAACGGAGCGATAGAAAAACGTTAGAAAAGAGTTTAGGTAGCGAAAAGAGATGATCTTTCAGGAAAGGGTATTGGTTTATAAAAGGAAAGGGATATAGAAAAAAAGCTTGAATTCTCTTTCGAAAAAGGAGCTATTTCTTTACCCTGGCCTTTAGTTTTATTGATAGCCGTAAAAGAAAATATGGTTGCTTTAATTAAAATTAACCGAAGGTGGAGAAAAAATTAAAAGAAATTTAAAGAAATTATTATTGGTTATTACCTAAAGAAAAAGAGGAAGAGAAGGGAGGATAAGATGGTTATTATTTAAAGGAAAAAAGAAAGATAAATTTAACTAATAACGGCAAAGCGTTTTATAACGCTTTAATCAGATCTGCCGGCTATACCCAATTACGCTACTACCTTATTATTTCTCTTTATTAATAATTGTAAAGAATTACCAATTATTAAAAAGGAATTAGCAATTATGATTAGGTTAAGGCAAATTTACCTTTGATTAGATTTATTATAATTACGATAAACAAGGCAATCGCTATTATAATTATTATTTTATAGAAAGAATATAAAAGTTAAATTTGGTTTAAAAAGAAAGTTTCTCTTTTTATTTGCTAGCATTTGAATTTATTCTTTTATATATACCTAAATGTAACTAGTCTAATTAGTTTAAACTGTCCAATGTAAAGCTTACCCCGAATTTTTCCAATTTACCCCGCTTTTTAGCGCCTTTTTTCGGGCAATCGGAGGCGTCGACCGCTTTCCTGGGCATTATAGATTCCAACGACTACCTGGGCAGTCTTAAGCGAGAATCGCATACCGCCTTTCTTAATAATATATCTATTTTCTATACCGTTTCCGGCTCCTAAGCGCCACCTATTTATAAATTATAAGTACGATGTATATATGCTTATTGGTAAGAAACGGATTTTATAGGTAGGTTGGCGGTATTGATATGCCTAGTATGTTTTTAAATTGTAGGTAGATAGGCGTATGGGAAACGGAGAACCGAATATGGAGGTATATGGATGGGTTGTTACTTTTACCGCCTTCCCTTTTCGATATGCAAGGGCTATCTAGGTATCTAGGTACTTTTTATTTATCGTTTCGCGTTTTCCCGCCATAGGCCGAATCGGCCGCCTTGCTCCCAGGTGCCTTCACCTTCACCTCGCCTTCCTTCAATTTAACCCATACTCCGTTTTCTGCCATACGTTTTATTACGAATAATCGGAATATTAATTGGATGGCAGTTGAGGGTATATACACCTGGGCATTTGAGTTTGAATGTATATAAGCTAGATTTCTATGAATTTAGTGCAGCTAATAAATTATGGCGTAATTGTTTATATTGAATGAGTGTATACGAATTTATTATATTATCGCTTTTTGGAAGATTTTGTTATTATATACGAGTATGAATTTCTAAATCTTTTTATATGGCTTTTAGATATTAGTCGTTGGAAGGCTTACGGTCGCAAAGCAGACCTAATCTTTTCTTTGTTTTATTTTGCTATTTACCACTAATTAAAGACCATCTATATAGAGCTTATTAGCGCTTAGCTTTTAGGCGTCCTCCTTTGCTTATTTATCTATAGAAGAGACTTTTAGATGATATAAATGACCGTATTGATAATATAGATACAGATAATTCAGATTCTTATAAAGCTTTCGAGATAGAATTTAAGTCGGGATCAGGGTCGGGATTTGATTTCGAGCTTGACGAATGTAATAATCCCGTCAGCAATGATCGTAAGAGTTAGCCCAAATTCGCCCTAGCATATTTAAGCATTAGCGAGTAAGATTTTTATCGGTAGAAGATTTAATAATATTCGTCGGCTAGACCAACTATAGCTAACCATAGCGAATATATTGCGAAGATGGTTTAAGCGAAAGAGAAGAAATAGATCTAGTATATACTAAATGTCTATCTATAGCTAGTACGAAGTGATATTTAATAAGATTTGTAATAGATATTGCGGGTGTTGACCTTTGTAAAATATTATGCTACCTGGACGCGGCTTTATTTAAAGTTTATCTTTTTTAGAGGGTCCGTTAGTCGAGCTCGCGCATTAGTAAAGCCAGCATAATTAAAAGTTATTGGAATAATTTTTGTATGGTTCATGTTGAGAAGATTTTTAGGTGGATGATTTTCGAGATTCTCCGTAATATTAATAATGTTTATATGCTAATTTGGAGATATGCTGGCTGGTGAATGTAGGCTTTGTGTTGATGAATTTTAGTGGATTAATGGCGAATTAGTTCCCGAAACTAATTTGAGTATAGCGAAGAAAGATAAGTCGGGTCTTTTTGTCGATGATCTAGATAGGATACTTTATTATTTATGGGTTAACGATAACGATATTATATAGCACGAACGTTTGTGTGCTTAAGTAGTATTGATCTTTATTATCGTTGGTGCGATATCGATACGATCTAACGCTTTTATCGGATACGTCCGTTACGAATATATCGAATTTTAAGTATTTCGATTATTAGATGGCAGCCTTTATGCGCGGATCGGCCTGATCGTCAACCTCGAATACGTCAAAGCTAAAGCTGGTGGTTGCATGGTCTTCGGTTTCTACGAAGAAGCCAACTTGCTCTACGACCCTGTGGCACATATGCTGGGCATCGCTCTTGCAGACCAGGCATTCGTCAATGGCATCACGGACCTCCGTCAAGTCTACGCTATGCGGGTTCGGTACTTCACCAACCCCAAGGGCGCGGCCGAAAGAAAGCCGCTATTCGGCCACAATCATCTGCA
The DNA here is from genome assembly GCA_003671545.1 of Ophiognomonia clavigignenti-juglandacearum. Lineage (NCBI taxonomy): Eukaryota > Fungi > Ascomycota > Sordariomycetes > Diaporthales > Gnomoniaceae > Ophiognomonia > Ophiognomonia clavigignenti-juglandacearum. Next base: position 3,298 of record PYFS01002547.1, on the reverse strand, counting down.
GGCTCTATGCGAGGCTGTTCCTTTATACTTAGACCGCAAAAACGAGATAAGATAGAGGAAAATTAGGGACGATATCAACCGACGGACAGGCAAATTATTTGGGACCACGGCGTTGAAATTTAAATGGGGCGTGCTAAAAACAAAAAACCTTTATAAACGTAATAATATTAAGGGGCTAGCTAATAAAATTGGTAAAAAATGGATAAAGCAGCCAAATGATAAAAAAGAGGCGAAGAAGCCTATTAAAAGCGCCGAGAAGATAAAGATAAAAATAATAACGGTCTTATAAGCGGAAGCGCGGTACGAAATGGTCCGGGACCATCGGTTTTTAAATCTATAATAGTCGAAGGCGCTTAAATAATAAAGCCTTAAATTTATATCTCGTGATCTTCGAATCCTTAAATAAAAAGGAATATTTATATCGAATTAATAATTAAACAATCTCCCTAATATGCCCAAAATAAAATCATCTCTATTTACCTAATACCAAATTCCTAAGTAAGCTCTACGCAATTAACTCACTTCTATATATAATCGCTTCGAATTAAATCTAAAATCCGTCAATAATCTATCGAAAATTCCGTAACGTTATATTAAGCAGCCAGATTTAGGCATATAGACCCAAAATAATATTCGGTATATCGCCGCAGCTATATTATTTATATATTTTATATATTTCTAATTATTAATTATATAAAATCATTAAAATCACCTATATATATCCGTATATCGATCTGCTATTAATAATATTATTAACTATTATAATAATAACTAATAAAGTTCCCGTTCCATCAACTCTACCACTTTGTCTATCACCAATTTCAAAATACCCAACGTAAATAAAAATAATATTTATAATTATATATATCTAAACTATAACCGAGCATATATCCGATATAAAATAATCGGTGCGAATAGATAGGCGTCTAATATTTCATACCGGGCGATATTAGATATATATTTATATTGCATAGGCTAAATATAATAGATAACAAAATCGCATCTTCAAAATCTATTAAAAATCATAAAGCAAATAAATCAATAAACTAGATTATATACGTATATAACTATAAAGTTTAAAAATAGAACTAGAAATAATTATATATAAAATTAGCTAGATATACGGAATTAAGGCTTAATAAGCCTTTTTTCAATAAAATCTCAAAATAAGATGTAAGCCATATATATATATTAGATCTTATTTAATATAGAGATTAACTTTAGACCAGAATCAGAGCTTATATAGGGATCTAATATAATACCCCTTTATCATTAAGATTTATTTGACATTGCTTTAATAAAGAAATATTATAATTCAATCCTTCTTTTCTTTACTAAAATCTACCCCGTAATTTCCCTATATGACTTTAATTTCATATAGACATTGTTATCTATATTCTTATTAAATAATATACCTTATTACGATTGATTTCCTTAAAGATATTGCTTTCCATTTATTCCTTATAATCATCATCCTTCCTTAAGTCAAACGCCTTTATTAATAATTCAAAAGCAATAATAGAAATATTATTATCCTTGGCATTTATGAAAATAATTATTTAATTCCTCTTATATTTCAAAACTCCTCTTCCAAACTAGATATGCTTATCTTTAAAGCAATATTTAATAAAAGGAAAAAGGGAAAATATGATTAAAAATATAATTTATATTTATTTATTTAGCATATTGAAGGTTTTGATATTAAAAAACTTGAAAATATATTTAAAATATATAAAACAGCTAGATAATTTATTCCTTTTTGCTATATTTTGAAAAAAAAAAAAAAAAAAACAATAGCATAGGCGGCAGGCCATTATAAATATATACCTATTAATATAGGGGCATATGCCAAAGATATTTGCACCTCTAATTAAATTATCAAATCTGCCTATCTATAAATCCTATTTATTTATTCTAAGGCTAATAAAAAATATTCCTAATATAAATTGGTTTTACTAATTCGCTTATTTATAATCCGCATTTCGGTAAAAAAAAGCTTAATCATTTATAATAGCAATAACACCTTTCCTATCCGGAGATATATATCTTTTACATTTTCTCAACACTATCTTATAATCATAGATTTATCATTAAATAAGGCGATTTCCCCGCTTTGCGCCATTTATATCATTTATACTAATATTATAAATTATTATTTATATATATCGAGGACTAAGAGATATCTCAACAATCCCAATATAAACCAAACTCTCCGAAACATTTACCTATATTACCGCAATTTAAAAAAAGATAGCCAAAGGATCTTGTCGCCTCGCCTTATAACTTTTTAATATCGTTTATATATACAGTATAAAGAAATATTTATATCGAATTGGCGGTAGATATAGGCCTCGCCAATATAATCGAGGTAAAAATATCGATTTTATAAAACGCTCGTATAGAAAACTCTTAAACCTTTTCTTGCTGGTCTTGACAGATGGACTTTCCCGGTCACCTTTCAGCTTATTCTTTATATTTCATTATATCTAATTTCTTTAACTAACCAGCATATATCTTAATCATTTCTTAAAATTCCATCTAGATATTCTTATCATATATCTTCTCCAAAAAAGCTAATATATCTTATATTATTATAATTGCTTCTTTTATCTTGATCTTATCATTAGAATCCTAATTCCAAACCAATATTATAATTTCTTTATATACCTTAAAAATCTTTATATTTATAAAGCCATATATCAATTTATAAAAATCGATTACCTTTAAAAACTTTTTATACCTTTTTTCATATATATTATCCTTTTTTATAGCTATATTCATTTCGATATATAATTTATTCAACTCGGATACGAAATCAATTTATATTTTCTATATAATATCTGTTATTATTTAACGAATCTTTTAATCCAAAATTCGGATGATTTTATTATAGGTGCATATCATGAGAATGCACGATTACGTAATCATCATGATTACATAATCATATATATATAAACTATAATAAATACTATAGTGCAAAAATAACGATAAAATATAAAGAATTGGCTGAGATATAATAAAGTGCACAAAATATAATTAAAATAAAATAATTATTTAAAATTCAATAATTAGCCAGCTAAATAAGGTTTAGACTATATATCTATAACCTACAAGCACTATACTATAATATAACTATGACTTATATTTAGGTCTGATTACGTAAGCAGGTCACGTGACAGAACCTTCTAGAAACTACCAGAATCGCTATTACCGGAAATACTTAATTACGATTATAAATCAGTTATTTCTGGAAGATTCTGTGTGAGTCATCACATGATACGATTATGACTCATCGTTA
>PYFS01002546.1:0-111464 GCA_003671545.1 Ophiognomonia clavigignenti-juglandacearum | reverse complement strand
TCCTTTTTCATATTTTCAACTCCCCCCCCCCCCGCTGCCCGATCCCCCCAATTCAAAAAAACCCACCCCCCCAAAAAAAAAAAAAAAAAAAAAAAAAAAAAAAAAAAGAGGGCCAGTGTGTCCTAATCCTGCAGGTTCCAACGACATCTACCATTGAACTCACGAAGTTGCTCGCCGGTATTCGAAACGCTAGCGGCAATGTGGCAACATTCTGTACCAAGCAACATGAAGACCCCAATGTGATAAGTATTGCAGCCAGTAAGTGATGTTATTATGATAACATGTGTCCCTCATCCACCCAGAAGTTACAGCTTTGCTGATTCAGTGCTTTCAGACTGGGAATCTCAAGAAGCTTTGAACAGCTGGTCCAGCTCGACAGACGGCGCATCGACACCTCGGGATCCTCAAGCTTGCCACTGGTCCTGTATACGAGGATGTTGGCATCTTTGCGGAAGACGCGCGGAAGACGTGATGCCATCGCTGGGTGCCACAGCCGTAGAGCTTGTATCCTGGTTTCGCCCGATCACTAAGATCGACGACAAGAAGAAAGAGCAGGCGTGGCACGGGTTTGGAGTTTCGCAAGGCCATCCGGGACCACCCACAAGCTGAAGGAGGACTTGTCGCTGGGTGGGGAGATATTACACTCCAGAACGGAGGCGTCTCAAGCAAGCGGTTCACCCGTTTCATTGGCTGGAAAAGTGTGGATGCCCATTACGAATGTAAGGAGACGCCGGCCTTCCTCGACAACATTCATTGGCTCATGGACAACGACGACGACAGAGTCGAAATGGTCCACTACTATTGGAGCACATAAAACACATGATGCTCATTGCTCGTCCTGATTACTAGCTCCAGCTGGTATCATTCCATCCTATTGCTTATAGAGTTCAATACCCATTAGCAAAAAAAACCATATGCTCATCACCAATCATGCCCACAAGAAAATATGTTGTTCATCGCCTGACAGAGCCAGGAGGATATTTCGTCCTCATAAATCCCACAAGAAGAAAACCAGCCCGGGCATCTATCTAGTCTAGGTCCAAAGAATTGAAAGAGGTAACCATTAAGTTCCCTCACAGGGGGTATCGTATCATGCAACCAAAAAAACATTCCAAAAATGCCAATCTCCACATTCACACATAACGTTGAGTTCCATTCAACGCGTCGACCGGCCCCGCAGTGTACGTTACATGCCTCACTGGGCCGTCAGCAGGCGGCATGTCGCTCTCAGGGACGACACCCCACGCCAACTGCCCCCACCAAACATCTGTCTCACCAGGCACGCGGTGGCTTCGGGCACTCACCACCGCACTGCAGCAACCACCTTCGAACGCGAGCGGATTGCCCACTGCACGCCCGTCACTCATCACTGCGTCCGGCACCTTCATTCCCACCGCCAAGCCGGCGATTATCAGTCCCAGAATGCCCAGCATACCTATCAGCACCACCAGGGCGACGCCACTGAACCCGATGCCCATGAGATGCACTGATGCTGTTGTGGACGCCGGCGCGGAGAATAATGACACGGTGAAGCACGCCTGACTGAGAACGAAGCCCATGGCCATGAAGTACGTCGCCAGAGCCCAGCTCACGGGTCGCGGGAGCGTCAGAAAGAGCGATGTGGTCTGCGCACCTACTGGCATGATGCTCACCCTCAACCCGCGCCGCTTGACGCTATCTGCGGAAGCCACATAGCGAGCGCTCTCCCTCGAGAGGAAAAAGGCCGTCAGCAGTGTATTGGTCGATAAGTATAAATTCGCAAGGATCAGCTGCGGTAAAGCAGCAACAAGGCTCAGGACGATGATGGACCCGTCGACAAGAAATGTCGCTCGGGATGTGGCGCGGCCGAAGGAGGAAAGCGTCGGTGGCTCGAGAGCTTGCGAAACGAGGGCAAGTGCGAGCCCGCCGGCAGCGAGAGCGAATGAGAGGCCAAGGAAGAAGGCAAAGATAAACCTTTGAGATGTTGAGGCGGTGCGAGACCAGCGGATTCCTCGAGTGGGCGCCCAATATTTTCCTTCTGTGAAATCCCAGTCGCCCATCTTGCTTCGCAGATTGAGTTTGGTAAGAAGAGCGTTTTTGCGTGTTGAGGGATCGGGGTCTTGTAAAAAAGAGGCGATGGCGTCGCCAAGTGTGACGAGGGGCTGGAAATGGCGGAGAAGAAGGGCGGAGCCTGTCAAAAGGACGACGAGAAGGTTAAGGGCGAGAACAGCGATGAATAGCGTGCCGTTGAGGTTCACGGTGCAGGAATCGTGGGAAGCGTCGTACGGTTGCGCGAGACAGGAGCTTACTGCTGCGCCGGCTACGAGAATGTGCGAGTCGGTTGTGATGGTCGGTGTTGAGGGATTGGAGGCGGCGGACGCGTTGAGGCCACCTGGAACAGTGGTAATGAGTGAGTTGGAAGTTGAGCCGCCGTTCACGATGAGAAGAATGTTCTGATATTCGTTGTTAAAGGCGGCACTGAACATGTCGGTGCAGGCTGAGGGAGAGAGTGTTGCAAGCTGATCATTCGCTGCCAGGCTCTGCAGCTGAAGGAGCTCATCACGGGTGACGTTCGCGCCGTTGTTGACGGTCGTGTTGGCGAAGTCTGCGCCACTGACAAATGACGACTGGACGGCAATGAGATTATAGTCGAATCCGGTTTCGCTGACGAAGACTAAGGAATTATATCTGCAGAGACACGTCAGTAACTAGATGCCAGATATGCCCCAGTCAAGGAGATGCCCACATTACTTGGGTGGCCACAGCTGCGATAACGAGGGCTACCGCCAAAACAGATCTCCCGGCCCCAATGTACCGACAATTCCGTAGTGATGGGACCCCAATCTCCAACCATCGCCTGCTTTCGTGCTCCTTCGCGATTTCAGACCTCGTTGGGCTGCTGAACACCTGGAAGACGTAGTTTGCGCCCACGAGAAGCACCAGAGCCGCCACGTTGATCAGCGCATGCAGTCCCCAGCTAATGTTCATGGCTGTCGAACAGGATCCGGTGAACAGATTCATGTCGCCCACCAAAAAGGCGACCTTGGTACCCGCAACGACAAAGCACACGAAGCCTGCGACCAAGATGAGAAGACCCAGCACCAAGTTCAACACCACGCCACTTCTCCAACCCACGGTCAATTTCCTCCAGCCGTTCGCAGCCTTCTGGTCCCCAGGCAGAATCTGTTGCAGCTCTGTCGTCGTACTGGTGCTTGTCACATGCGAACGCGCATAGCCTTCCTCCACATCGCCATCGTTGTTCATTACTAGCGCCATGTGTGACCGCTGAGGCTTATGATGCGTGACATTGACCGCACGCGCACCCCGGGCACCACCATTCTCTTTGCGGCGCGCAACCGTTTCGGGCGTTTCCCCGCGGATGAAGTTGACGACATAATCTGGGATTAGCGTGCTGTCGCGGGGGCTCGCTGGGTCGTCGTCGAGGTCTTGCTTCGGCGGATTCCAGGTGGCGCGGCGAAAGAGCGCAGGCGGCTGTGCGGTGAAAATGGAAAGGGTGTCGGTGGCTATGCTCTGGGTCTGGAAGGGCCAGTGAACGGTGAAGCCTTTTCGGCCGCGGCGCGAGGGCGGTGGGTCTTGTTCCGTCTGATAGGCGCTGGACTCGTTTCCTGCTTGAACTCTTTCTGCCGAAGATTGTGCTGTTGATGGCCTTCCTGAGAGTGAGGCGCTTATGATGGATGGCTCCACCCTGTTCATAGGTCAGTGCACTGTCGCAGGGATGGAAAGTCGTAAAGATTGGGAAAATGATCAACGCTGTTGAATCAATCCAGTACGAGGACATACCTCCGGACTGTTGTCACCATGCCATTGTGTCTGTGAACGGACACCTTGTCGCCGGGCATCTTCTCCGGCGCAGCGCCTTATATACGCCAGTGTGACTCCGGCATATCACGGCGAATTCCGGGAGGTTGTGAAAGATATTTTTCGATCGTTTGGATTTCTGTTAGGTCGAGGTGGTTCCAGTTCTGATGGAAACAGGTGCGAATCGAGTAAGAGGGGCGTCAACGAATGTGACCAACGAACGTGTGAAGGGATGTGAAGTGAAGGAAGAGGAAAAAGAGTGGCTACGACGACAAAGTCGACGAGAAGAAGGAATAGACGGAGAATGCGGTTGGTTGAGAGGTTGGCGCGAAGATGTGCAGCAGGGTAGTGGTCCTTCCTTCCTCATGATCGTGGGTTCATCCTTCCCAACCCATATCACTATGGCACACAAAGTACTGTCCCGTTCTGTGGTACAGTACGGAGTACGATGCATGTGCTGGGAGGTACCCAGGTAGGAAGTCGGAACATCGTCCTCCCTTGTGTCTGTGTTGAGGAAGGCAGCGAATGACCATGCTGTATGCTTGAAGTACCAAAGTACTGTGCTGGGGGTCCCAGTGCGCTGGACTGCACGACTGGGAGAGCCCCTGCTCGCTTTGCATGACGGCTTGTGGACTAGATGCAACCCCTGCCGCCCCTTTCTCCGACCTCCCAAACCTGGATTGCGATTCGACGCTCAGTCCACTTTCTATAATTACTGGAAGTGTGCTATACCACAGCAGATTGCAGACCAAACCAAAACCACAGTATCGATCCTTGTGCAAACCCTTCATCAGAGACGAACCAGTTTCTGGGCCAAGGTCTTGCCAATTTTTGAGATGAAAGGAGCTTCGTTGCGGAGACCCTCAAAGCCCGGTAAGACATGAGAGATCTGTGTTTCGAGATTTCCACGTTCGTCCGAGGCAGTTGCAGCCACAGAGACGTTTCCATGCGAGCCATCATGCCCATGTGGTGATTGGCCGCATTATTCCATACGTAGATCCTCTGGGTTCTAGCTGAAGGTAAGACACCTTCTGGAAACAATCTGCCCACACCTGTGAGTAGCGTACCCCATAGGAATATTTCGTTACTTCAACCTCGAAGTATCATGCAAATCGATCCGAGGCAAGTATCATGGAGTCCACTTCGACTGGGGAGGCACGGCCCCTACCTGTAGACACAACCCTGCTCGCGCTTGGGCGGGTGTCCACCGACATCAATAGCCGCGTACCAGGACCACTCTGCGTCTATCGTCAACATCCTCGCCACTGACAAGCCGGACTTCCGATGTTTTCCTGCTAAGGATGATGCGACGACACATCCCATATTGTAATAACGTTGACCTTTCATCCCACCTAGATTGAAACTCATTGCTGTGCACTTGGGCCCTCCCGTGTTCGGGGCAGCTCAACGATCCGTGCTTAACAGAGCTTCCCACACATCCCGTCTGCTTGGTTCCTTGGCCGCAACTCCTCAGATATCCCGTGTCAGTCATGCATTCTATTCCAAATTCGTTGTGCCGAATACTCGCCTTCGGCTTCGCTAAATTACGACTGGATGAAAGCTTGAAGCCAGGTTCTGTCACCAGGAAGACAAAGTCATGCAGTTCCGGAAAGCTTCTTGATTTACGGAGTATTTGTTTCAAACTGGCAGATCCATGGCAGGGAAATCCACACAACAAGGCCCATGCAGAGGAGCTGCAAACGTCTCGCTGACACTAAAAAAAATCCCTTGCACACAAAAGGGGCGCGACTTCACATGTAGATGAAGTTGCTCACTACAGTTCATGCGCGGGAGCAAACATGATATTAAAGGATGGCAGCCCCCCTCGCCAGAGAGCGGGCTGTGCAAAGTCTCTTTCAACTTCTGCATATTGGTTTGCCCGTTCTCCTCGCCGAAAGCATTGATGTACGCCCGGAGAGAATTGCTGCATTAAGACGACTTTCATATTGCCGGGGTTCCGGTCCAACGCCTGGGCTTTCTTGGACCACAGTACCACGGTTCCATCACAGCTGCCAAACCCAGTCCTTGAAGCACAGCGGTGACGATGCCTGTTTCGTTTCAAGAAAGAAGTATTTTGAACCACAGTGTTGTGAGTCCACAACCTCTCAACGGCGCAAAGTCTTGAGATAACCTCAGTCAACGACTATGTCAGTGAATACTCGGCGAGCAACCTTAGAGGCCACCAGCAGCATATGAATACCAACAGCTCAACGTCAGCTGTTACACGGGAAAGGTAGAACCAGGACCTAGAATCCGTCCCCAAAGCGAAGATCATGCGTCATGATCTACCACCTCTATGCGCATCTTGAGAGTGCTCAAGTCAGCTGGGAACACAATCCCATGAACCACCTTCAAGACATTCTAGGATTTAATTCGACACCTCCAATGAAGTGCCCAAAGTCCCTTGCATGAATAGCGTCGATTTCCCAGCGTAGCATCCGCCATATGCCGAACCGTGGCAGTGAAAGACCCCAGAGAAACCACACAAAACAATACCACCGTATCTGGTCATCCGCCCATAGCTCATTTCCATCTCATAAACAACAACCCAAGAATCCAATCTCCAGGAACACAAACCCTGACAAGCATCCCCCCATCCTCAAAACATCTCCTCCAAACCCAAAGCCTTCCTCACCACCCCCTCCTCATTCTCCCTCCCCACCCCAAGCAAACCCCCATCCGACGCCTCCCACCCACCATCTACCAACACACACCTCCCCTCGCCCTCCTCATACAATTGCGCGACCACCAGATCTAGCAACCAGCCTTGATTCCCAGCCCGATGCTTGTCCCTCCCGCCGTCCAGCAGCTCCGCCGTGGTGGCACGGCGGACCACCCACGCCCGGCCGGAGACGGCCTCGAACGCGCGGAGCAGCTCGTTCTGGCAGGTTTTGAGGGAAAGGACTTTGACGAAGCGGTTGGCTGTTTCCTCGGGGTGCTGTAGTATGCCGACGACGGCCTGTCCGATGCCGGCGAGCGTGGTCCCTGTAAATTGCTCTGTGCCGCTGTCGTAGATGGTTGCGGTGTGCGTGGTGATATCGAAGCCCATAGCGGGAAACTTCTTGAGTGCCTGGCAAGACGCACACGCGTAGCGGGTCTCAGCAAGCCTTTCACTACTTGGTTGACTTTCTGCAGCATGAGAAGGGACGAGTTATTAGTAGAGTAAACGAACTCACCCAATCAGTAGGATTCCCAACCGAAACCCCGGTCCACGTCATCTCGCCTTCCTCCGCCTTCACCCTTGCGTACTCCCACTGCGCGCGCCTTACAGCAAGCACCTCCCCAAACTCCGGCAGCCCTCGCATATCCGGGCCCCAGCCAAAGTCGTCGACCACAAAGCGCTTTACTCCCGCGGCCACGGCAGCGTCGATCATGGCGGTCTGGTGGCTGATTCCCGCGGGACCGACGACGCAGATCGCGGCGTCTTGGCCTTGGAGGGCTTCGGTGAGGGCTGAGACGGTGTAGGCGGTGCGGATGATGGGGATAGAGGGAGGGAAGGCCTGGAAGGTGGAGGGGGAATCGAGGCGGGTGATGATTGTTACGTCGAAGGAGGCGCGCAGGAGGGCGGTGGTTATGGGGGCGCCGAAGTTGCCTGAGGCCTGGAGGGGGGATCGGAGATGTCAGACGTGTTGTAGGGGTGTAAATGTGTGTGTGCTGAGGAGGGGAGGGTGACTTACGCCGAAGACTGCGACTTTGCGGATAGACATTGTGGTTTTGTTCCTGCAGCAGGGTGTGCTTGTGAAGGAGGTTCTGGAAAATGAAGAGATTATGGTGAGGGAAGCAGTGAAGCTTGGGCAAGAAGTAAACTATATAACCATGACCTGTGCACATACGTGTGTCAGCCCGCTTCGGAATTCCGCTCACGCTGTGGAATTCCGCAATGAGAACCACAATCCCTCAGCGGATAGCACAGCCTATCTCCAAAGAACCTGGTTACCTGAGGAAGGGAAAGAACGGAGTTTGACTTCGAGGTTTTCAAGTTTGGTCCATTCTAGCCGGCGTGGGGCATTGCACCGTGAGCTTGCGGATGTGTGTGGCGTGACATGCGCGTCTGTCAATTACTCTAGAGCAGACACACAAATAGTATGCCTAAGGAGCCTCACTCCGCTGCTGTCCTTCGTCACTCTCCGACCGTGACTCCATTGGACATCTTTAAGCCCAAGGGCAGCCCCCGTATATACTTCGCAGTGAAGGGCACTCGTCTCTGTCTAGCCAGCCCTTCTTCGACGTCCTTGTACATATCATACCTGTTTATTCAGTCAGCTCTATCTCAACAAGACGAAACCGAGAATAGGACTCACGCATTCATCTCCTCAATCGTTAGCTTGTTCCTCTCATCTTCGACCTTGTAGCCCTTGAATCCGGTGTTGCTCGAAAACCCTAGACGGCGCGTTGTAGGTCAGCAAAGTTGGAAGGGGTTCAGTGCAAAAGCACACAAGAGCAAGCAACAGTATGCAAAACGTACCGATCCTTTCATTGATATTGGTCGCAGCTCTGGCGGCAGAGGCTTGGACTTTGGTGGCTCGCGGCAATCGTGTCTCTTCATAGACCTGCAGCGCCTCTGCCACGTCACCGCTGAAGTAGGGCTTGCTGAACAATATTCCCAAGGCAGCGGCATCTTCGATAGCCATACAAGCACCTTGGCTTTGGTGAGGGAACATCTTCAGGGACGTTAGTCTGTGAACACGGAGCCGGTCCGTCAGATTGGCATACACACCGGGTGGCCTGCATCACCAAGCAGACATGTCGTGTTCTTGACGATGTAAGGGTATGGTTGACTGTAGATATAATATTAGCATTCGGGAACCAAGTGCCTGGTGGAAGCCGTCACGTACTGCACCCACAACCGCCAGGGCCGAATCTCCATGCCAGCAGCGAGATGGTCCTTGACCTGCTTGTCCAGCTCCGGATACGGCGCCAAAAGTTCCTCGACCGGACGGTCTTCAGCGGCCCAGGTCTGATTCGAGTAGTCACCTGATTCACGGGGAAAGAAGCAGTAGTATGAGAGCAAGTCCCCTCCATTGCAAGGGCTGAGCACGATCTTGTCCCACTTCCCCTCCTGGCCACCCCAGTACTGCAGCGCTGCGTCTTTCGAATAGTCGACCAGCCCTAGCTTGATCACGTCTTTTCTCCGCACGTTGGCGTGTAGACACGAGGAGTCTGCTGGTTTCTTGTCTGGCGTGAGCCCGATGAGCTTCCGGACGACGGAGCCGATCCCGTCGGCGCCGATAACAAGGTCGTGCTGGGTTGTGTGGCCGTTGGCGAAGGTGATCTGGCCAGTTCGGACGTCAAGTGCCTCGCACTGATCACTCCTGTCAGCCTTAGCCATCGCCACGGACGACATCCACCAGGTGACTGACCTTGTGATTGACATACAACCTCACCGACTCCCCCACCCCTTCCTCCTGCAAAGCAGCATCCTTCAGCATAGCATGCATATACTGCCGATGAAACATATAGCACTCAAAGCCCCACTTCTCCTTGGAGTCCCCCAGGCTATACACATTCGTCGGCTCCCCGGTCTTCCAGTCCCTGCTGATGAACTGCTTCAGGATGACCGGATCGCCCTTGTCGACATCGACGCCCCACTCGTGCAGCCACCGCGACCCATTCGCCCCGACGGAGACGGATGCCCCCACCTCGCCGGCGAAGTCGTTGCGCTCGTACACGGTGACGCTGTGGCCTGCGCGGCGGAGGGCTATCGCTGCGGCGAGGCCGCCAATGCCGCCGCCTATGATGCCGACGTTGAGGTGCCGCCAGGCTGGGGTTGGGTACGATCCCATTTTCTCGAGACAGACAGAGAGGGGTATTCTCGAGGCACTGTGATTGAAGTCCAAGGTGCGGCAAGGATTGCAACAAGTGAGTCGTTGCTTGGAAATGCTGTCGTGGTCCACACACAGCAAGGACGTCAGGTGGAGGGGAGGTTTGCGACCTGTCCCAGCCAGCGCTTGTCTCTGCACCGCCGACGCATATTGTAATGAATGGTTACAGGTTCAAGCGTATGCTGTCGATCCTTTCAACATCCGCCCCCATCGTGTCCATACCTGCGGTCTCGCGATGCTGTGAGGCCGAGGCGGAAGTGTGCGAGAGGGTGAAGACAGCGGCGGGTAATGCGCCTATAAGGTTTACTAAGTACCTAGGTAGTTTGGGAAGCTGCCCAGGCCTGAGGTGCCGCTGCTGGCTTCTCAGGCGGCCCGGCGGCCTAGGCTTGGCACCCTGTCGGCAATTGTACTTATAGGTACTTCTTACCTCTCATTGTCGGCTAAAGTCTCTCTCGCCCGTCAGACTCATCCTCGCATTTTGCGGTTATTCCCACGCACAACTCTTTCGAGCATCGACTCTCTACAGGTCCAACAACTCACCCCACCGCGGATACACCTTCGGCCGTTTCCAACTGCAATCAACTAGGCTGAACTCTCTAAGTCCGCCTCCGCCGGTTCCGGGTGGATCATCAGCCTCCGCAATTCCGCTCCGCCATACTTTCGCCCCATAACAACGCCTGCCTGCGTTCTCGGATCCAAGCCCAATGCCCCGGCGCAAGGTGCAGCCACAAGACAGACAGCGCTCGGCAAGGGCCTGTGACGCCTGCAAAGCTTCGAAGAAGCGCTGTGACGCAAACCAGCCGTGTCGGCTTTGTGTCAAGAAAGGGGTGCAGGACACGTGCAACTTCACGCCCACAAATAGGGATAGGAAGAGCCGACAGCACGCGTCACAGACAAGCGAGGCGGCGGCGTCCCTTGCCGCTGGGCCTGGAACGTTGCCGACGGACGTCAACGATGCGGTCTTGACACCTTTGTCTCTGCAGCCTGGGGCTCAGTCTAGTCACCAGCCGGACGTAGCTCGCCAGTTTGAGGCTCCTAGTGAGGATGGGGCCGAGGACGATCTCGGGGACACTGATACCGAGGCCAATGGTGACTCCAGGGACTCGGATGACAAAGAGCCTCAGAAGCCCGTGTTGCTCGACAGCTCTACTGGTGACAAGAGTAAGTTCTTGAGTGACGTGCTCTCTTCGCTCTCGTCTGTGTCGAGGATAGGGATGCCCCTGAGATACTTGACCTTAGACTCACTGCATGTATCCAGTATTTGTTGGCAACACAGCAGCATTATCGTTCCTCCGTTTCTTGCAGAAGACACTCAAACACTATGTCGGACCGTCTGGCTTCACCGACCGCGAGCATAGCCACAAGTGGTTCGAAGGGGTGGACCCCGAACTCAACTGTGTTTTCTCTGACGACCTGACGGATGACCAGAAGGTCGTTCTGGTCCGTCATTCTCTGGACGCCGTGAGTCCTCAGTCGTGTTGGCATCCCTTCCAGTGTACCTATGGCTGAAGTAAACCAGTCAAGCGGGTTCCTAGACCTGTACACACAGAATGAGTTGACGGCCCTCATCGCTGCATCCAAGACGGCCTCTGCAGCGAGCTCATCCACACAGATACGACCGTTGGAGAGAGCGTCAGTAGCATGTCTCTACATCATGATAGCTATCGGAGCGCAGGTCAGAGGGAGCTCGAAAGATGACCCTCTGCAAGCCTCCAAGTACTTCAGCGAAGGCAGGAAGATGGCCTTTGAGAAGATGCTGGAAGATCCGACCGTCAGCCTCGTCAGGGCCTTCATCCTGATGGCTTTCTACATGTTCGGGGCCTGTCGTCGCAACTCGGCATTCATGTATCTCGGGGTAGCTGCCAAGTCTGCTGATATTCTGGGACTGCATGCCGCAGCACAGCACAAACACATGCCAAAATCCGAACGAGACTCGAGGTGAGCTCGGTTGGTGTCCCCCCCCTGGTTCTGCCCCGCTGACAGAAGCTTCTCGCTGTCTTGTAGACTTAGGGTGGCCAGAAGTATTAGAGTGTTTGATATTGTCTGCTCCTCGATTTTGGGCCGAAGAGGAAGTGCGCCTATGATCCGCTCCGTCGACATCACCACCGGAGACATAGACCCCAGACTCAGCACACCGCGTCATCGAGACCTGGCGCTCAGAGCCAACTACGAGTCCTGCTCAATCCTCGAATCAGTGGTCAACAAGTTTGTCGACGATGGTGCTCTGAAACCTCCCTCGGCTGAACGTTTCCTCCAACTCCTCGGGGAGTGGAGCCAGGTCCTCCCTGTGTCTCTCCGTCAGCGGCCACGCAGCGGGGACTCTTCGCACCAGGATTCGACATATCGAGAAAGAATGATAGCCAATGTGCATGTGGCCGGAACATACTACTTCGGCATCATCCTTGTGACGCGGCAGTTCCTCATCCAAAACATCATGCCCCAGCTCGGCGGCGGCGGGCTCAAGTCGAAGAAGCAGAGGTCACGCACAAACAACGAGGCTGAGGGGTCCGAGGCAGCTGCTGTCGCCAAGCTCTCCCATGCTTGCATCGGTGCTGCCACCTACATGGCTCAAATGTGCCGCGAGGCGCAGGACGCCGGCGTGTTCCTGGGCAACATGTGTGTCATCAAAGCTTGGGTGTTCGCCGCGGGCCTTGTCCTGGGGTTTGCTCTCCTAGTTGATGATTCGTCCAACATCGACACACGAGAGGCCTTTCGCGGCTCCCAGGAGGTTCTGTCCGTGCTAGGTCGCCTGAGTGCTCAAGCAGAGCAATATCACAGAATCCTCTCCGCGTTCTCCGACGCCATTGATGCATATAGGCGCCAGATGCTCCGCCAGCAGAACGAAGCAAGACTTCCCTACGTGGAGCAGATACTGTCCTACGATGCTCCGACTGGTGTGAGCGCAGAATCGACAGACGGTGGATCCCTCAACAACTCGAGCCGCGGTGCTGGGAGGGACACTGTGATGATTGACACGGGACAGGCACAAGATGCGCATATGCTTAGACCGGGCCCAGATGCTGTCCAACTTCCCACTCCCGATTTCAATGTGAACGATGCGGCGTTTGGCGAGGCTGACATGTGGAACGATTCAATGATCATGGCGGACTTGCGACCGGAAGACTGGTCTTCTGCAGCGGATAACGAACTGATGCTGCGTATTCTTTGGGATGGCTATGCGATGAATTTCGATACGCCTTTGGCAAAGGGTCAAGAGGATGTGGGCATCTGAAGTACACAAGCTGGTCTACATCTGTACCTAGACGGCCTACCACGCCGTCTCGTTTGGAGTGGCATCTCTGCGGTATGATGAGCTACGTTGTCGGCGCCGCAGCATGGATGCCGACCGTGTCTCCGCTTAAGTACGCTAGTGATCGATCCGCTTGGAGGATAGACTTTCTCCATAACTACTTACAGTAAATAGTTCTTCATGAGAGTCAGCCAGCCGACAAAGCCCAGCGCTTTTCGGCGCTGCAGATATTTGCCGGCCGTCCGGCGTTCTCGTACGCTGGTCTGGTACGCGCGCATATTTCTCCAAACCTTATTCCAAAGGCGGTCGGTGATGCAGCACACACATCACAATGCATGAAGCTGTAGACCTGCCTGTCCCGGGTAGACTTACCGACAACACCTGCCAGACATCAAAACACCCTTACATCGGCACTATAGACTGCATGAGCCCATTGTTTCTCCGCAGCGCGATGCGACAACGAAAAGCTAGCAAAAAAAGACGAACGACCCCTGGGACCCCGACCCTCAACAATTCCAAGCTTGCCCCTAACAAGGGTAATCCGGACCGGACCGTAAACTATCGTCTGTCGGGGTCGCTTTGCCCTGCGCCCAGTGCCTTCTTCAACCCTGCGACGCCCAATTAACCGCGTTTGGTGTGCTGCACGGTGGAGACACGACGACAACGTGCCCTGCTTCTGGTTGGAAGAGGACATGTCCGGGAGAATGATGCAACCGTTACTGATGTCAGTTGAGGCAATTGCGGGTCAGTTACAGTGGGATTATAGTTGAGGCCGCAGTGTTCGCATGTGATGAACTCCGGTACTTGAAATACTGCGGTGTCTGCCCCCTCCCTCCCTACAAAATGACCGTACCGCGGTACCTGCCCTCTACTCACTTGTCACATACACGTTTTCCCACAAGCTTCGCCTGACAAAAATTGTCAAGAAGCTTTCCAAAAAAAATTAAAATCACAATGGTCGTCCCTGACACCTCCTTCTACCCATCCGTGGACCTCGCCCTCCAATATGAAAAAGGGTTCGGCAACAACAAGGGGCTCCTCTCCTTCCTCGACTACACCATCCCCCTCCTGCCCGCCAACGCCTCGGTCCTCGACGCGGGCTGCGGCACCGGCAAGCCCGTCGCGCTGTCGCTCGCGCGCGCGGGCCACGCGGTGACGGGCATCGACGTGTCGCACGCGATGATCGCGCTGTCGCGGGCGGCGGTCCCGTCGGGGGCCTTCCACGTCGCGGACATGCGCGCGTTCCGCCCGCAGCCCAGCGACGGCGCGCAGTTCGACGCCGTGTTCAACATCCTGTCGCTGTTCGTGCTGACGCGCGAGGAAATCGAGGCGCTGATGGCCAAGTGGAGCGCGTGGCTGAAGCCCGGCGGTCTGCTGGGCATCTGCACGATTGCGGCGGAGGACCTGGACCCCGTGGAGAGTAAAGGGGGCGTGTGGGATGCGGACGGGCTGTGTGCGCGCGGCGTGCGCGAGCGGTTCATGAGCCGCGTGTCGGAGTATACGCTGTTTACGAGGGAGGGGTGGGGGAGGATGTTGGCGGACAAGGGGTTTGTGGTGAAGGATACGCGGATGGCGAGGCATGTCCCGCCGCCTGATGCGGACTGCGGGCCAGAGGATCATTATTTCATTGTTGCTCAGAAGATCTGATTGCTCGTGGTAGACAGACAGACCGTACCGTAGAGAAACGAAAAAGTATTAGACTTCCCGGACTGTGTACTCGAACATCTCGTTTGACGGACCGGCGTTCCTGTCGCGCATCTTGTTGGCTGTCTCGATGCCGGCTACCGGGACGCGGTACTCGAGAGTCTTGCCTTCGGAGGGAGCCTTGCCATCTGGGAGCGGGTAGGGGAAGGGTAGGTACTCGGGCATCAAGCCGATCTGGCGCAGAACGGTGCCCTGGTCCCATGCAATGTGCTCGTGGTACAGCCTGTCGCCCCGTATGTTTACCACGGCTGTGAACGGCACTTCGACCTTCTTGTGTGTAGGGGGCACTCCGGGAAGACTGGAGGCATGGTCAGCAGGATGTCTCGAATGCTCGGAAATCTTCCAAGTGTAGAAGGTGGTCTGCGCAGAACTCAGGAACACACTTACATCCAGTCGATCATCTGATCATGGGTGAATTTGAAGATGAACTCATCCACGACGCGGTCGATGCCCAGCGTCCGACTAGTCAACTCAAGTTCGCTGTCCGCAGAATTGTTGAAGATGAAGTTGTGTTGGTAGAAATGAGAGAGCTTTGTGCGACCTATGCCGCCGGTCATCTGTTCATATTCTGTTAGCCTTCCCTCCAGCACCTCACAAGGACATGCCGACGGGCAACTCACAGTGGGCACGTGGTTGACATACGGCTCCTGCACCATCGTACTCATCGTATGCTCCATGGATCGATCCGCAAACTCATAGTAGCAGTGCTCATCCCAGATCGCCTCGAGGTCAAAGTACGGCCCTCCCATCCTTTCCTTCAGGAAAGTCAAGTTGCGAGTGTGCGAGAAATTCTCGGTGTTGTAGTGGAAGTCAGGGTGAAATGGATCCGCGAATTTGTACGAGGTGACGTTGGGGTAGAAGAATTCCTTCTTGGTGCTGGTCTTGACCGGTGCAGCAACGCCTTTCCCGGCCAAGTGATATATCACTGGTATTGACACTCCCTTGGGAAATGAATCCTGAACGCCATATACGGCAGCTGCTACAATGGCCGGATGGCTTGCAAGGTGTTCGGCCACAAGGCCCCAGGGATCCGTCTCATACGCTGCACATTCTCGTCAGCTGGACGTGCTCCTCGATGCAACAGGAGAATGAGAGAGGCTTCGAAGAACATACCAACGAGCCCAATCTTGTCCTTCGGCTCACACTTGTCGCAGCTAGCGAGAGCGTCCACGGCCGATTTGAGAACCTGGTTCGCATCACGATCCTTCAGTGCCCCGAGCTGGATCTCTACAACAGTGTATCCCTCCTCTGCCCACTTCACGAGGGGCGCCGGGACTCCATCCTTGATCGATAGTGACCTTTCTTCATAGTCCCCTGTGAGGATGATGACCCCTGGGCCCTCACCTCGTCGACTCAGTGGACGGAGGAGCGTAAATCCCGGCAGCACTACCGTGGGCTCCGGGCTCGGGAGCGGAGGCGGGGCTTTTGAGATGTCGTTGTAGGGCATTGTGCGGGATTATGAGCGAATCTTTGGGGATAGTGGCTCGTTGCTCGAGTCTTCCCTCGTCGATTCACCCAAGAACCCTTTGAGGAGCTTATTCCAGCTGTCTATGACGTGCAATGTTTCTAGAGATATCACTTATCTGCGCTCACGAAGTTGTAAGCCGTGGACCTTATCGGGGTGCGGAGTCAAAGCCACTTCTGCCGAGGAAGGCAACGGTCTAAGCCTGTCCTCTGCGCAGGGTTCAAGCGACGGGTCTGGGCTAAGACTTAGGGCATTAGCCGCCAGCGGGAAGCATGGAAGCCGCTTTCAGTACAGGCTTGGCTGCCCTAGAACGTAAACTCATCAGTGCTGTGCGTGCAGTGAGCAGAGTGTCACAGCCGCTGAGTTCCAGCATACGAATAGGTTTTAAAGCCTCTGGTCTTTCCCACTACCTACTTATACTACCAATTTCTCAGCGCTGCTGACATTCAACACCAAATCAAGATGTCTCAACCTCTGCAAAATGTGCGGCCCATGTTCGAGCTCACCGGGCGGAACTACATCGTCACTGGCGGCGCCCAAGGGATCGGCTTTGCGGTAACACGAGCCATCTGCGAGATGGGAGGCAATGTCGCCGTGCTGGACATCCAAGAAAAGCCCGCCGACGAGAAGGCATGGAGCGAGCTGGGGTCGAAATTTGGGGCAAAGACAATCTACATCCCGACAGATGTCACGAAGGAGGAGAGCCTGAACGCAGCCTTTGCCAAAGCTGTTCAGGGGCTGGGCTCGTTAGATGGGTTGGTTCCTGCAGCCGGCATAGCCATCGACAAGCCGTTTGTTGAGCAGACGTGGGACGAGTTCACGAGAATTCAAGAGATCAACGTGAGTGCCCCCCGGGCCCGGACGCTGCCCGACCCCACTGTATAAAAGCACCCGCTGACATCGCACAGGTCCGAGGCACCTTCTTCGCCGCGCAGCTCGCCACAAAGCAAATGATATCCCAGCACAAAGGCGGCAGCATCGTGCTCATCGCCTCGCAGTCCAGCCACATCGCGCTCCCCGGCTACCGCATGGCCGCCTACAACGCCAGCAAAGGCGGCGTCCTGATGCTGTCCAGGGCGCTGGCCGTGGAGCTCGCGCCGCACAACATCCGCGTCAACACGATCTCGCCCGGGTTTGTGGACAGCGAGATGACGCGGAGCGTGCGTGAGGCGAAGAGCAAGCGCGAGGGCGACCAGATGTGGCTGGCGCCGCCGCTGCAGCGGCTGAGCACGCAGGACGATCTCACGGGGGCGGTGGTGTATTTGCTGAGCGACGCGAGTAGGCATACTACGGCGGCGGATATTCAGATTACGGGGGGGTTGCATGCTGGGATCATTGATGGGGTTGTTAGCTATGAGTAGGCTTGGACAGGCGGTCTCTCTGGATAGTTACCGGCTAGCCGGTGGCCATTATCGAGGGTATTCTGCGGGGGTAGCTACTAAATACTAAGTAGGTACTTCTACGCCAAAGGATATTCTGGTGACCCCTTTTGAGGCAACTGTGGTACCATGACTTCAGGTCCGGTCTTATGATTCGGCGAGCTTCTTTGCTTCTCACTTCGTTGTCTTTTATTCGGAGCCTTGGAATCACGAGAAGCCCGCAGCATTCGCTAGCATTCTCAAGCGGCAGTCAAAAGCGCACGCACAGGCAGGGTTACCTACCCAAAACCCCGCCATCTCACACTGCCCAACAGCAGGGGACAGCGTTCAAGCTTCTGGGCAACCTTTCTTCATCGCGTCGCTCTCACCAACGTCGTAGTTCATTATTATACTGGATCAAGCACGACCTGCAGTCACAATCAAAAAGATGCCTGTCCAATGTCCCAATCCGGATCCGCGGCTTGAAAGTCTCGCGTCGCACTCGGGCCCCTCCGTACCGCTCGTCAGCGCGTCCACGTCCTCACGGCAGCCGATTCTCGACCCTGAGGACCCCAGTGACACCGAGGCCGTGCCAACAGAGCCGCGTCCCCGGCCCTCTCTGCAAGTCTACTGCACCGCCCCTCTCACCACCCCCAACGAGCTGGAGTTCAGCCGCGCGCACGCTCGAAACAGCCGTGCTCAAGGACCGGTTCAATACTCTGTACCTCGGGCGCCAACTACGACCGCCAGGACGTCTTCTCCCTGTCGGCTCCTGCGATAACACCACCAACAACAACGGACGACGAGAAGGCCGTCAAGGACGGACTCATTGCCACCCTGGCCGAAGCAGATGCCGCCGTGCAGCGCTGCGTTGCGCACCAGCGGGCCGAGATCGCCTCGCGCGAAAATAACGGGGGCAAGGACTGGTACTTGTACATTCAACGCTACGACGTGATATGAAATGATCCTCTCCCGCTCTGCGGAAGCATCCTGCTGCGCAGCGGTCTGTGCCTCTGCTTGCCCTGCGGTGGTGTTGTCAAGACTGACGTAGTGGTTTGTCCGGAGGACACTCTGCAATGAGGCCGACCACGCAGGTCAGCATTGGTCCCCGTAGTTTTCTAGGTAAGTTATACAGTCTGAGGTAGACCTGACAGGCAATGCAGCTGGTGGAGACTGCTGATGGGGTATAAACCTCTGTTGATATCGGTGGCGGCGCGGTCGTGGTGTGGCTCACCATTAACGGCTGCACTTTCGAACCCACGCCCAAGTCCATGGGAAACTGGGTCCTTGATCCAGACTTTTTCAGTACCTGTATCAGAGGTAACAACCAGTCAGCACAAGAACGAACCACGAGGGTCAGCTGCTGTAGAAGGTAGGAAGGCGGACGCGAGTTCTATACGACGGCGGCAGTTCTGATTGCTGTGGTCGTTCCAGGCGACATAACCTTATCTGGTTCCATCACCCTGGGTATGGACGGGGAGAAGACACTGGGGGGAAGCAGTCCCATGTCAGGAACAGGTTGTGACGGCTGTGAGGTCCGACAAGTAGCAGTGGGGCTGTACTTCAGGAGGAAGAGACAACAACGGGTATTGCCAGCACGCCTATCAGCCCGCCCGCGAGGAAGATGGCCAGGTTGAGGGGGAGGCCGAGGATAGTGATCTTGGGACAAGTCCAATGGCTGTGGCTTGATGCTTCGGATGATGCCAAGGGCAGTCGCTGGTAGTCGGTATACTTCAGTATGTACTTGATCAGAGACATCATCCAGGACATGATCGGTGAGGTCTAGCTGATGTCTTGGTGAGTGAAGATTCAAGTCTTGCTCGGAAAGTAGCAATTTACAAGCAACCTGACATGTGAGAAAGTGACACTCCCGTTCGAGGTGTTCCAGACCGTAAAGAAGACTGTCTACCCTGACGAGCGCTACATCGGTTCTTCGCACGACACTCATCACAACTGGGACCACCTGGTTGCCACCCACGACGCGCTGTACGTAGCCAACCCGGAGAAGTACGGCCTGCAAAAGGGACTCCCGCCGCCGTTCGACCATTCGGGAAGGGTGGGAGATGGGCCGCACAACTTCTACGTTATATCCGGCCTGCACCAGATGCACTATTTGGTGAGTTTTCCTCCCCAAAAACCTGCCTGATCCCGTCCAGCGGCGGCTGTAGCGAGCGAAAAAAAACACAGCCCAGCTACCTGCTGACATTGATGCAACTTGCGCTCTCCAGAACATCATCCGCTTTCATTACTTCCAAGTCGACACGGGCGTGCCTCGGTACGGACACTACAGCAAGGAGGCATGGGGCGCCCACATGGAGAACTTTTTCGAGTACCTGCGCCTGAGCATATCCTGCGGCTCCCCGTCCACCGTCGAGGGGTCCTCCTCGCCCCTTGCTGACCCCAGGGGCTACGGGCTGATCGCGTCGACCGTGACAGATTGAGGCGTAGAGCACGATTGTATCAACTACGAGGCCATGCGGACCTTTCAGATCAACCAGGAGAAGCAGTACAACCAGACGTGGAGAGCGTAACATGTACACACCCGAGTACAGCAGTACTTAATACTAGAATGATGGTGGGCCTGCATATACAGCACATACGTAGTGTTAGTGGACCTCCCTACTTAGGTAGACTGGGGTTTGCATGCACCTCGCCCTCTGAGTCACTCAGTCAACGGGAATACTTATCAGCTACCCACCTATTTAGGTATCCCCTCAAGTTCCTTGACAGAAAGCTCCAAGTCCCGTCTCCTACTGCAAACTCGCAGATTCAGCACATTCACCCTCACCCTCACTGTCACATAGAACTCGCTTCTCCCAGTCCAGTTTACTGTCTCAAGTACGTATGCCCTCGACTCTATACCTGCTACCTTACCTATCATCAGTGTGCATCATCAACACCAACATAACGGACGAAACATGTCCGGCCCCACCTACCGCAAAGAACACAGGGTCGAGACACCACGACTGGTACTCCGCAGCGCCGTGTCGGGGGACGCCCAAGCTATCGCAGACCTGCGCGGCAACCCGGTCAACAACCCTTTCGGATCGGCCGATTCGGACGAGGCGGCCACATACCTGCGCCGCATGGGGAACTGGCACAAGGCTAGCGCCGATGGCGTGAGCGCTTTTTTGTGAGTACCTCGTATGCCAGATACACTGTGTATTCGAAGTTTGCTTATATTCAAAAAGGGTCATCGTCCTCAAGGATGCGGAGTCCGTCTCGGGCGAGGGCAAGCTCATCGGCTTCGGCGGCTTCAACGAGTTCCGCTGGGGCAAGTCCCTTCTCGACGGCCAGACACAGGCGGACCGGGACAGCAACGTCCTCGAGGCCGACATCGGCGCGCAGATCGACGCGGCACTCCTGGGCTTGGGCTACGGCCGGGAGGCGGTCGTCGCTATGGCCGAGTACGCCTTCGAGGCCCTCGGCGCGGACCACGTCTCGTGCAACACTGAACTCGAGAACGAACCGTGGAGGGCGTTAATGGGGTCAATTGGGCTCGGGGCCAAGGAAGAGGCCCTGTTTAAATCAGCGGCAGAGGAGAGTCAGGCTCGTGATGGTGATGGTGGTGTTCAGGAGGGTTGGGTGTACCACTTTCATCGAGGGGACTGGGCGGCGGCGAAGACATATATGCAGGAGGCGGGGAAGTGGCCGCTGTAGTACATAGCCTGCACCTGGTATGCAGAGATATCGCCCAGGAGTCGATGGAAATCCTATTGCCGATCTAGGTAACCAGTCTAAGTTGTATTAGGGTCCGCCTTTACTGTCAAATTGCGGAGAGTTGAGCATTTAGTAACCGGACAAAAGGCGCCTAAATTTGTCCACATAATATATACTGTCAGACTGAGACGGCTAAAATAGCACGAGTGAAGTGTAATGTACGATATCGTATATTAAAGGAACTATTCAGTTTCCTCTCGGTCGAACACGATGCCCAGATCTTCGCGGCGCTTGAACAGCAGTATGGCGTGTCTTTCAACGTATGGCCTGGCCATCTTCTTGACGTACAACTCAATCGACATGGTACAGTTCTCGGAACAGGTCGGAGACTGATACCACACAATAATATGCTGCCCACCATCTCGTTCGACTCAGTGGCCGGCATTGTCACGTGTTCTATCCTCATCAAGGTTCTCCGTTACGTGGAGCTTCCTGACGACCTCGTCGAATACGTCCAATCCTTGCTAAGGGCGAATTCTTTCTGGCCCACGGTGGCAAGCTGCAGCCAAAGGACCAGACGCAGTCCAAAGACGCTCTTCCTTTTTCCATCAGAGCGAATCTGGCCATCTACATACGAGCCATACTGAATGCTGATGCAGACTCTCCGCAACACGGAGACTGTCTGCAATGGTTCAGTGATCTCTCCGCCTTGATCAGAAGATCACGCAACACCACGTCGCTCTCCAAATACTCGCGTCTTGATCACCGCCGACTCGTCAAGAATATCTTGGACGGGACGCCCTCTCGTCCGGCCCAATTCCACACGCTGTCAGCGGGCACTACAATGACCGCGCTGGCTGCGCAGGCCAATGGAGCCAATATCAGGCTGCAGTGCGCCACTAGCGAAAATCAGATGGCTGTCATTCCACGCGACCATCCACGGAAAACAAGGGCAGAGCCAATAGTAGTAACGCTGTGGCTAACTGAGGCCCCAGAAAACGAATTTGACGGTCGCCCAAAGTATTTCGAGGTACTGCGCCGCAGCTTGCGACGCGCCATGACGAGCTTGCTCACTGTCAGATATGGCTGTGCCGCAGCTTGCAACGCTGCACGGCAAGCTACCACAGCGGTGTTGCACCCTGGTTCTGTTTTGAAGCGATGGAATCCCGTGGTGGCCAATGCCGGAGTGCAACAGGGAGGGCCGCAATGTCTTCGTGCAAGTGACGCCGTGCATTCTTGAGAACGTGAGTGTCCTCCGACTTCTGCTGCCGGGCAAATTTAGGCAAATTTTACCAACTCGTCAACTTTAGAAGAGATTCGGAAAGCTCCTAATAATTGGATTCAGCAGCGTACCGAGGAAGAGGCGCCGCGCCGTTCCGGTCGTGTCGCTGGGTTTTACCTTCCAATTCGCTTCTCTTTTCCGCCCACACCGGTCACGATGTTGCACCATAAAAAGCGTCGACATAGGCAGCGGAGTTACCAGTGGAATTTGATGTATGGCCTCTGTGCTGTTCAGCTGCATCTGCATTAGGTATTGCATACGAGATTTCCGGCGGCGGCGATCTTGGTGAATGAATTTGGGAAAGGCTAGAGGGGGGTGGGTAAGTCTCAGTAAGGCAGTTTTAAGATGTCTTCTCCATCTAATCTGGATATCACAGCCTACAAGATTTCCTGATTCAGACCTGGGCAACTTGCCGTGTCTTAGAAGAGCCAGGTCCAGTGTCTCACCCAAGCTGACATAATTGGAGGCCAGAAGAGGCCCAAACATGATTTAGTCATCTACTTGTTGGGTAGGTCCCGGGAATTTCCTTTTCGGGAAGCCTGCAGATGTTGGTTTCCGGTGTGCGGTTTCATGCCTTGCAATTACCAATGTTATTTTGGGTTGCTGCTTTGGGGGGCCTGTAACACAATCTCGCACTCCTGTTGCCTTGAAAGGAGTTTGTAAGTATCTTGTTTGCTTGATTGTCCAAATTCACGATGATCCAACGGGAAGTTGCCCCAAGCGCAAACCTTGCACATGGAACTGTTCCCCTTGGACGGACCTCTTTATCATTTGAACTTTCATAAGACACCTCCTACCCTTTGATGCAGGCCACAGAGAATTCATTCAACCAACTATCAGCGCCAACAAACACCAGGCGCACATCCATACTACAGCAACCATCCACATTCCTCCCTTGTCGCCCTACCAGACTCGAACTCGAACCAGCCATGTCAGCGCAAGCGCAAGCTTCCGAATATTCCTCAGCAGGTTCTTCATTGCACGAGAAGAACATGGGCTCCACAACGGCAGCGGACGCCTCCGATCTCGAGGCAAACGATGGGCCTCGGGACGCCGTGTCCGAAACGAAGGAGGATGCTACGTCCCCGAGAAATATCCACGGGATCAAGGTAAGGAGATGGTCATAATTCTTGCAGACTTCGCAGCGGACTGAGCCCTAACTTATTTTTCTCATGTAGTGGGTTCTCGTTGTCATGGCGACCTTGTCCAGCATCTTTCTGTACGCACTTGACAATACCGTGGTGGCGGACGTCACACCAGTAAGTAGCCCTTCTCTCCAACCATTCTTTGCATATGTATCTGTGGCGACACTAACACCAAGTCAGACACTTGTGAACACGTTTGGAGATGTTTTGAACATGCCGTGGATCTCCGTTGGGTGAGTTCCCGCCTGAGCCTTCCTAAGTCATTTTCAGGATGGACTGCTGACAATTTTGCCATAACAGTTTCTTGCTCGGAGGCACTGCAGCTGTGTTACCATTCGGCAGGATCTACGGCCTGTTCGACGCAAAGTGGCTATACATTCTCTCGGCCCTCGTCTTCAACGCCGGCTCGGCTCTGTGCGGTGCTGCCCCCAACCTGAGCGCCGTCATTGTTGGTCGTGTTCTCGCGGGTCTCGGTGGCAATGGCATGTATCTCGGCGTCATGACGCTTCTATCCGTGTTGACCACCGATCGCGAGCGACCCGGGTATCTCAGCTTCGTTGGTCTCTTTTGGGGCATCGGCATCATCTTGGGCCCCGTCGTGGGCGGCGCCTTCACTCAGTCGTCGGCGACATGGCGGTGGGCCTTTTACCTCAACCTCTGTGTCGCGGGCCTCTTCGCCCCCGTCTACTTTTTATGGATTCCGTCCTTCAAGCCGAGAGCCGCATCCAAGTCGTCAGCTCTGCTGCGGGAAATCGACTCCGTTGGCACCGTCCTCAGCATGGCCGGCCTAATGACGATCATTATGGCCATTAACTTCGGGGGCGCCCTATATGCCTGGAACAGCGGGCCAGTCATCGCCCTCTTTGCCGTCTCCGCAGCCATCTGGATTGCCTTTGGGGTTCAACAGACGTACTGCTTCTTCACAACAGACACGCAGCGAGTCTTCCCGGTTCACTTTCTGAAGAATGGAAACACGATCCTGCTGTTCATCACCATGGCCGCCGTCAACGTGGCTGGGTTCATCCCAATTTACTACGTACCCATCTACTTTCAGTTCAGCCGCGGAGACGACCCCATCCAGGCTGCCATCCGCCTGCTGCCGCTCATCTTCGTCCTCAGTGCCGCGATCCTCGCTAACGGCCACCTGATGTCGCGCTTCAACTACTTCCAGCCCTGGTACATTTTAGGTAGCGTGCTGACGCTCATCGGCGGCGTGCTGCTGTCCCGAATCACGGCGGACACAGCCACGGGAAGCATCTACGGCTTTGAGATCCTCATCGGCGTAGGCACAGGCTGCTTCATTCAGGCCGGCTACGCCGTCATCCAGGCCATGGTCCCGCCTGCGGAGCTTGCCTACGCCATCAGCTTCATGATGCTGGCGCAGCTCGGCGGCGTCGGTCTGGGTCTGTCCATCGCAGGCTCGGTCTTTATCAACCAGTCTGTCAACGGCCTGTCCGCGTTGCTCCCCGGCGTCTCGCGCGCCGACCTCCAGCTGGCCATCTCCGGGATGAGCAGCAGCTATTTTCAGTCTCTGGCCCCGGAGCAGCGGGATGGTGCTGTGAGCATCATTGTCGAGTCTTTGAGCCACACCTTCGTTCTGATCTACGTCGGCGGCGCCGTCTGTCTTTTGACGTCTATCCTGTTCACCCAACGGAAGCTTTTCAAGGGCGCGGTCGCCATTGCGGCATAACAGCCTCGAATGTATGGTATCGTGGCAAGACAACATGGTGATGCATGTGCTCATGGCACTTTCCTGGTTGGGCCGGGTGCCCAGTGACAGAACTCAGAAGAATGAGTACGGCTTATGGGAGAGGGTGTTCTCTACGACGACGATACCTAGGTAGATCCGGTGGGGCGTTTGCGGGAACTTGAGGAAAAATGCATTTAGTTATTTAGGCAGCTAGACTCTGAAGCCCCAAGAATTGTACACACTTTCAACCCAAGTTCGTTGACAGATAAAACGCGCGGGGAACCCTAGGACATCAACCATTGTACGAAGTCTTTCCAATTTTACTTCAGCCTTGGGCCCTAATGATGACTTCAATGGTACGGACCTGAGCCCACAACACATTCCAATGTTCTTGCCAGTTCTGCCTAGACGACTTCCGGAGTTGGAGCAGCACGTTCAGTTGGGAAGCTGTGGGCTTAGGCAAAAAGCAGTGCATAATCGCCACAAATATCAATATTCATATTTTTGCAGCACCTGACGCGCAACGCCGCTAGCAGATTAGGTGAAGTCAATTGAAAAGGAACACTGATTTCTTATACCCAACCTCGTTGTTCCTCAAATCCCGCAAAGCCTGATCGACGACCGTTTCCAAGGCACTATCATCAGGGTACTCATTCCACGGAACAATGCTGACATCAGGTAGCTTGAGGCGACCTTCAACAAAGTGATTGGCGATGACCGCGAATAGTTGCTCCGCCTTCTCGTCTCCCATCCTCTTTAATATCTCTGATCCCCGGAAGGGTACAAAGGACAATTGCTTGCTGAAAAGATGCTTCGTTTGAACCTGTATTCCGGTCCCGGGTCCGCCCAACATGCCCACCAGAACAAATGTACCACCGGGCGCCAACGTCTCCACCAAAAGCTGACCTACAGCCCCGAACACACAATCCAGTGCCACCGACGGCTTCAAGCCAAGCAACGCATCCGGCCGCTCGCCCGCCAGACTCTCCGCCAGCTGCGCCTCGCTCACAATAGCGCGCGCGCCCAGCCCCACCAGCTCGGCCTCCAGCGCCCGCAGCTGGTCCTCCGACCGGCCGTCGCGCACCACCAGCACCACGTCGATCCCGCGCGGCCGCGCAAGCTGCACGAGGAACCGCGCAACGGTGCTCGTGCCCGCCGACATGATGACCACGGCGCCGTCGTCGTGCACGCACGGCAGGTCGAGCAGCAGGGCGGCAACGATCGCGCCGGAGCGCAGCAATGCGCCGGCGAGGGGCGGTGTGGCATGGGGCAGCCGGAGGAGCGCGGAGCTGGGAAGGACGGCGTGCGTGCGCCATGTGCCGAGGCCGAGGGATCGCGGGATGACTTTGTCGCCGGCGCGGAGCTCGGGGGCGGTCGACGCCAGGACGAGGGCGAGCCCGTCGAAGCCTGGGATAGGATTCTTGGTATCTGCGTTGTGGTATTGCGGCTGGACGGGGTATTGCCCGGCTAAGAGCATTTGGTCGACGCGGTTGAGGGGGGCTGTCTGGAATTGGACAAGGACTTTGTTCGTCGAGCCAGGCGGAAGTGAAGGGATTGGGTTGGTGGTGACTTGGATGCTGGCTGTAGGAGAGCCTCGGTCATAGGTGAGAGTGCGAGACATGTCCCTTTCTTTGCGATCTTAGTCTTGAATCATATGGGTTGTTTGATTTATCAGACGGGATTTGAGATCGAGGTTGGCATGGATTCGATAGTATGTGTCGCAGTGACGGTCCAAATACCTTAATGAAACCTGAGTATTCCCTAGCACAGAGATTATATGTATGTTGCTCTCCATATTTTCAAGACGGAAACTCATACCGTTTGTCGCAAAATGACCGGCGTGCTACGTAGGTCTCACCGGGCTGCTGGCTTATAAACCTCACCACATTGCCCAATATGGACAGACCTTTGGGGCAAGCAGGTATGCAAGTGAGCCAGTACGGAAATTGTCGTATCATAGGTACCTACATAGTATTAGGTAGTTTCCCGGACTTTCCTCTTTGAGCATCGTAAACTGCCCAGACAGTTGGCCTATTATGCCTTCCTGTAGACGACGTTTCTCTTGCCAGTTTCTGTCAACATTGAATGTAAAAGTTTTCATGTCCCACTCGAGGGCCAAATGCAACTGATGTCATTCAGGTAATCTGGGAAACTGTTTCTATTTATGCTTCAACTACTTCTGCACCGAACAAAACAAATTCAAGTGCCCTGGATTTTCGATCCCTTCTGCCCATGACTCCACTCTAGGCCTCACGAAACCACACGGGCACACAGAGAGCAGGGGGCCGATTCCGACAAGCTACCCTACTTCGAGACCTCCTCCTCCTTCCATCTGATCTGGGTCACACCGTCGAACACCGGGAGTATTATAGTATCCACACGTGGATCCTTGGCAATATCAATGTTGAATTGATTCAGAGCTTGTCCGCAGCTGAGCCAATATGGCCGGACATGATCGTTGAGCCAGGGAGCGGCATCCGCCCCAACACTCAAACCACGAGACAAGACTAAAAACAAACAAATGTCAGTCCTCCTGTCTTGTTGGTCTTCAAATTTGAGGAGACTTGCCGTTGTCACAAAGAATGATACCGCGGGCAGATAGCAGCTTTTGGTCCAAGATGGTCTGGACATAGGTTGCGTAGCCATCCTTATTCGCATCCACAAAGATCAGATCGAACTCTCCAGTCAGCTTCTTCAGCCTATTGTCAGGGGAAAATGCCCATGTCAGCGGTCATGTCAGCGGTCCTGCAGTCCGTATCGCGCAGGATTGTCTTTCCACCCCTCGGACACACTCACGTCTGGTCCGCCGGTCCTTCGATCAGAGTCACACGGTCTGTGACATTATACTTCTCAAAGGCCGCGCGAGACGCAGCGATCATCTTGGGGCTGAGCTCCAGGGTGATGATCTCCGCCTTCGTGTCCTTTGTGCCTTCATACCAGGCTAAGGCACTGTAGCCACTGAAAGCTCCGATCTCCAGGACTATTTAAGCGTGTACCTGTCAGCACGTTCTGTTTCTTGCCTCGCCTCTTTTCCTCGGGGTCCATGGCGTACTCACTCCTCTTCGGCTTGCGATCCTTGGCGGTGAAGATCATCCAGGCGCCCTGAAGGCGTGAAGACATCTTGTCTGCATCGGCGAAGCTGTTGCGGGTGTACTCCCAGTGCTGGGAGAGGACATCAGGAAGGCCTGTAGCATTCTTCTCGCAGTACTCGCTGACTCGGTCAGCGATCTCCTCGCTGAAGGGAAGGACGCTACCAAGCATAATGGCTGATTGTAGAAATCTCAAGATTCGGAAATATCAGGTGTGTTTACACTGATCAAAGATGGCTTGAAAATTCTTGTTGCTACTTTTCTGATATCCTTCTTTTCTGCTCGGAATCCATCAGCCTTATAAAGGCGCTGCTCACTGCTCGCTACCCGCGGGCCTGGCCTCACGAGTACTCCATCGCATGAGGCGACAATTCTTTGAGCCGAACAGCTGCAGGCATGGATCACGTATGCCATAGTGTCTCATGGTCGACGCGGACTACCTCTGTAGACGGGATAGCTTGGTGTTTTCAAGAGCCCTGCTTCCCCGCCATAAGCACTGTAACCCAAGCTTGTATCAACTCCGGCAATTACCAGAATTGGCAAAAGTTCGTACATACACACCATTATCTCAAGGATGAAGGGGGCCTCATCTGACCATCAGCTCATCTTCAAGGCGGTCAGGGTACATTCGAGAGCCAGGAGTACTTCGTTATTCCTCCTTTGGCGTTCCACAGCATATGCAAGGCATCTCGAGGTCTGGAGCGGTCCGTCCACACCCACCAAGTGACCCCCCTCATTCAGAAATTGGACAAGGGCCGACCGGGCTTCCACTGAGGCGTAGAAGAATAGAGAAGAGAGGGGGCACGGACGCTGTCAGCAATATTCGAGAAGGCTGCCGGGGCAAGATCCAGTGCGAAGCCATCGGACCAAGTCACGGGTAGTAGGGGATATAAGCTGCATATCTCACGTTAGATTACTTGAGTCCTTCTTCTTTCGTCGTGGTTACATGTAGACATGTTATAGACCAATCGGATTGTCTAGAGATCATGCGTGGGAAGCTTTTTGTTTACCGTGCTGCGGTTGGCGTTGACCGTGTGGGTGGTAAAGGCCCCGGGGCTGTTCTGAGGTGCGTAGCGAACGTGGGGTGGATAGCATTGATGGCCAGAATGTTGTCGATGTCGTTGTTCTTGTTCTCTGGTGGTTCCGCCGGCTGAAATACCCTGTAAACACTGTCAAGACCCCTCTCGTTGCAAAAGGACCGTTAGCAAGTCACTCGACAGGGTAACACCCAGCGGAAATGTGCTCAAGTAGTTTCATTCCCCCTGGATGCCTGCAAGCAATGTAGGTGCCCATCATGGAGCGTCTCGACTATGGACTTGTAGCCTGTTGGGACGAGTTGGGGTTCATGCATTGCCTTCTTCCATGCCACGCCGTCACACCCTGATGCTCATGAACATCGTATAGTACGCAAGTATGAGTGCTTCAGGGGCTAGGAAAAGTGTCCATCGATCACCTGGGGCAGCCATTAAAACAAGAGTGTGCAGTCAGCACGCCGTCGAATCATAATTGGAACGGCATGCCATTGCATTTCCGCGTATCTATCCCTGCAAATAGTCACGATTCCTCTAGCTGCTTGTAGACGAGACTCCCGTAATGGAATTTGGGTGCGTAATGATATCCAGAAAAGACTAGCCCCCTTCAAAGTTCCCTCATACCTGGGCATCATAGATGCACCCTAGGCTACTAGTGGTCCACCAGGGAATGCTGAAATGCAGATTTGTCACTCACACAAATCTTGACAGATCAGCATAGGGCAATGAAGGGCTCAAGTGTCAAGTGGCTTAGCTATGGGCTGAAAAAACCATTTACCCATTCGGCGTTCGATCGAGAGCCGTCCTATCAAGAGTCGCCTACAGTTAGAGGAGGACTTGACCTATTCTGTGAGGTTGCAACAAGGGCGAGCGCTACTCATCAGGTACGTACACGGGAAAGCACGCCACTCTCTGGCGTTCAGCTTTCTAGTAGCCCACTCCGTCAGCAAGTAAAGGGTAGTCACTGTATGCTACAGCGGACTTGAACCCAGGCTTTCCCCCCTGACCTGTCACACGAGGCTGTGCACCTGTTTATACATGGTAGAAGCCACCTGCCTACGGCCCTACCCGATAGATGACTTGGAGGTATACAACGTTACTCAAGTGGGCTTAGGGTTCAGACTTTCAGCTAGTGCTCATCAGTTCCCTGAGTCCAGGTATGTTGGCCAGAAACGGCCCTGTAAGCCCTGGAGAATGAAAGAGACGATTACATAGTATTCTATGTTTCCTCTTTCGGCTGTGCCAGGCATTCTAATTGGTCAAGGAACTCATAAGCGCACATCACTAACACACATTTTAAATCAGTTCTTTCTCACCATCTCATATCATCAAGCCCACATTTAGACTCAGCCCAGATCTCGTGAACACCACAT
Source organism: Ophiognomonia clavigignenti-juglandacearum (assembly GCA_003671545.1). Lineage (NCBI taxonomy): Eukaryota > Fungi > Ascomycota > Sordariomycetes > Diaporthales > Gnomoniaceae > Ophiognomonia > Ophiognomonia clavigignenti-juglandacearum. Next base: position 80,797 of record PYFS01002546.1, on the reverse strand, counting down.
TGAGAAATTTTCGACCCTCGGACCGGACATCATGGACCTTAGATTACCGCATTTAGATGAATTCATCATCTTCAGAAGACGCCAAGTGTAGGACACCATACGAGTGGATACGTTTTTGTTGGTGATGGTTCCAAACTGTTCCTATTTCGACATGTTCTTGGAGCAACCAAATTTATATAATATCATCATCAACTCAGCATCAAGTAGTTCAGCATAATGAAAACCATCAAGAATTCCTAAGAATATTGAAGTGACCATTCCAAACTTTTAGGCTTTGCCATCAATCCATCGAAGTGATCACCAGCCACTGTTCGACGCACTTGTTCGCGCGATTTAGCTCAACAATACTTATTCACAATGTCTTCCTACATCGCGCAGCAAGATCAGGAGATGTTCGCCCAGTCTCTCAGCGGCCTCAAAGACAATCTCCTCTCCGTCAAAGTCACCGAGGTCGAGATTTCCGACAACTCTGACGACGAGCTCGACGCCAACGAAGGCGTTTTGCAGTCCACCAAAGCTTTCTGGGATGCTAGTTTCGGCGATGTACCCAAGCTTGCCATCCATGCGATTCCCGTGGAGCGCTATGGCACCTTCCAATCGATGCCCTGCAAGAGCACTGTCGTTGTTGAGGGCGCCATTCTCAAGGCATTTGCACTATCCCTTGGTGTAACGGTGGACACTGTCCTCTATACTGCCTTGGGACTTGTTCTCGAACGCCACTCCCAGGCTAGTGGCAACACCGTGGTCATAGGAGCCAATCAGCTTGGCCAGGACTATCCTGTGGTACTGCAACTAGACCCAACTTCATTGGTCTCGGATCTCGTCCAGTCTATCCATCGTCAAGCTGTTGCGAGCGCCGATAACGCATACTTTGGCTTTGAAGCTCTCAGGAAAGAATATGATGCGGCCTCTCCAGACTTCAAAGTCGTGGCAGCTTCCGACAGCGACCTGCCGCACAGCAATGGTGATATCCCGATCTGCGTCACGGTCAATCTAGATGCGGACTCGAACGTATCCATGATGGCCCGGTATGACACCGCCATTCCGGGAGACACCCTGCATATTCTACTGGAGCAGTTCATGACGGCTCTCAAGAATATTGTCGCCAACCCGTCACTGCCTTTGAGCAGTATAAGCATCGTCTCGGACGCAGAGCGATCTTTCCTGCTGGAGATGGCGAAGCCACAGACCGAGCCGGTTTACAAAACCGTGCAAGGCATCTTCGAGAGTCAGGTCGAGCGCACACCTTCTGCTCCTGCTCTCCAATTCGAGAACAGCAAGCCGCTTTCTTACGCGGCACTCAACGCCATTGCGAACAGGGTGGCACGGCGGCTGCCATCGGGTCGAGGATCTTTCGTGCCTGTTTGTATGCAGAGATCGGTCAACCTGGTCATCACCTTGCTGGCAATTCTCAAGACAGGGGCGGCTTATGTCGTCCTCGATCCAGAAACACCTCTGGAGAGGAACAACTTCATTGTGAACGATGTTGCCGCTGATTTCGTCGTTGTGGACCGCTCGACCTGCGGCACGACGCAAGACGCTGACGAATTCGTCATCGAAGAGGTCATCGAAGGTTCCCGTCGGGCGAGAGACACAAATCTGAACAGAAAGTGTGATCCTAGCGATCCGGTCTACGTGATCTACACATCTGGTTCGACGGGAAAACCCAAGGGTGTTCTCCATGTAAGCATACATCGCATAGCGTTGAAGCCATTGATACCTAGGTACTGACACTTTGCACAGGCGCACTCTTCAGCAGCTTCTGGGCTTGAAGCCTTCCCGACACTTCCGAATCTGCGCCAGCTTTTGTTCCACAACCCTATCTTCTCGGCCGCTCAGCGGTCGGTGTGGTCTACCCTGAAGCAGGGTGGATGCCTTTGTCTCGCCAGCAAGGACAATCTGACAACACATATCGGCCGAACCATCAACCAGATGCAGATCAACGTCATAGACGTGACACCATCTACGGCTCTGCTGATCGAGCCGGGAACGGTGCCATGCCTGAAGCGCATGACCGTCGCGGGCGAGCTCATCAATCCCGCTCTCATCCCGACCTGGGTCCACGAGCTGGAGTTGCTCAATGCCTATGGGCTCAGTGAGAACACACAGGTGAATTGGCGTCGCAGAATGGTCATGGGGCAAAATCCACAGAACATTGGACGCCCGAGCGACACGACCACGGCATACGTTCTGACGCCGGCCACCACCGAACTAAGTCCGCTTTTGGCTCCCGGCGAGCTGTGCTTGGGAGGTCACCAGCTCGCGGTTCATTATATCAACAGGCCATACAAGACGGCTGAGGCCTTCGTTCCCAACCCATTTGCACCGGGGCTGCTGTACCGGACTGGCGACATGGTCGTGCCGCACGCAGACGGCTCTATCGAGATGGTTGGAAGAATCGACTTTCAAATCAAGATCGATGGACAACGCGTGGAGCCCGGAGACTCCAACGCCATCATTCAAACCCACCCAGATGTGCACACATCCAGTGTCGTATCAGCCACCGTCGGTAACCGCAAGACACTCGTTGCTGTGGTAGTGCCCAAGGGCAATATCGAATGGCCTGCACTACGCGCAGAGCTCAAAATCTTGATGAAGCAACACATCTCAGGATATATGGCACCCACCTACTGGCTCGTTGAGACCGAGTTACCACTCAACGTCAACGGCAAGGTCGACATCCCCAAGCTCTCGAGATTCGTCGAGAGTCTTAGCAGAGACTACCTTTTGGACTCATCCACCAGTCGATCTGTCAACAATACTAGCTCTTCTTCATCGGAGGATATCCTCGATTCGGACTCTCAGGCTCAAACGGAAAGAACTGACTTGAGTCTTCCCGAGGAGATTTTGGCCGACAGGGAAAAGATCAGAGAGATCTGGGCTCACATCTTGGACCTGCCTACGTCTTCTATCTTGGGCGACAGCTATTTTGAAGAGCTTGGAGGCTCGTCGCTCGAAGCTATTCGAGTCGCCTCTCGAGCTTACCACATGGACATTCAGATTTCGGTGGCGTCTATCCTCCGTCTGCCGTTTCGTGAAGTTGTGGATGGCCTGACAAAAGTTGAATCCGACGAGGGGACTGAAGCCATTGAGCCTTTTGCACTCATGCCGCGCAATTCCAAGGTGGATCTACGGGGTATCGACGACGCATTCCCCACGACCTCTCTCCAGGATGCTTTCTTGGCCGACTCGCTTCTCGGAAACTCCACCTATGTGTACCGTCGGTACTACTCCCTAGATCAGACTCAGATGGGCCAGGTTCGCGCTGCTCTCGAGACAATGGCAAGGACACATCCTCTCCTCCGTTCGACCTTCCGGCTGAACAAAACCTCATTTCTTCAGGTGCTGAGACAGTCTTCCACCCTGTCATGGGAAGACTCAGAGCTGTCTCCAGACCAATTCTCCTCCATTGCAAAGCGGTCCATGGAGCCAGGCGGCAACTTTGTGCATTTCACCAATCTTCAGAACAAGTTCCTTGCTGTGACCATGCACCATGCCCTTTTCGACTTCTGGTCCAAGGACTTCCTCATCCATGATCTTGCTTCCGCGGTCAAGGGCGAGACCATGCTCCGGCGGCCAAGGTACGCCAACTACGTCCACCATCTGAAGCAACAGGACAAGACGAAGATGGAAGTTTTCTGGAAGACAAAGCTGTTGGGAGCTACGCCTTGCAACTTGAGTCGCAGATCTGCAGAGAACAACGTCAGCTCTGCCGAGATCTCTGCGGACGTCCAGGGCTTCGCGGCGCTGCACAAAGTCTCTGTTGGGTCTCTGATCTATGCAGCATGGGCCATTGTTCTGGCTATGCATACGTCGACTGATGACATTGTTTTCGGTGCCACCCTTTCCGGCCGCGACGCCGCTGTCTCTGGTATTTTGTCCATGGCCGGTCCTACCATCAACACTGTACCCTTGAGGGTGCAGATCGATCCCCAACAGAGCCTCATTGATCTGGCAAAGGCTGTCCAAGAGGAAGTCTGGGCATGCTCAGAGCCTTCTAAGCTTGGCATCAGGAACATTCTGACAACGACCGGCCACAAATCGGGCCTGTACGACACCATGGTTAATATTCTGATAAAGGACGACGAGGTGCTCGAGGCAGATGATGAGTCCGCCATTTTGAAGCGATGTGGCCCTGTGGAGCCCAACTATGTCGACTTCACAATGCTGGAGGCTGAGATGCAACCGACTGGTCTGCGGCTCCGTCTACTTTCCCAACTTGTACCACGAGACGCTTCTTTCATGATGGGCAACGTTGTGGCGACAATTCTAGCGGCATTGAAGAACCCCAGTACCGTTATTGACGACATCAACCCTACATCTTTGGACGAGATTGCCTTCCTGAACTCGCTGTCTGTGGAGCAGTCAACCGAGCCGCAGATGCTCGCACATACTCTTTTCGAAAGGATGGCGGCAGCATCCCCAGACAAGACCGCCCTGAGAGGGCTGGAAGGCGCTGCTCTCTCGTACTTCGAGTTGGATAGCAAGGCTAACGACCTCGCTCACCATCTCAAATTCCACGGAGCGACCACCACCAGCATCATTCCCATTTGTATGCAAAAGTCAATCAACACCTTGGTCGCCATCCTCGCCATCCTGAAGACCGGTGCCGCATTCACCCCCCTGGATCCCAAGAATCCCAAAGACCGAAACGAATTCATCGCGAAAGACGTTGGTGCAGCGATTGCCATCACAGACGATCTTCACCAAAGCGTTTTTGACGATTTCGAGGGCATCATCATCAACATGGACAAGATTGCCAGCCTCGACTTGGAGAGTCCTGAAGTCTTGGCTGGTATTGATAGCGCTTCTCCGACCAGCCTGGCCTATATTATCTACACAAGTGGATCCACAGGCCTGCCCAAGGGTGTGCAAGTCTCACACGGCGCCGTGGCAGCGTCCACGCAAGGCATGATCGAAGCCTGCAGAGTTGACGCGGACTGGAATGTCCTTTGGTTCCTCAACTATGTGTTTGACGCCTCTTACTTTGATGTTTTCACAGTTTTGGGATCAGGTGGCACTATCTGCATCGTCGAACAAGAGTCTCTCATCAATGACCTCGCCGGCTGTGTCAACCACTTTGAGGTCACGCAGCTCATGATCACGCCCACCATATCGAAGCTCATTTCTCCAGCTCAAGTTCCTAGTCTGAAAACGCTGCTGGTCTGTGGGGAGCCGATCACACCAGAAGTTGCGTCCACCTGGGCCTCGGTCATTGAAGTATATAACGGATATGGTTCGTGTTCTCACATTTGCCCTACCTACCTTCCCAAGCCCCAGACATGACTTGAAGGCTGACCAGAAACAGGACCAACCGAGGCGACTATCCTCATGACTGTATCGAAAGTGGAGGTCAACGGCAACCTGAAGAGCGTGGGATACCCTCTCAAAGCCGTCAAAGCCTCTATACTGCACCCGAAGACCCTGCAGCCCGTGCCGTATGGAGCGGCGGGCGAACTTTGTGTCAGCGGCGCCCAAGTCGCCATGGGATACCTTAACCGACCTGACGTGACAGCCTCATCCTTCCTGCAAATGGATGACGTATCCGTCATGTACAAAACTGGCGACTATGCAAGATGGCTGCCAAACGGCGAGATCGAGTGTCTTGGTCGCAAAGACTCACAGGTCAAGCTCAACGGCTTCCGAATTGAATTGGGTGAGGTCGAGAACGCCATCTTGAAGAACGCTGGCGACCTCGTCGAGAGCTGTGTCGCTGGTGTCGCTCAAATTCGCGGAAAGGCTGCTATCGTACTGTATTACACACCAGTCGCAACCAGCGAAATTCTCAAGCAGAGAGAAGCATCTGGAGAGCGCGATGGGCTTGTGTCTCACTCTGTCATTGACCCCGAGATTATCCTCGGCCGCTTGACTGGACTTGCACATTACATGAATCCCAGAGTTCTCCTCCCTTTCTGGTCTTTCCCTCTTCTTCCGTCTGGCAAGATCAACAGGAAGAGTCTGAAGGCATTGGTCGAAGAGCTGAAGCCAGCAGCTCTTGCGGAGTACGCAGTCGCCCCTGGTGCGATCAAGGCCAATGCGGAGGACGCGGGCGAGCTGACAGATATGGAGCGGACGCTACGTGGTGCCTGGGCCGAGCTGTTCGATGTCGATGAGGATGAGATCCAACCTTCCGATCTCTTTTACACATATGGCGGTGACTCGATCGCCGCCATCAACCTGGTCAGCATGCTTCGCAGCCTGAAGGTCTCCCTGTCTGTCAACGACGCGCTATCCCATCCGATTCTCAGGGAGCAAGCATCCTGCATGAAGCCATCCAAGTCCGCCTCTTGCGGCGCCGCCAAGAAGCCCTATGTCGTTGCTCCGCACGTCTTGGAGCAACTTGCTGCGTCTGGGATTGGGCCTGAGGACATCGAAGTGATCTATGCTTGCGCCCCGGGCCAAGTCGAATTCCTCACCCAAGGGCAGACCGATGACCAGTTCTGGCAGCTCATGACGGTGAGGCGACTGCCCTCGGGGTTCGACATGGACCGATGGACAGAGCTTACCCGGCAGCTTACTGCCAGGAACCAGATCCTTCGAGCTATGTATCTTAAACAGGACGAGAGCAACCCATTGAGCTGGTGCCAAGTCATCCTCAAGGAGCCCGTCATGGACATGGAGACTGTGGAATGCATCAGCGAAGATCAGAAGACGGAGCTCATTAGGCGCCACTGGGACCAGCACTTCAGCCTTGCCAAGCCATTTGTGCGATATCTAGTCCTCAACCACGCGGACGGGACAGTGGACCTGTGCACCAAGCTGGATCACGCCATGTACGACGGCACCCTCCTGCGCATCTTTGACGACCAGTTCGCAGCCCTGCGCGATGGAACTCCCATGCCCAAGTCGGTCCCGTTCAAAGATTTCGTCGCACACACGAATGACGAAGCAGAGCGAAGCAAGATGCTCGACTTCTGGACGAGCGACCTGAAGGACAACGCCTTCAACTATCCGGCTGCCATCTCCAATCCCAAGCCTTCCGGCGTCGTCGTCGACAAAATCAACCTTCCCGTCGAAGCCTTTGCGCAAACAGTCAACGTCACCGCCTCCGCCGTCTTTCAAGCCGCCTACAGCTTGCTGCTCTCACGGCTGGCCCGCGACGCGGGACACCGCGCCGGCGATGTGACATACGACTACCTGCTGACGGGCCGCAACGTGGACATGGACGAGCCGCAGCTCATCAACGGCACGTGCGCCAACTTCCTGCCGTTCCGCGCGCAGTGGGACCCTGCGATAACACCTGTCGTGCGCCTGCTGGGGGACACGCAGGATGGCTTTTGGCGCATGACTGAGAACGGCGGCGTCTCGCTCGGCGACATCTACCGCGCTCTCGGCGCGGAGCGCCGTGCGGCCGCGGCCAAGACGCTGTTCCTTTTCCAGCCATTCGAGCCGGCGGCGCCGGGCGAGAATGACGAGCACATGCGATGGATCGTCATGGCGATGAGCAAGGTGACCATGTTTGTGAACTACGCCATCATGTTTGAGGTGTTCAAGGATGTGCAGGGAAATCGGCTGAAGATGCAGTATGATACGAGACTGTTTACGGCTGAGCAGGCCAAGGGGGCCCTGAAAACGTATGTGGACATTGTACGCGACATTTGCAGTGGGAGAAAGACCTTTGCTGGCGAGTTGGCTTGATTGCTCTTGTCTTGAGGATTCTGCGAAGCAGCAGGAATTGGGTTTTTTTTTTGTTTCATTTTGATTCACTATTTCCCTCTATGGGACTGGAACAGGAGTTGTGAACTGTGGTGTCGACTGGCTTTCGTTTCTTTGTTTCCTTCTTTCCTTTGCTCTTCTTCTCCGAGTCTACTCTAGAGCCTCGATTCCCTATCCATAGAAATTCAATGCTTCAACATGCCTACTTAATTATCCAAGCAATAGCGAAATCTTGTGGGTTCCAGGCTTGAATACAGAGACTACATGTACCTAGGTACCGCGGTATTAGGTAAGCAAGGCTGAGCGATGGCAGCGCAAGAAGCATTCATGGATGCGTTTGTGCTTAAACATCGTTGTAAAGCGCCGCAGAGTCCAGGAACATAATGCATCTTGGAACGACGCTCCGAAACGAACTGTCCAAAAGACAGCTCGAGCCTGGGGCTGCGAAGCAGTGCTGACAGCTCGTCTGTTTCTCGAATTTCCCTTCTTGGGCATTGTCATAGAAGTGCTGCCGGATTTTAGACGCACCCCTCTTCCTAAATGCATACCTGCAATAATGTTGTGCTACCCAATCCGAAAAGGGGAATTTCCGGGCTAGAGACAATGCGGTCAGCTAAGCCACCCCGGGGTCTGCATGATGCAGCTTACTGCCCTCATCAGGAAATTCCCAGGTCGCATATCACCTCCCACTCCTGCTGCAGTCAGCGCCGGCATGGACCGCTCAGATCGAATCAGGAGAAAATCCCGCCTTCGTCAGCCGCCCAATAATGCAGCACTTCTTTGATGACACAGTGCAGCGGCCCTTGTGCAGCCCACTAGAACCAACCACGAATAGACCATAGTGCATTCCTGGAACCTTTCCCCGGTCGGTCGATGCGTACGTATGAGGGGGGGAAAATTGCATTTCATAATACACATTTCGTAATCAAGCGGTGAGGCAACTACAGAAGGACAAAGAATCTCAGCCGCTCCATCAGCTCTGGAAGAACAGTCACAAATGGGCATCACGAGTGACTACTAAAACTACAAATAAGAGCGGTTGATTCGCTGTTTACAATTGAAGAGATACTCATGCACTTCCGTTCGGATGTCGACTCCCGCCAGCACACACTCTTCACAATCTTCTAAATTGTCTCTTCGGCGTCGATTGTCTTCCCTCAAATCCTCTCTATCAAATTCTCTCTCCAAACCTCGGCAGCAGTCTCAGGCTTCCGCCGCACTAAACACCCAAATTTCCCAACCAATTCCTAAAATTCAGGAAGTAAACGCCAAGATGGGTCTTCCAGAAACGTACAAGCACGCTGTTTTCAAGGAGCAGGGCAAGCCTCTTGTCTTGGAATCGGTTCCACTCCAACTTCCCAAGGCCGGAGAGGTTCTCGTCAAGGTTGAGGCTTGCGGTGTCTGTTACTCAGACATGTACGCTCAGCATAACGGCATGGGCGGTGGATTGTGAGTGACCTTTAAGCTTGTTTCCAATTTGGCCTGCAACTGAAACTCGACATGCCAGCCCCATGGTGCCAGGCCATGAAGTCATCGGCAGAGTTGCCGCTATCGGCGACGGCGTAGAGTCTTTCAAGGAGGGCGACCGCATTGGAGCTGGATGGCATGGAGGCCACGATGGTACGCAACAAATTCATTCTTCCAGTGTCAAAGTCGGTACACAAACAGCAAGCTAATCTTCTCCGCCACCCTCTTCGTAGGCACCTGCCAAGGCTGCCAGAAAGGCCTGTTCCAGATGTGCGCTGCGCCCGTCATCAACGGCGAGACCAAGGAGGGCGGCTACTCCGAGTACGTCCGCATCCAGGCCAAGGCCGCCGTGCGCGTCCCGGACCACGTCGACGCGGCGCAGTATGCGCCCGTGCTGGTAAGGCGCAACTTTCCTATCCCTCCTGAGACTCTCTATGAAATCAGAATATAGCTGACCAACTGTCCGTAGTGCGCCGGCGTCACGGCCTTCAACGCCATTCGCAATATGAACATCCCCGTCGGCGAGACTATCGCCATCAAGGGGCTCGGCGGCGTCGGCCATATGGCCATCCAGTACGCCAACCGCCTTGGCTACCGTGTGGTGGCCATCAGCCGCGACGGCGCCAAAGAGAAGCTGGCGCGAGGCCTGGGCGCCCATGGTTATGTCGATGGCAGCAAGGGCGACGAGGCCGAACAGCTGCAGAAGCTGGGCGGGGCTAGGCTGATTATTGTCACTTCGCCGACGGCCGATGCTGCTGGTCCCTTGTTGGGTGGCCTTGGTGTTCTGGGAAAGCTGCTGTTTTTGTCCGTCCCTGGCGAGATAACCGTCAACACTTTCCATATGGTGAGCACCCTTCTTATCCTCATTTTATCCTTTACTCACCTCACGAACCGCCAATATTGACTGTCTTCCTCAAAGCTTGGAAAAGGCCTGTCAGTCCAGTGCTGGCCCGGTGGTCACAACGGTGACTCCGAGGACGCTATCGCCTTCACGGAACGCCACAACATTGAGTGCAAGGTCGAGAAGTACCCTCTGTCTAAAGCCGTCGAGGCATATGGTGCGTATCTTCGATGCACCCTAGCAATCGATTATCTTACTGACCGTTATTTAGATGCTATGCTGGCTGGAAAAATTACTGGAAAAGCTGTGCTTGTTATGGAATAGATCATTGTTCGATCTTGGCTATTTTATCTCATATATGTAAGCATCGGAGGTTTTTTCTGCGCGTTTTATTTTGATCGTTCTTGAGAATTAGGAAGCTATTAGGCAGATCTGGGAGGCTTGCTGGATGATGAAAATCGATGTGCGTCTTTCACAAATTTGCAAGGCGCATCTTTCTGACTTTAGTCCAATTCTTCACTTGCGAAAACGTGGAAGAGAGTTGTCTAAATTGTTCTATCTACATACCTGGATGATGTGTGGCTTTCACAGTTGCAAGCAAAAGTTGAATGAGAATCCAATCATTTGTCGGAATAGTGAATTTGCAAATAATTTCTGTGGAGGGTCGGAGCACGGTGCGTTTTCGACGGTTTTCACACTCGCGAGCGCATCAATCCCTAAGTCAGTCGATCTATGAGAAACTTTGCAAGGTTCGACAGTCATTCGACCAAAATAATTTCCATTGATGTATTTGTTGGGAGATCAGAGAATGCCGAGGAACATTGGGCAGCACCTTGGTATGATGTTTGTAACTTGTACAGAAATAGGGGAACAGAGGAAGCCTGTCTAGCGCTGGTACTTGCACTGTTCATGAGTAAGCAGACCCTCTCTACAGCAAGATCCAAGGTATATCATACACATCTATCTGGTCACTCCTACACATAAGCTGCTACTCAAATTGAAGCCTCGAACACTGCGTAGTACTCGTGACAGATCACTTTGCGGCCAGAAGTTGTCGCCGTGTGCATAATTCTGGCGACTTCACCGATTTCTTGAGCAATAGTAGATTCTCGAAGGGCAAGGTGCCATTGAAATGGTCCACAGCAAAGAGAAAGACGCAGTCATTGGGGTCGGTCGACTTTGGTTGAAGCCACTCGCACGGGACCATGGGGGCAGTGCAATTTGCAGCCCAGGGGGAGTGAAAATACGGTCATCAAATTGGCGCACGACCCCCCTGAAACAGTCTCAGCAATGCAGACCGTTACCTATGTACCAGCCCCAGCAGCTGGTCTGAAGTCTCGAGATTGGGATCTCATGTCTCTTCAGCATGTCAAGGGACTTTCTTAGACTTTACCTAATTGAAAGTTTGCTTAGAAAATCTGTTAGTCCTTGGATCCATGAGGGCATTTCATGGGCCGCGGCTTCAGCCCCTTTCTGAACACCCCAGAGTCCGATCTTAATCGTGCTGGGCTGCGGCCTGCGGCCTGCTACCCGGGGTGCCTTCACAGTAGGAGTACATGTTCCCGGAGTGACCTGTCTGGGATGGGGATGACGGTGTCTGTATACAGGTACTATTGGAGTTGCTTCTGTTTCTTTTTGCACCTTGCATGCAATGTGGCTTACTAGGTACAACTCCCTAGACCCGAATCCGGCTCCATGCATAAAAAAATGTAAGTGAGACCGGCCCGCGAGATATCCCTTTCAGGGCATGTAAGCTACATGTACCTGAGTAGATACATAGAAAAGGGTTTGGATTACATAGCCCAATGGGGCAGTTCAGCCTGTGGGGCTTGCGGTATGCCTTGGGATATTCCTTCGACTGTATGCGTCTGAACGGTCTAAGGTCACTCTCCAAGCAGACACTGGCTTCCTTGTGAACTAGGAATATACACTGCTCAGGTGATACAGGAAGATCCGGAGGTTGACCCCAGAAACAGCCTTCAGTTTACAGAACGATAGAACTGAACACGAGTTGAGTATATACATCCACAGGAGAGACGGGCCTTTGCAGTAATGAGCTTTTCTATAATTTTATTATCATTATCAACCAACCCGGCAACGCACTCTTACTACAACGACCCGTGCACCTCTCTACCAAATATTCCCTGAAAATCGGCTGAGCCAATTGCATCGTCAGTCAATATGACTTCTCTCTACGACACCACTATCCCAATTCTTACAAACATTGTCAAAACCACGAAGGAAATCTTGAAAAAAGGCGAAACGTGGGCCCATGAACACAACGTCTCAGCATCCGACCTTCTCGGCCTCAAAATATACGAGGACATGTTTCCACTGACGATCCAAGTTCTGATTGTCATGAACGTATCCAAGAAGACCATGCAAAGGCTCACCGGCGTGGCACACCCCGACTTGGCTGTCAAGATGGACTACACCATCGAAGAACACTACGCTTTGCTTGACGACACCCTCGCCGAGTTGGCCACCGTGAAGAAGGAGGACATCGAAGAGGCGAGAACAAAGGACTCCGTGGTCACGTGCGATTTCTTTTACAAGGACTACGAGGCTAGTCTGGCGGACTATGTGCACGGATACGCAATCCCGACTGTGTACTTCCACCTCAGCATGGCCTATGCTATCTTGAGGGGCCAAGGGGTGCCGCTAGGGAAATGGGACTACCAGACGGAGTTTTTCAGGCCTTTTAAGCTGGTGGAGTGACGAAATGTTACGCTTTCTCCTGCCCAGGTCGTGTCTTGGGTCGTGAGAGAGCACAGGTTAGATGGGCAGCTGTAGCTAAGAGTGCATCAGCATGATCAATTGGGACATTTTGAAATTGAAATTTGTCAGTTAGGACTTCGTTCGAACCTGAAGGCTTTTGCAGAAAATTTGAATAAATCGGCGTATTGGAAGTCCCCACTTTAATGTCTTGACCGCTGATGGCATGCATGCTGCAAATATTATCGAAGAAGGGACACATGTTCTTAGACTCTAGCTCTGCCCACAATTGCCTGCAAACTTGAGCGAGGCTACAAAGCAGCTAGCAGATATAAATCCGAACGAAGCGGCCCAACCCTGTATATGTAAGGGATTGCTCGAGGACTTGACAAGGGGAAGCCCACGAAGACCGACACCTTGGCATGCCTATCTAGGTGTGTAGGTTAGCATTGAATATTGCTACCAGCTAATCTCTGTCACACTCGAATGCATGTTTAGCTAGTCTGCCGGTGTTGCGAATCCAACCTTCGCCACCTGGGTGTACCTACGGCCGTCGACAGGAACCTCAGGGCCGGGCTAACCTTTGGCCCCCAATACAACAGCCTCTTTTCTCCCCTCCTAAAGGAAAGAGTTATACACAAATGCACCCTCTTTATCTCTCTTGCGATATGGGCTGACTGATATCGGGGTAATCACAGTATTTATGAAATTCGCTCAGCCTTATGCAGTCGATCGCGAAATTGAACGAATATTTTGCTTCAGGAAGATCAATGTATTCAATAGACTTCCAAAGAACTTTTACGAGACGGATATATACTTGGAAGTCAATTAAACTATAGGAAATGAAACAAAGGGACCGGACGACTCGTAGGAAATCCATGGATGTTGTGATATACCATACAAATACTGGCATACTTTGCGTGGCCCCTGACTGCCCACTAAGTACCAAAGTAGGCACTATCTTCCGCAGCAATATAATGCAAATGAAGAATACAAGTGAAGCGAAATGTCTATATAAGTGTTCAGTCAAGCAGTGAACTAGTAACGCAAGAATATAGCGGACATGTGGGGAGCCAGACAGGCTCAGTTCCATCCTCGACCACAGTTCTTGGAGATAGCACAGGCTATTTTCTCAGCCAGAGCATCTGCATCAAAATTAGCACCAATTTTACTCGCGGCTTAGCTAGGAACAGTACTTACAGACAGTCGATTGGGGATGACCCGGTGGCAGGAAAGGAAACGCCGAGGCATCAACCACTCTCAGCCCCTGGACGCCAATCACACGCGCCTCAGAGTCTACCACAGCGTCCGGATCACTTGTTTTTCCCATGGCGCAAGTGCATGATCCATGGAAGATGGTGTTGAACCCCTCGCGAATGAATGCCTTGATCTCGTCATCCGACTGCGTACCGTTCCCCGGAAAATACTCGTCCCCGATCTTGAACGGGGCCATGGCCTTGGTTTCCCAAAACTGCCGCGCACGCTTGAATCCGGCCAGCGTGACCTCCACGTCCACGGGATCGACCAGGAAGTTGGGGTTGATGGCCGGGTGCACCGCCGTGTCCGCCGACGTGATGTTGACGCTGCCGCGCGACCGCGGCGTGATCAGCACGACGGCCAGCGACGCGTAGTTGTGCCCGTCGGCGCCGAGCGGCGACACGGTCGAGTTCTGGAAGCCCACAAAGCCAGATGCGGAGATGTACTCGACCTCGGGCCAGTCGGCCGGGTACTGCGCCAGCACAGCGCGGGTGGTGTTGGAGTAGGACTGCGAGCGCACGGGCTCCGGCACTTTCTCCCAGCCGATCACCTCTGTGACGGGGTTCGAGTACATGCCACCGCCGTTGGTGGCGAATTGGGCGGCTTGCGAGGCGGCGTAGGCCGGGTCTGCGTAGATCTTGGAAAGCGTGGGTGCGTTGACGCGGTATGATACCGTGTAGTACAGGTGGTCTTGCATTCCTTGCCCAACGCCGGGGCGATCTGCGATGATAGGGATGTTGTATTTGGTGAGGAGGTCTCGGGGACCAATGCCTGATGCTTGGAGGAGCTGTGGCGAGCCAATGAAACCACCGGACACAATCACCTCTTTCGCCGCCGTAATGGTATATCCAAGTCCGTCCGTCTCAACGTCGACGCTTGTTGCCTTCTTGGTACTGTCGAAGAGAACCTTCTTGGCCATTGTCCGGTGGTATGCAGTGTATTCAGGGTACTGCAATGCTGCCTGTAGGAAGGCTTCAGACGTGGACCGGATGCCCGTGGCGCTGTCGATCGTCGTCATGACATAAGACTGGCCAAGGAGCTTGCCGCTCAAGAAGCCGGGGATGCTCGACATTCCCAACTCTTGCAGTCCTTTGACAGTCCACGTAGCGAAAGCCTGGGCATAGTTGGGGAATGAAAGGGCCAGTGGGCCCGAGGTTCCCGAAACCGTGGACGCGTCGTAGCTCGGCGTGGAGTTCCGGGAACGCAGCGACATACGGGGTTTCGCGAAGTTGATGCTCTTTTTGAAGTACTGGTCGAACTGGCTGAGCTGATAGGTATCGTCGTCTACAGCATCAGCCCATTGATTGTATGAGTCTGTAGTCCCTATTTGATACGCCATGTAATTCCGGGCAGAACTTCCTCCAAAACACTTCCCGCGTGCATAGTGCATGGGAAGGTTGTTGGCTCCCTGTGGAGTGTGATGATGGTTAATCAGAGACCTGTTCCAGAATGCTGAAGGCGACAGCAGGAAACCTCAGGAACTTACTGTCTGTGGCACTGTCTGATACCCCCAGTCAATAAGGGGTTGCCAGTCGCTGGCTTCCTTGGTGATGTAGAGCGAATCCGTCGCTGGTACCTGACTTTGATTGCCATTGTCGAGCTCATAGAAGCTCCCTGCCTCGATTACCGCTACGGTCCCGGCCTTCTGCTCCACGAGTCGTGTGGCTATGGTCAGACCAGCGGTGCCTCCGCCCACAATAATATAATCGTATGTAGCATTTCGACCGGGAACTCCAAAGGAAGACCCAAGCAGCCTTGTCGCAGAGATCGCCGGGATAGTTGCCAGGAGGACCCCATAAAAGGTTGCAGTCTGAATGCTTGACTTCATGATTGAAGAGGCAATGCTAAGCCGGGATGTTTGTGGGTAGTCGACAGATTTGTTTGGCAATCAAGTGGTTCAGAAGTTATACCCACGTATTGAGAAAGAAGGCTTCAAAAGGCTTCAACGGAGTTGCTGATGATACTGTCTTTATTCACGACCAGACTTGACGAGTACTGGGCATCTCATATACTTCCTGAGCCCACTCCCTCACTTGAGCAGCCGACTGCGGGAATTACTTCAAGAAGATAGCAAGCCTCGCCTCCCGTGTTTGCAATAGTCTTCCGGGGCGCAAGCCCCACGATAGCCTCGCTCCTGTCAGAAGTAGCAAAAAGATGAAGATTACGCCTCGATGAGGCCACGTCTCGTGCCCGGGCTTTCCTTGAACAAGGAATTAGTCCCACAGATTCTAACTGACAAGTCCCTAATGGACTCTTGTGAGATCCCAAGGCATGGGTGGCCTCTCCTGATATCCGAAGGAGGCAATTCTCAGGAATCCTTCATATGATGAGGCCCCCAAGCCAGTCTTAGGGCCAACTGTGCCACTCCAATCCAGCTCCCGGTGGGATTTGATAGCTTGCGCCTGCATCAGAGCCTCAGCTAGAGGAGGAGTGTGGTCGATTCTTAGCCGCCATAGCCGCAGTGCTTGAGTGGCTCGGACAACGGATGTCGAACTGTCTGTAGTGTCGGAGACTAAGCTGTCTCGTGGGTCAGAAACAGACAGCTTCGGGAAGGACGTGGCTCGCTACTGGGTTTTGATCCAATTATAGATAGCGGCCTTGCACTTTGAGGCTCATGCGTGAGCCTCGTGGCTTACATCTCCGTAGGGCTGAGGGGCCAGTCTAAGCTGAGTTTGGAGCTTTCCAGACTGGAAAGCCTGTCACCGTGGGAGGCTTACGGTCGCCCACGTGGCCTCTACGTGGCTCCTAGGACTATATAGCTACTTGAATACCTAGTTAGGCAAATCTAACCTTGAAAAGGAGCGTTGGGGGATGGACAATGGTGCGCAAGGCTGGAATGGCAACACTTATCTCATGACAGTGCGTGGCAAGCAAAAGGCGCCTTTGATGGATGCTATAATGAACCCAGATTTTCTGACTTCCTACCTAGTAGGCACAAGATTATACCTGGGCATAGAACAGTACCTAGGTAAGCATACGGGCGTGCACGAGTGCCATGCTGTGGTTTTGAACTTGGCCGTGTACATAGATGCTGTCACATCTACCCATGAAAGTTAGCACTGAACTCCTGAAAACCTTTTGTACACCTAGAGGGTATGGTCTTTCCCACTGACCTCTGTTCCAGGAACAATGAGTGCAATGTACAGAGATGTGAGCGGACATGTCACCGCGATGCCCACAGCCTAGAACTGCCTGGGTACTTAAGTTTAGAATGGAGTAAGCAGCCTCATGGGGAGTCTGTGTGATTCCAAGCTAGCATCCTTCCATTGTCATTTTCGCTTGCCCCGAGGTACATCCATTACAGCCCAACAAGTACCAAAGTATCAACTGTGGGCACCATCCCACGGTCCCATCGCATCCCATCGCCTCCCGCGACATCAAACTGCAAGCTATCATCATCTATGTCGACACTCAACAGCTTTTGTTCATCCTTACGCCATGCTCAAGTTCATAGATGCCGAGGCGTGTGATAAGGGCGAGACAGTCGGCGAGGCTTGGAGTAAGCAGCCTCACGGGTGAGTCTGGGTCGTTCCAAGAACAACATCTTGCCAATGTCATTCTCGCTTGCTCCGATGTTCCATTACTTACAGCTCAACTAAGTATTCAGGTATCAACAGTTGGCATCCCCGCGCTGACAACGTGCATCAATGTTCTCGGTCAGCGGACAACTTGAAGCTTCTTTTGTTCGTTTCAGTCAGCCACAACAACGGCAGCACGGCACAAAGCGAAAGAAGATGAGACATGATTGGCGGTAGTTGGCCAGGGTGCTCGCGTGCGTGCGCCATGCAGTGCGAGGACCAGCAGGAAGGCCCTGTTGGTACCTTAGCCTGCTGCACGCGGCTCGTCTTGCCAACACCCCGTCCCCTCTCCACTTCCGAGGTTCTTCGCGTACCTGAACTGTCCTAGTCTGACCCGTCCGCTCGTCCGCCTCCTTCTCTTCTCTATGGTGGATCCACATCCACGTTTCTGTATTCAGCCTTGTGCCGATCACTATCTCCACTTCAGCAACGACAGAGCCCGATCGAGATGCTATAGGGTTCCGATAATTCGTCTTCTGGAATCTACATGTTCATCACGTTCAAGAACAGCAACGGCGAGGGGGAAACGGGACTGCAGCAGGTCTCTACGCGAAACGCTGCGCCCAGCCTCGGACGAGCCACCAGACCCTCGTGCATCACCTGCCAACAGAAAAAGGCGAGTTGCGTCCATTGTATACATGTTTCTGTTCTTGAAGGCAGCACGTCTGATCCGTTGACATAGGCGCGATGTACGGGGCAGAACCGTGACTGCGATCGATGTCGCTCGAACGGCCTGGCCTGCATCTCCCCGGCGACATTGCAGGCGAGAGGCGGTCAAGCTGCCGCGCGAAAGCAGGCCCAGCCAACTGTTGGTAGCGATGACAGCTCCTCCCCGAACCAAGCGCCCCTGGATCAGGATCTATTTGACGGCAACGACAGTGAGCGTCTATTTCCATAAATTCCATTTGGCCGTGTGCCAATCCCACCCAGTATATGCGTACACTGAACGATGATTACCTAGTGGACTTCAACAACATGGACATGGACATGTCAGACGGAGCAACCTTCTTCGATGCTATGGTCACCTCCACCAACGCAAACCAGGCGGGCTCTTGGCCTTCCGTAGACGACACACTGCCTCACCCACAATCCATCACCCCGGTGACTGGACTTGGGAACGAGTCCGGCTCTGTGCTTGATTACAACTTCCCCATGATGCCCGAAATGTCTTCTCGCCAGCTGCCGGGGGCACAAGGGGCACATCTCCAGCTAGATCCCCGTGATATGTCCGCGTCATCTGCGGCCGCTTTCCATTCTCTAGCCGACTTCAACAGACCTCCAAGTGCATCTGCTTCGGTGCACTCGGGCTCTGTACCAGGAGCACAGAGGCCTGGTCTCGCATCCTCAGTGCATTCCTCCCATTCACATCACTCCCTGCCACGTTCCGCACACTCTGGCTCTGCACCACGTCGACCCAACCCACAACACCTCTCTCCGGCCAACAGCAACGCCTCGCCGCCCAGTGTCGGCGGCGGAGCATCAATGCCTCTCAATGACCTCGTCGATCCATACCGCCCGCCCAGCCACCATGCCCGCAGCGTCGCCAGCGTCGGCAGCGTTCCCTCCTCGGGGGACTCGCCCTTGCCCAGCAGCGCGCCCAGCAGTGCTTCCTCGGCCGAGTGCGCATGCATGGACGGCACCATGCGTGTGATCCAGCAGCTCGACGACGACGAGTTCCACATCACGACGCTGACCCTGGACCAGGTGCTGCGGCTGCAGAAGAGCATCATCGGGCACTGCGCGTCGTGCGTCGGCTGCGCCGAGTGCAAGAGCCCGAGCGACGTCCAGGCCATGATGGTCATTGTGTGCGACCGCCTGGTTGAGATGTTCGAGTGCATCCATCGGCGCATGGAGAAGCTCAAGGCGCGCATCGCCGCCGGCCAGTCGCTGGCCGTGAACCCCAGCGCCATTCCCGCCCGCGGCGCGGCCTCCCTCCTCCCGGCCAACCAGCCGACCAGTGATGGCCAGCTCTGGTGCAGTACCACGGGTGGACTGGCTAACAAGGCCGATTGCAATCCAGGCTTGTTCCTGCCGGGCCTTGAGGCTCTGTGGTCGGAAGAGGAGCAAGTCCACGTCATCGCGACTCTGTTGCGGCTGAAAATGAGAGATTTTGGGAAGATCCTCAATCGTATTATCGAGACTAGAGAGGCCATTGCAAGTCACGCGCGCCGATCCAAATTGCATAATATCCTGGCTCGCCTTAGGAAGGCAAGGGCGGACATCGAGGCTGATTTGCACGAATTGTTCCAATGGACTCTGCAGCAAACCCAGCACGGTCGGCCCTAAGAAAGTAGTCTCTGAATATATTGCAGCTTTGCAAGGATCATAGGATGAAATAGTCACACATGCTGGAAATTGTTTTGAGAGTACTGTACTTGGGTACCTATGTAACAAAGCCGTCTCCGAATCTCACTCATCTCTCGGATTGAGATGGCTGCCCTCGCAAATGCAGTGATCCAGTTTCGCAGTCGCTGCTCGGTGCCAACTTATTAAAATGGTCACTCCAAATATCGAACAAGTGGGTTACGACCTGGTCTATGGACATGGATGGCGTGTTGACTGCCAGTGCTCATTCTCGACGCAGAAGAGCCCGGGCCCGAAATCAACGTACCGCCTACATGCCTGGGTGTATATAAGCATGATGAACGAATGTCGAGAGGCCTGAGTTCTCAATTTCAATATTCAAGAAGCGTAATAATGAGACACCTGGACCGGCGGCGAGGGCGACCGACCATCGTCAGATGAGCACGGGCTAGATAGGAGACCAGGGCGAGGGGCAAACAGGCAGTCTCATGTTTGATGTGGTTGACACACATAATCATTTTTTTTTTTTTGAACCGGCTTGAGTGATTGTGCTGGTAGTTTCTTGAGCTGGACTTCCGAGTTGACACAGTCTTAGAATATCTACATAGGGAGCCGCGGATGGGAGGCGGAAGCAAAGACCAGCGTATTGTCTGGCATTCCATGGAAAAAAATGCTGTAACTACTTATATTGTCGTCTAACCCATGAATACCTCTGTGGGTTCCTCAGGCTGACACCACCAGTCACATCGTCCAGTCTGCTCGGCAGCACTCCAGCAATACATACTTAATACCTATTCAGTTACCCACAGAAGTCTTGTCTCTGAACACCATGCCTCCGTCGATCTTCTGAGGCGTGAACCAATGCCCTTTCACCGTCCAGTCCGCATTTTTGGCCAAAGTAATGTCAAAATTCCGGTATAACTCAAAGACAGCCTTCCACATTTCTAGGATCGAAATGTTCTTCCCGATGCAGCTGCGTGGGCCAAACCCGAACTATGCGGAGGTTTTGAATTAGCAAGATTCTAGTTACTCCACCAGCACCAATTCACAAAGAGAGAGAACATAAAGGACAATACTTGCCGCCCGGAGTAAATACTTGGGTACATGGTGTTTGAGATGATCCGTCACTTACAGCAAACATATTCCGCTTCATATCCTTGATTCTTTCTGCGTCCCCTTCGATCCATCTTTCAGGTCTGAACACTTGCGCATCCTGGCCAAAGACTTCCTTGTTGTAATGAAGTGCCCAAGCATTAACTCCGACCACAGTTCCCTTGGGCAGATGCACTCCGTGTAGCGTGACGCCGCCCTCGGGCACCTGGCGCTCGAGGATGAAGCCCGTGGCAGGGTGGATGCGCATCGCCTCGTTGATTACGGCCGACCTATGTGGCCATGTTAACATCGAATCAATGGGGTGTGTTTTCTGCCTGGGAGTGGAGCATAATTCCGGGGATGGATGGATCGGGGCCTACATGTAAGGCAGTTTGATAGCTTCGGCGTAGGTGATGGGGTTGGAGGCCCTTCCCTCCGCGATGGCGGCCGTTATCTCTTCGTCGAGTCTATACCGCGCTTCGGCGTTTTTCGCAAGGTGGTACAGGACCGAAGTGATGGAAAAGGCGGTGGTGTCTGAGCCCGCGATGCTGTAGTAGTATAAGTCTATGCGTCAGTTGGTGATACGCGTATCACATCCACCGAGTCTGTATCTGTGCTTACACGTTCGTGGTTGTGATGGCAATGATCTCGTCAATGCTGAGAGCTGCAGGGTCCTCACTGTGCATTCTCAGGAGCTGGTTCAGTATATCTCTGCTCTCGACGGGTTTTGCCTGGCGCTCCTTGACCCGTTGCAGTGAGAATTGTAGCACCTGGTTCGTCTTTTCGATGGTCGGGAACAGCTTGGGAAGAAGAGGGTTTCCCAGGAGGAACTTATGCACCAAGGGAGACTGGCCGATCTGAAATCTTCAGTCAGCCTTGTAGAAGTTCAGCTCGCCCAGGTGTGCTGCAGTCACGACTTACCAGTGATACATATGCCAAGATTCCTCCAATAGCTGCAATGACGCCGCCAACATCTGCTCCGCTTTCCAGGAAACCCAGGTCCTGCGAGAAGTTTATTTGGCCCAGGACGTCAAATGCGAAATACTGCATCCACTGGACCGGGTCCACCGTGTTCCGGCCGCCGTCCGAGACATCCCTCAGGCGCGAGACAAGCTTCGTGACGCACTTGTCTGCTAAGGCCTCCAGGCCCACGACGACGTCCATGGAGAAGGCCTTAGCGGATCCGCGCTTCAGATGCGCATGATACTGATTTGATTGCGTGGTAAAAAGCGTGGGCAGGAACTTCCTATTGTAGATGGCCTCGGCGAGGGGATAGAACGCGGACTATGAAGCAGTTCTTGTGTGAATTCAAGTTCCGATTCTTGTGGAGCGATGGCCTAACAATCGTGGAAGGGAGTGTGAGGGGGTAATCGAAGGATGATGCATACCTTTGGAAATACATTTTGGACGCCATATATAGTCCTCATGCTCTGGGGATCGGAAAGTGAAACGTGGTTAGGCCCAATGCGTACGATCGGGCCGTACTCGTCGTGGACCCTGGTGTTTTCCTGGTGCATGTTCTGGTTCCAAACAGCCCGAACCTTCCACAGGTTGCTGAAGCTCGCCAGAAACGGCCCGGGAAGAGCCCGCAAGCCCTTTCTGTATTTTGAAATCGTCACGTTGACAAACAGGAGAGCCAGAAGAATGGCCCAGATATGGGACTGGACCCACATCCGCGAGGTGGCATGGCCGTTATCGAGGTGAATGACACGACTGGGGGCGGTCGAAGTCAGGGTGGAGTTCATGGTAGACGAGCTGCAAGTGAAATATGTGATACGTGTTTGCAATGTTCTTCTGAGAGTTTATAGATTATTCTCGAGCTCCCTGAGATAGAGCTTCAACCTTGGCAGGATTTTGAAGTCTGCTCCTTTTCTGTCCTAAAAGCCTTACCATCATGTTGGCTTTATTGCTTTCCATAGAGACCATCGTTGCTTGAATAATTGCTCGATTTGTGCCTGCCTTTCACTGTACACAGACACGACACCATCCAGTTGGCCTCAAATTGCCGATCGGGACGTTCGAGATGTTCAGGCTTGGGACTGCTATACCGGACAGTCTAATCTGCATTAGTCCATGTTGAGCGAGTATCAATAATCTGAGGCAGAAATAAGTACAAACAACGACCAGCCCGATTCGCCCCCAAGACACATATGTCTCCGTGGACACGCAGCCGGGGTGACACAAGGAGGATCCGTCAGCTTCTCCATCCTGCACGATACTTCATATTCCTAATCCAGCATTTTCCGGTCCGTCCTAGACCGGTGCCACACGCTTATGCAGTTATCAAGCAGAGGAGTCATCGCCCTGCTCTGCTGTTTTAAGCACAACCGCAACTGCCTCATTCGTACACACCATATTATGCTACTCCCGAGCAGCTGTGCAGCATGGTTTCGGATTGTGCCTGCGAACCTAGACCTAGTATTTTGAACCTTTAGCCTGGTCTATCATCCAGATTTGGCACACCGTGAGCCAGTTTACCCAGCGTGGAGACAGTACGCACAACTTCTCCTTTGAGCGGGCTTGTCTGAGTATATCGCAACGAGCAATGTGCCACATAGGTCCATAGCATCAGTGCATCACTATTTTGTGTCGCAGTCATCGTCGTTATAAAACTCGTATGTGAGACTCGAAACTGCCGTTAATCAAATGGTCAGTGTCTTTGACCATCATTGATAACCCGAACTCTTCGCGCCTTACGGACTGCAATACTTGGCATCCCCTCTCCCTAGGCACCGAGCAACTATACCATTACCCACTCTCCCTTGAGAAGCCAAAAAAAGAAAAAAAAAGAGAGAAATCATGGGAAGCATCAACACCAACCCGCTCCTTATCGAGAAGCAGCAATGCCTAGTTCCCTACATCCTCACCGAAGACGCGCCCCCGGAAGTGCAAGCGGCGCTGACGCACATCCCGTACCGCCGCAACATCTTCCACCTGCTAGGCCACTCGCACGGCGCGTTCCCGCGGCTGATGGGCGTGTACGCCAACTTCTTCGATGGGCAGCGCCGCATCCTGCCGCTGCTCGACTGGCAGCTGGTCGTGCTGCGCGTGTCGGCGTGCCTGCACGCCGAGTACGAGTGGGACGTCAATGCGCCGGTGGCGCGCCTCCACGGCATGCCCGAGGCCAAGCTCGCCGCGCTGCGGGCGACGGTCGAGCACGCGGGCAGCAGCAGCACGTTTGCCGTCGCCAACGAGCCCTTGTTCTCGAAGCGTGACCGTGCGATTCTGAATCTGGTGGACGAGCAGCTGGCGTCGTACACTAACACGGAGGCTGTTGTGGAGGACGCGAAGAAAGTCTTGTCGGTGGAGGAGCTGGTTGAGACATACATTGTGCTTGGAGTGTATGTTTTGATAGCACGAATTACGAAGGCCTTGAAGATCGACATGGACGGCGAAATCCCTGGCCTAGAGGAAAACCTGAAAAAGGTCGTCACTGTTTAGGCTGAATAGAAGATTCAGAGTTACCCAGCGTACTCAGGCTAGATACTTAGTACCTGCCTAGGTGTGTACATACCTAGGTAGTGTTGGAAACTGCCTTTTAGTGTGGGAAGGGGGTTTGAGACACGGTTGTTGACAGGCTATCCAGCGTAAAATACCATGTTGTCGTAGGAAAGGATGACAGAAATAAGCCAAACCGCCAAAGGGATATTGACAAACATGTCAACGTAGGCTTAATATCAAAGGAAGGAATATATATCAGCATCGAATCTATATTGAATTGTAACCTTCAACTTATATTTCGGCGTAGAAAATATGGAATCGGAATCCTACGATGAAATACCATCTCCCCACTAAGTTTATACGTTGCGGTCGCGAGGATTGGCTTTGTTCAAGTACCATGGTATTGAATCAAGATTTCGAGGATTCGCTCATAGATTGGTGATAGCTTCTTAAAATTTCTCTCGCAGTCGCTCTTTCCTCGTGATTCTCACCCGCATATTGAAAATATATGAGATAGTAATGGACACGAAATCGCCGCCGACGTACCTCCCAGCTAACGACAGACCCCCGTGTAACGTACGGTATAGCGGACTTATTTCCAGCACCCTTTTCTCTATAACACCGTATCTTGCAGCCAATAACCAGCTAACATCCCTGTCTCAAAACCCCCATCACGCACTAAGGCGGCTCTAAAGTGGTAAACGTCGTGGGGGAGATAAGGCGGCTGTGTACCACCCGGCCGGGCTATAGGGACTTGATAGCCGCCCAACCGCCGCAAGCCTTATCTCGAAGCAGCCGGCTGCGGACCTTGAAATGAAGCGGGCGCTTGTCGCAAACCCACGATTCAACCTGGCCACCTGCAGATATCTTAGAGTTCGAGAGGTCTCATGGCTGC
Organism: Ophiognomonia clavigignenti-juglandacearum; assembly: GCA_003671545.1. NCBI lineage: Eukaryota > Fungi > Ascomycota > Sordariomycetes > Diaporthales > Gnomoniaceae > Ophiognomonia > Ophiognomonia clavigignenti-juglandacearum. The sequence continues at coordinate 55,551 of PYFS01002546.1, read as the reverse complement.
CCAGAGAACTGAAAAGGCAGGATTACAAGACAAAGAAAACGAGGATATCATATTCTCGGATTAAGGTGAAAGCTGGTGGACAAGCAAGCAAATAGCTGGCTGTATATACCTAGGCATCTCCCCTTTTGAGGCACGCCTGCACCTGCAACATGGCGGAAGAGACATATGATATGGTCGTCGTCGGCGCCGGTACGTATTCATCTCGGAATGTCTGAATTTGAGGCTAACAAGCTTTACAACTCAGGCTGGTACGGTCTCGCAGCAGCCAAAGCCTACATCGAGACCCACCCAGAGGAACGCATCGCCGTCCTAGAATCAGCCGAGAGTTGCGGCGGCACCTGGTCAGAAGCGCGGCTGTACCCGGGCCTCAAATCCAACAACATGGTCGGCTCTTACGAGTATCCCGACTTCCCCATGACGGAAGCAGTCTACGGCGTCAAGGAGGGCGCGCACATACCGGGGGCAGTCCTGCACCGGTATCTAACCGATTTTGCCCGCAAACACGGCGTGCTCGAGCGCACGCAGTTCCACAGCCGAGTCGAGAACATCGAGGCGTTGCGCTCGTTCACAAAAGACATCACCGCCTGGCGTCTCACCGTCATCTCCGGGCCCGGCGGCCCCGACCCGGACCCGGACCACCCACCAGACGACGTCGCGCTGCGCCGCCGCACGATCACCACAGCCAAGCTCATCCTCGCGACGGGGCTCACCTCGACGCCCAACATGCCCGCATACCGCGGCGCGGAGGCCTTCGAGAAGCCCCTGTTCCACGCCAAGGACTTCTGCCGCCGCGCGGCGGAGCTCAAGGGCGCCCAGCGCGCGGTGGTCGTCGGCGGCGCTAAGTCCGCGTACGATGTGGCGTACGCGCTCGCAGTGCAATCCGGCGGCGGCGGCGCCGCCGCCACCACCGTGGACCTGGTCATCCGGCCGAACGGGCACGGCCCCGTGTGGATCGCGCCGCCGTTCGTGACGCCGCTGCGGCGGCGGCTCGACACCATCTTCAACGTGCGGCTGCTGACGTGGATGAGCCCGTGTCCGTGGGGCGCGGAGGACGGGTACGGTCGGGTGCGGGGGTTCCTACACGGCACGCGGCTGGGGAGGTGGTTGGTGGATGCATTTTGGAGGGTGCTGCAGGGCGATGTGTTGGATGCGATCCGGTATGAGGCGCATCCGGAGCTGGCAAAGATGAAGCCGTGGAACTCGGCGTTTTGGATTGGTAGTGGGCTGAGCATTTTGAATTACGACACGCCGATTTTTGATTTGGTGAAGGAGGGTAAGATCCGGGTGCATATCGATAATATCGACCGTCTGGGGCCGGGCAAAGTGGTGCTAGCTTCGGGGGAAGTTCTAGAGACGGACGGAATCGTCTGCTCGACAGGCTGGAAGAAGGAAGCCTCGATCAAGTTCACCGGTCTCGACGATTTTGGGCTAAGTCTTCCCGAAGCGATCGAAGACGCAGAAAGGATCAAGCTAAATGCCAAAGCCGACACCGACGTCCTGACGATGTTCCCGCGACTGAAGGACCAGCCCGAGCTCAAGTTCAAGCCAAAGGATGCCGAGCCCCTGCGGTACTACCGCTTCATCGTGCCCTCGACGATGCTCGAGGCACGGAACATCGCGTTCTCTGGCATGGTTAGCACGGTGAACACGGCCATCTGTGCGGCTGTGCAGGCAGCCTGGATCGTGGCGTTCATGGACGGGAAGCTGGACAGGATGGCGGAGAGCCCGGACGAGGTCAGGCAGGAGATCATGCTGCACACGCAGTGGGGCAAGTGGCGGTTCCCTTGTGGGTATGGCGCGAGTCTGCCCGACTTTGTGTTTGAGGGACTGCCGTATGTCAACATGTTGATGAAGGATATGAGTCTGAACACATACCGGAAGAGTTCAAGGGTGAAGGAGCTACTGGAGGCGTACACACCTCCGGATTTCGATGGAATGTGGAATGAGTGGAAGGCGCGGCACCCGGTGAAGGAGTGACTGAAGCCGAGGATGGTCCCAACGAGCGCTGTTTGTGGATCAAGTGTGTATTTGCTTCGCAATATTTGCATCCGTGTGGTACTGGACACGGGCGAGTTCTGTTTCTGCATCTGGGTACATCAAGTAAGTCGCATCCTCCGAGGCGGAATACAGAGACTGTTTGACAAGTGCGTGTGCTCTTTGCCACAAATGACTTTGGAATATGCTCATGACAGATTCGAGGACATTCGTAAAAGAGATTCGCAAAGGCTATCTCCAAATGAGCAACTATAGCGATCCCGTCCTGTACTCGTCGTAAAGCTGCAAAGACTGGAGAGTACGATACTGCTGAATTGGCATGCTCGGGACCAGCAATCAATCTGATATTGCAGTTGCCCTGCGACTTGAGGAAAAGTAAGGAATACCTAACCCATAGTGTCCTTGTTCTCCTGGCACCAGTGCCAACGAGCGACTCAACGCGGAAAATCACCCCCATACTCAAACTGCCTGCGCCTTGACGTCGCACAAGTTTCAAGCTTGGACCGCCGCAAGACGAATATCATACTCTAGGTCCAGCGTAGCCTTGCTATTGCCCTCCACCGGTTTGAAATCGACTACAAGATCGTCCTTGACTGCAAACACCGAGTCGTCCTCGAGGTATTTAGTCTTCTTGTCAAAGATCTGTGTCACCAAAGGCGTGTATTTGTCATTGCCAGCCTGTGGATCTGTCAGCGTTGCTTTCTCACCAACTCCTTTGGATTCGAGACACACCATGATGTGAATGTGAGCCGGTCGGTAAGGATGTCTGTCCAGCAGCTGCAAAAGCTTTCCAGCTGGGCCTGCTCAACAATTAGCAACCACCCTCAAGATGTCGAGTCTGGGCTACCACGCACCGTCATATGGGACAGGATACGGCACCGGCCTCAAGCAGTACAAGCCGTAGTACCCGTCCTTGCCCGTCGTCAACTTTCCCCGCAAGTTAAACTCGGCCTGCTCCGGATCCTGCTGCTCATACAGCCCATTGGTGCTGCACTGCCAAATGTCGATGGTCACCCCCTCAATCGGCTCGCCTGTCGCGGCATCCCTTACCACGCCATGCATGAACGTCACCTCGCCGTCGGCCGGCATCGTCTTGATGATGCTGGCGTCGGTCGCCGTCGGCGGGGTGTCCGTGCGGAAGAAGGGCCCCAGGATGGCGCTCTTGGTGGTCTCGTAGTCGGCGCCGACGAGCTGCTTGTTGGTAATCTCGTCGACCAGCGACTCGAGCCCGATGACGTCGCAGAGCAGCTGCGTCTCGTTGCGCTTGGCGTCCGACATCTGGCCCGCCCAGTTGAGCATCTGCACGCCCTCCATCCACTCGGCGACCGTGATGTCGTTCTCGCGCGCAAAGTCGTGCACGTGCCGGATGAGCGAGGCCATGACCTGCCGCATGCGGGGGCTGGTTTTGGGCCCCGTGGCGGCGATCACGCTGTCGGTGAAGGTTGGGTCGTACTGGGGCTTGGGTTTGGCGGTGCCGTTGGCTTGGCCGTTGCCGTTGAGGGCGGGTGTGGATGACATTTTGGGTGGTTGTGAGTGGTCGGGGCTGGTAAGGTTGAAGGTGAGGAGTTGAGGATGAGGCGGGGCCACGTTGGGTCGCTAGGTGAGGGAACTTATAGTCGGATGTCGGATGAGGGAACACATGTGTTGGACAGAGAAGGAAAAACCAAGAGTTCGGATTTAATGCGTAACCTTTATGGAAAGTATAAGTACGTAGGTAAGGTTGCAAGTTGGTGATGATTTTCCCATGGCATGTTGTTCGTGTCGGATATGTCACTCGAACATGCGCAGGTGCTTTGTGGACAGTATGTACTTGTACACGAGAGTGCCCCGCAACTACTCCGTACCCCAGATTTCTCTCCATCTTCTGGATTTTTAGAGCTCCACTTGGCTTGTTCTAGAGTAGCTTTCTTGTAGTTCTGGGTTTCTTCAAGCAGATGAAGACAGCTTGACCCCAACAAGGCGGGCTCAGTAGTATGTACAGACGCTCATAGTGATGAACTTTCATGAAGGTGCGAAAGAAGTATTTGGCTGGTAAAACACTGGGCACCTCAATCCCTCAGGTATGCACTGAGAGTAGCCGGCTATGACCCCGGATAATGCTCGGCCATCGGATACAGACCAAGCACCCAAAAATGACAGTACAGTACAGACGCTCCGATATACCTAAGTAGGTTTCTGGCAGGACACCAAGACTAGCCAAGCTCTATAGACTGGTATGGAATTATAGTTGAGAATCGAAGCATAATACTTTAGCTGTGGAGACCAGAAAACTTAGGAAATCAACTCGAAATGTATCTATCAGATACTGCGCAGGTACACTATAGGTACATCATATATATGTCATGCATTCCTGTGGACAGCGTGTGACCATTGATATAATTTGCAGGTATAGATGATTGGTTCGAAGCGTTTCAAAGGATATGAGCTACTGCAGGGTGATAGGAGTCAAGAAGTGCAAAGACATGTCTGGCGAGAGATGATTGTTGAACACACTTTTTATTCGAGCCCTTCCTGGTTGCAAACCTTTCTTAGTATATAGTTATGCTGTCGCGCCCCATTCGCCACATCCCTGTGATGTACATCCAGCTTTGGTAACTCAGCGGTAGAGTGTAGGATTGCAAATCCTGAAGTCGCCGGTTCGACCCCGGCCCAAAGCTTTAGTTTTGTTTCATTACTCTATCGTTTTTTCTTTTTGTGTTTTTGTTTTGTTTTTGAGAATGTGTACTTTGCATTCCTAGGTACTCGAAAGGAACATGCATGCATATCCTGCTGTGGAAAATGGAAAAAGCAAGTTAGATACAAAGTACTGAAGTCCTTAGTAAGCATGATCCCTGCAACCCAGCTGGACTTGTGCAAATGATCCATCACCAGCACTGCAATACAATTACCTTCTTGTTCAATTTCGTGCTTGGTGGTCTGCAGACAGTGACGGTGTCAGTATCGAGCGGTACACTACGTCCCACAGTCATAGTCCACATCCTGAATCTTCTGCTGGCAGACAGAAGACATGTATATAATCGAGTCCTCTTTGACATCCTGTATCAATGGCTGAATAGCATGTCCGCGACGGAAGACCTTACCACTGAGCACGCAACGCGCATAAAGTACCGTTGGACAGTTCCTACATGGGTGCTTCTAAGTCACTCGGGTATATTTGGGTTGGGGGCGCAGATTGTGTTAGGCATTGTATTGGAACTCACTATTTTTGTCTTTTTCTATTTTTGTCCGATGATCTGTTGCTTGAAAGTGTATCTACAATCAGTGCAAGATGTATCCAAGTTGTGTGGGTGGTTTTCAATCACGGGTGTTTTGGTGTGGCGCCTTCTTCACCTGGACAGGTCCTGAGAGTCTGGAAGTCAAAGACTCTAGCAGAAGTATTGCTAGGAATCGAAATCAACATTTCCTCTGTTTTGCATCTGCTGAGCTATTCTACTCTGCATCCTCTACATAAAACCGGGCCTGCTGCCATACATCAAGCAGTCCATCACTTGAGCTGTACTTACTTCCAGTTGCCCTTGTCTCACCAGAATGCAGCAGCTGAGCATGCTGGAATTTCACCTATTTTCCCACACTTCCAAGCGTATCCGGTGAAGTGGGTCTATCTTGCACTCTCGCTCGTCAATGCAGGCCCTAAGCGATTGCATCTCAAGGGACTACTACACTGTACAGTACACTGTGGCCAATGGAACTGCTTACCAGATCCATGGAACGTATGTTGGTTGCCCGAATTGTCCGAACTCGCTCTGTTCTCCGTGGCTGCATACTGCAGAACTGCAGTGAAATGCCAATAGAGGAGCTGGCTGTGCCCGCCTCGCAACTCGTGCTTAACTCCAGCCGAGATGCAAATTTAAACACGTACCAGCTGCCAGTGTACGTCTGTCGAGCCACCCATCCGTTTTCCTATCCAAAAATCTCTGCAGCCATGGAGGCCTTCATGTCGCAACCTGGCTCTGTCGAACTCGCCAAAAAAGTGCATTCTACCTCTGCATCTATCACCACCGTTTTCCTCTTTACCCGATTATGGGCCCGCTCACACAACAACAGGCTTTGGCGGGATGATTACCTGTGTAAGTGAGCCCATGTACCCACTTTCGACTCGGCAGAGCAATCACTGACAAGACATTTCTTCATAGTGATTGCAGGATGGACATTGTTCCTGGCCGGGTGCGGCATGGGTGCTTGTGCACCGGCATACGGCTATAACGTTGTAAATGGGACCCCCCACGGCCAGACGCTGAACTTCGCCTCCGTCAGTCTGTGGTATCTCTCAGTCGGCCTGACGAAGACGGCTTTCGCTACAACACTGCTGCGACTCGCTGGCGGGAAAGCAAAGGTAGCACTGTGGTTCGTGATAGTCCTGGTGGGCGTGTTCTCCTTGGCTATAGCCGTCGTGACGTGGGTAGAGGTGTGCGAGGCCGATTACGACATGGTAGGCTTCGGTCATGACGCCTGTCTTCCCGGGCACTGGACTATCTGGATACATACCGTCGTGGCCATTATCTTGTTTCTTTCAGACATCTGTCTTGCAAGTTTGCCGTGGTCCATCATGGCCAAAGTCCATCTGCCCAAGCAGGAAAAGCTGGGCGTCGGGGTCTCGATGAGCCTGGTCGGTCTGGCTGCTATTGCGAATATTGTGAGGTAGGTTCCAAGTGTGCATAATCATCCTCCATGCCCTGCAGCAGGTTGAGCTGCTTATGTTGACCACCGAAACTGTTCTTGTCGGTTGCTAATCACGTTGCCTGCACCTCTTCCAGATGCACAATCGGGGCGTACATGGGGGAGGCTGCGAAGCCAGATGCTTATGGGAAGTACTTGGATTGGACTTGTGAGTTTTCAAGCCATTCAATTTTTCCTTCATTGACCTCCAAGCGCCTCGCTTGCTGACGGCCAGAGCTGTCCAGATGGGTCGACAGTAGCTGGATGTACTTTGCAGCTTGAGGCGGCCATCTACATCATCGCCCAGACTATCCCCGTGGTCCGAGTTCTCGTGATGGGGTCCTCAGCACCAAGCAGAGGTTCTGCCCGACAAGACTCTCATGCCACAGAGCCACGACGAGATGCAACCAATCCTATGGAAGAACATGTGGAGCTCGTCCAGCTCCCAACAGGCCGCATCGTTGCTGCAGCGTCCGAGGAAGGGCGCGCCTTTCAAGCTTCGCATGCAGCATCGCCTTTGGAGCAGCACACCACAATGACCGCCGTTGTCGAACAAGAGCAGAATCGGGGGCCAGGAAATTTGAATAACGACGAGGTTCACAGGGTCTGGGCTGAGATGGGCATCTCAAAAAAGGCCCGGTCGCCGCCACCTGCTCAGCTGTGAAGAGTAGCTGAGTGGTAAGGCTGCCTGGTGTGTGGTCTGCTTCGAGATTCTGGTGGTAAGAGAGACGAAGGAAAGCAGACTGCCACAATAAGAATTATGTAGATGAGACCGCGAGAAGAGGAAGATATAAAGAAGAGTAATCTGTAGAGCTGCACAATGCAATAAAGCCCTCAAGCGCGGGGTGTGGACGTGAGCTCCCTTCCGGTCGCAGTATATCTTGGGTCGCAATGGATTCCACCATGATAATCCTCGCATGCATAGGCTCTACATATATACGTCACGTCCGTAACACCCACCACTCCGGAACAGGGAGATTCCTCTCCACCCTCCACGCCTCAGACTCAGCCTCAGCAGCATGGAGCCAACCTTCCCGCCAAGTGCCCACGACATCATCACGATGTTCAAGCGGCGAACCAAGCAGCCACCTACACGTCCCCTCCATCCTGGCCCCCTCAGGCGCCTCGAAGACTCCCACGGCGACATCCACCACATCCCGTTTACTGTCCGCGGCGTAGAACACGCACGCAGAGCACCGTGAGCAGAAATATCGTTTTACGCCTTCGGAGCTCCGATAGACGGCTAGCGTCCCGATTCGAGTATCACGGGCGTCTTGTGCCGTCGTGACGGCCGTGTGGAGGTCCTGCACCGTGGCTGGGAAGTCTGGCGTCTGCTGGCCCGAGCTCTGCGTGCTCGATGGGAATTGGAAATGCCGCAGCGAGAGAAACGTCCAGTACGAGAAGTCGCCGCCGAACGACCTCCTGCATGAATTACACGCGTCCATTTCCGCAACGGGCTTCCTGCACGCCGGATCCACGAACCGCGAGAGCTCTGCAGGCTGTGCACTGGCGTACTCTTCCAGCGCCTGGCCCCGCCGGTACACGAGATCAACGCCTCTGCAGTGGCACTGAAGAGGAATTTCCTCTTTGTCGTTCTGCCAGGCCGCGGTGTGGAGCGCGTCTGTCCCAGGCCAGTCACGAGGCAGCTCCTCGCTCTTCCCGACCCTCTCCACCCAGCGCCTGGCCTCCACCCCGCCACCGTGCGGCTCGCGCATCCACATCGTCGCGCCTCCGTCCCGGGTGTCCGCCACGAAGATGTGGTTGGTGAGCTTGAGCAGGTCCTTCGGCTCATCGCTTTGCAGCACGCCCGTAAAAACGGTGATGTCATTGCCTTGCGAGTCCCAGAACATGGGGCTGGAGCAGGTCGCGCAGAAGTAGATGGTGAGTTTCTCGGAGAAGGCGTATCTCTTAAGTGATGATCGCCTGACCATATCGAGGTCTCCCGCCCATGCGGTGTCCGTGCTGTATAGGGCCCCGGTGACGTGGCGGCATGACGTGCAGTGGCATGCGGTCGCTTCGAGGGGAAGGGACGAGCGCGGCACTGTGGCGGAGAATGTGTGGGATTTGCAGAGACATTGCGCCGTGATTTGGATCTTGTCAGGGTTATCCATGGTGGTCAGTTTGGAGATATATGCAGTGACCAGTCTGCAGTGGTCCGAGAAGTCGAGAGTGATGTGAAAAGAATGGGAGTGGCGACAAAAGTCCGCAGGCGTTTTATAGTGCAGACGTATCTGCGCCCTTGAATTGACAGGCTGATATGGTGACGCCTGCAGGTCGAGCTAGGCGTCGACGGCCCAGGGCAGCACTCGTGTGACACATGTGACTTATCTGTCTCAGCTTGTCTCCCTCTTTGTGGAGAGAACCTGATCGAAATTTGTAAAAGAAAATTGATTATCCTCTAGTCTTTCGCTTACAAGACGTCTTATGGTCCCAACCCCTTCCATTCACCCCAGTGCCTCTGTGAGCTCGTCCCGCAAGCCACATCGTCAAACGTACAGGCCATGACCTATTCTCGTGTATACACTGCTCCCTCCGTTCATAGCTCATCAAATGTGCAACTGGTCCCTTCGCCTCGCTTCGTGAGCGAATAGGCACTCACGTCGCCCCGAGGTCCGATTTCATTCCCCCCCCCCCCCAAACCTGTCCTCTCCTACCCAATGAAAATTGACAAATCCTCCACCGCCGTGGGCACCGCCCCCGTCACGTCCACAAAGCACGTATCAAAGGCGTCCAGAAACACGCACAAATCGGGCTCCACGAGGTTGTAGCACGCAATGACGCGCTCGTTCTGGAAGCTCGACACCGTCATGGATAGCAGGTCGAACGAGCTGCCGGGGACCGTCGCGAACTCCCAGTCGACAAAGTTGGTGTAGGGTGCCGCGCGGTAGTGCACCTGGGTGACGGTCTTCTCGGCCGACTCTGCGACGGTGATGTCGAACTCGCCGCCGTCGGCTTCGACGTTGGCTTGGGGCTCGCCGGCGGGCCGGTCGGTGATTGCGCAGGGGACGGCCGCTTGCGCGGCGGCGAGGGTTGCCGTGGCCGCTGTGAGGAGGAGGGTGGTGAGTTGCATGGTGAGTGTGGGTTTGTGAGGTGGTGGGAGTTGAGAGGTCCGGGTGTGGCGGCTTGGTCGTGAAGGTGAGGTTGTGCTTGTGTCGAGCAACTGTATTGTGTGAGCAGAGAGGATAGAAGTGAAAGGTCGGTATTGTTTGAGCGAGTAGATGTTCGGGGGCGAAGGTGCTGAGATATTTACTCCATGACATTCCGATCTAAAGGTGATGCCGGTCTCACGGTATATTTGCAAGAGCCCGTCCAACTGCGAACACTGGCACTTGACGTTCGGTTGACGAGTCATATGGTGTATCAGCTGCTGTATTTAGATCAAAACCGCCTATTTTCTGTGCAGCATTGGCCTAGCGTTCGTGTTCCAGGGTCCCGGGTCAGGTAAGAGCTTCCAAGCTTGTCTGCCCAGGTGCGAGAGCATGGTATGCTTAAAACGTTGCCAAGTCTTGCAGAAATATAGCGAGACGCAGACTTATCCAGCCTTGGCTGCCTCTGCAAGGTAAATCAGGACGTTTTTTAATTTCAATACATCCACAGATGATTTTTAGGCTTTCTCCAGCACTGTTGATTTTTTTTTTTTTTTTGGGAGGGGGGCGGGAGCCTGCTAGCTTGAAATAGGGCCTCAACGATGCAACAGCCCTGGCAAATCTCGCCTCGAGCTGATCGTTCAATTCCGAGAATCAAGGGTTGCGTCTAGGCGTCCACTCCATTCTTCCCTCGAGTCCCTGCTGGTCCTTAGTGCAATTGGCCACACGCCGGCAGCAAGCATTCTGTTTTCTACTCGTCACCGGGTCTGGAAGGCGTGCCGGTGTGAGGTCCCCACGAGTAGACATTTAGCGTGTCCATCTTGCGAGCTCGCGGCCCGTGATCTTGCCCCGAATGTCTCGGCTCGCATGAATCAGCCTCGTCAACTTGTTGCAGTGCTTGCTCGACGCACCCGTCTCTTAGACATAAGCGAAGCCTTGGCTGAGGTTCTCACACGCTCTCCAGCTTCGTTGAGTCCCGAATCGTCACAAATATTGCCCCAGTTGAAGGCCCGGCTCAGTAGACTTGGGTAGTGTCATAGGGCTTGTGTGTGACGATGAGAAGTACGCTGGCGTAGCTGGACTTGTCGCCGACTTTGAGTTCGAGCAAAGGGCGGAACCAGCTTTCACGCGATAATCTTCTTCATGAAGGCGGCGAGATATTTCTCTGTGGAACTGCCAGGAACAGGATAAAGAGGCTGATCCTCCTGCCACTTCACATATCCCATCCTCGAGTACCTGTACCCGAATCGTGTTAGCAACGAGGGTGAGATCGCCTTGGAGAGACAGGATCATATTCACCAGTCCTCATTGCTCGCTCCCCTGGCCGGTGCTGGCCTGCCTTCCCACGCTTCGTATCTCGCCCTGTCTTCGTCATTTTCGTTATACCTGCGAGATAGCGTGACGATACTCGTAGCTTTGCAGTTGGGCGATCCATGCGGCTCCTGCGTGGCTGCTCCCTCAAGCGTTTCCATTACCGAGCGTCCCAGGCCACCGCCGCGATGCTCCGCGAGGATGAAGAAGCTCGCGATCAGCAGGATGGACTTGTCGTGAGGATTGGCGACTCCATGATTGGGCGGGTCGGCCTCGCTGTCGAGCGACACGTGGCCGATGCGCAGGTGGGGCTGGGAGACGGGCTTGATCCAGAAGAGAGACTTCTTGTTGGCGTCCATCGCGTCGCGCCAGGCGTTGAGCGTTTTCGGGGTGTTGGACCAGCCGCATAGGTTGCGCTGGCGGAGGAGCTCATCGTACTGAGATTGGTCGTGCAGGTTGAGTGGCTCGAGGATGCATTTAGGCCCGGTGACCGTACTGGCCGGAGTCGAGGCGCTGGCCATGAGATGTTGCTGTAGGGGAAGAGTCTGCACGAAGGTGGGACACCTTAGGCTAGCGTCTGCGATTCACAGGACGATGGGACGGGATGCTGCAGAGGAGTGGAAATGACCGCGAGGGCAATTTGGATTGTACTAGAGTTGTTTTTAAGAGCAACAAGCCTCTGGTGGGCCCCTCGCCGATTGAGCTACCGGTCCGTCTCCTGCCCACAATTCAAAAGTTGGTCGGCGTCGAGTCATCCCGACGTTCGCAGGTTGACAGTGCAATGGGAACGACATAGGCAAAATATGTGGACGAAGAGCCAAGCCTAATCATGAACGTCATGCTCAAGGGCGCGCTGCGCGATTAATAATAATGCGCCGTGTGCGCATTTGCGAGGCAGTGGTTGTGAACGTGGCTCTGTGTCATCGATCTGGCTTGTCTGGTTCAAGGAAGGTTGCTAGCCCCGGCCCGGCCCGAGATCGGCAGGTCAGACGCTGAAGAGAAGATCCATCGCTCAAGGCTTGTCGACGTGCCCCCGAACACACCCACGGTCTCTCAACTTTCCAATAAAAAAAATAAAAAAATTCACCTGAAATCACCTCGGACCACATGGGAACGCGAGACATCATGCAGAGTGCACGCACATTGGGTTGGGAAGACCACCTATGGCGGTGCCTCTTCAGGCTTTTGATGGGTGATGATTCCCCGTACGCAACGCGCCTGATCACCCCCGTCCAGCAGCATCATGCCCCCAGCCGAGCATGCAGTCGAGATCGAGACGGCCCGAGACGCGATCAGGAGAAAAATCATAGGGACAAGTATGGCGCCGCCTTTATTACGACAATTTTGATCTGATACTCCGGCTTCTTGATGGTCGGTCTTGGCCTGTCGGTTCGCTCCCAATCGTTTCGGATCTGAGTATAAGAAAAGACAAAAAGGAAGCACAAAGCTGCGCATTCGAACTTCCTCCCTCCGGCCTACCAAAACGATCAAAAAAAAAAATCCTTTCGGGATTAGGAATGGTGACAGGTTAGACCCCTCGACCATAGCGCCCTTGTCCTGAAGTGCCCTGCCTGATACCCGCCGATTGCTGGGAGGGGAGCCAGTACTACCCTTATTACCTGCGTACTGTAAGTCTACCATAATCATCCCATAGCCGCGCGACTCTCAGAACTCGATAATTCTTTACCCAGGTCCAGCTTCTTCCTCGCTGTTCTGTCACCTGATTTCAAGCACTCTCCGTCCCTCTAGCGCTAGCTTGTCCTCTGGGCAGACGACCCTACGCGGATACAGTCGATTGATTTCAGCGCAAGGCAACCGATGCGCGCAGCTTTTGAGTCCTCGACGTACAGTGGTAATACCATTTATAGAATAAGGCTCAAACAGAAAATCACATGCTATGTGCAATAATAGGGACGAGAAGTGGGTAATTTGAGGATTTGTGGGGTATCTGGACCCACAGAATATGCTCTCTGCTTGGAGTGTTCTATATCTGGATATTCTATAAATGGTACTACTATTGGTAGGTACCTGTCTATGATAACATCTGCACTGGAATTAATGCGCTCCCCTAGGTGTAAGAAGTGGTCAGGCGGGATGGATGGCCACCGCCCTAGAGCTTGCTTCAAGCTTGGTATCAAGCTTAATAAACTCTGGGAGCCGTACGCGCGGACCAAACTCTGGACGGCAGCGGCAGTGCTCTACCACGGTAGAAGAGCCTCGGGCAGCACACCCGAAATGGTGGCTGGAGGGGCCATGTTGACTTGTGTTCGTGCTAGGGTCCGCGTAGCGAGACCATCTACGTCAAACATACGATGACCACACACTAAAGTAACTGCCGTACAGGCTACTAATTCGAGCAGTTGCTCAATCCGCTGCCTAGGTATAATACAGTGTTGGCCCACGCAGAACTTCCAAATGGAGGAAAGATGAAAGACCACGCATTCTATCATCTCACCAAATACCTCCCCGCCCATTCCACGACAAAACGCAGCCATGTTCGCCCTGCACACATTCGCGTTGGCCCTCATAGGCCTCGCTGTCACTGCCAGCACTCGCGCCATTGAGCCCCGAGGTCCCATATCCCACGACCAGGTCATCGGGCTCCCTGAGACCGTACCAAACGGAACTGCTGGGGCAGTATACAAGGCCTACCAACCACTTCTAGACATCGTAAATGGCTGCGTTCCCTTTCCAGCTGTAGATGCTTCCGGTAACACCAAGTCAGTATCTCCATCATATCAGCTAGGGCACTCTCGGGCAAAAGGCTGACATATCTTGGGGAAAAGCGCCGGGTTGGACGTCACCGGTGCTACGGATGGCGGCTGCAGCAAGAGCACTGGCCAGATCTACGTGCGCGGTGCAGAATCGCGTGGACACTACGCACTCTTGTACTCATGGTCAGTAGCTGCCCGCCTCACCTCTCGCCTGGGAGATGATCTCAGCAAGCTGACCTTGCCCACCAGGTACATGCCCAAAGACTCGCCCTCCGACGGCCTCGGGCACCGCCACGACTGGGAAGGCACCGTCGTCTGGCTCAAGGACGGCACCTCCGCCAACGCCACTACCGCCGCCAACATCGTCGCCGTGTGCCCCTCGGCGCACGGCGAGTGGCCCTGCCACACCGGCGGCGACTTCAAGCTGTCCAAGACGACGCGGCCGCGCATCGAGTACCGCAGCGTGTGGCCCTTCAACCACGGCCTGGACATCACGAGCAAGGCGGGCGGGTCGCAGCCGCTGGTCGCTTGGGAGAGCCTTCCGGCGGCGGCGCGGAGCGCGCTGGAGACGACGGACTTTGGGGACGCGAATGTGCCGTTTAAGGACGCGAACTTTGAGAGGAATCTGGACAAGGCGACTTTCTAGAGCGTAATGGGTTCGTGGATGGCAGGCGTACGATACTTATAATTACTACTCAATGAAGTGAAGAGTCATCATCTTGAACCGTTTCCCTGCCTATGTGTCCTCGCGATATAGCCAAAGGTCCCTCAGGCACTCGTGCAGACGTAGTACCCCACCCACAGATTGCTGCAACTAGCGTCGATACCCGTGTTCCATACGCGGAACTGGTCAAACGAAATTCCCGCGCCCGTAAAGATGGAATAGCAAGTATCATCAGCCTTGACCAGGTAGTAGGTCTTGCAGGTGGCGATTGTGCCCGGCAGCTGGGGCTGGGGGCCAGTTGTTGCGCCGGGCACGTGGACACAGACGTAGTAGTCGAGGAGGAGGTTGGTACAGCCTGGGTGACCGTTAGTAAGCTGAAATTGGAAGGGAACATTGGAACTGGAAACTTGAGAAGTATGTATCCGTACCTGCATTGATTCCAGTATTCCAGCTTCTGAATTGGTCTGTAGTGATATCGTTTTTGACAGCGATAACATCACAAGTGTCGCCGGAAACGACCTTGTAGAACTCGTCACAGTCGGCGGCGATGCCAGATATAGTGGGGGACGGAGCAGTCGTGCCTGTGGAGGTAGTAGTCGTTGGTGGGGTACTGGTCGATGAGGAACTGGTCGTGATCTGGGCACTGGTGCTCGTGGTGGTCGTTGTCGTCCTGGAAGTAGTGCTGGTGGCAGTCGTAGCGGGCGTGTCTGTGACGGTGCCAATCACGCAGTACGACTTGGTGGTGTCGAGGCCGGGACAGGTGATGCCCGGATTTAGGCTCTGCAGGTCTGCGAATGTTATCCCCCAAGTGCTCGCGAAAGTGGCACAGGTGTCGCCGCTGCTAGGTGTGGTGTCATAGTAGCAGTCGACGACGCGAGGCGAGATCACTGCGACCGCCCTCGCGGAGACGATGAGCCCTGCAGCGAGGAAGCTTTGCATTGCAAACAGCATGATGAAGTAGGAAGTAATTATCGAGAGAGGTCTCGTTCTGTGAAGTCAACAGTAAAGTCAAGTTGGGAAACTGATTCCATCTGGAAAGGAACGCGACTCGAGATCAATATTGGAAGTCCAAATCACCATTTTATATTTCTTCGCATCGTAAATTGTCATCTGGCTGTGGTACGCCTCGTAGCCTCTCACTACGATAGTCCGGTACAATCCCAAGATGCCTAACGCACAGTCGTGAGCAATTCCTTTGAAGGGGACTGTCCCTGACCAGCATATTCCTGGCAACCTCCCACGTGTACATGGAATAAAATGCTGTGATAGTGTTCACGGAGATGACCAGCGAAAGGATCTGATAGCGCTGACTGGTACCAAAATCTAGGTGAAATTCTACAGAATTTCGGACAGCTTGGGCATGGGACTGGGACTGCTGAATGGTGGTATCGTGAAAGTTTGCCCTAAACTGCCAAGTGGGTAGTATTTTGTACGTCGGTCTTTAGTCTGCCTAGACTCACCTGTCAACTGTTACATTCCACGTTGTAATCTTCCATGGGGTCTAGCATGAACCCTTGTTAGTCACATTGGAAACCATAGTGCAATCCTTCAGTTCAAACTTGATGGTCAGGTGCATATTATTTGTATTTTGTGCCACCTCGGCATATACGGATGAAAGCGAAAGTTCATCTGTTCATGCTACTGTACCTAGGTTCACAGTTGGACTAGGTTGTAGAGTAATATGCCAGAATGGACACAGATTGCTTGGCCAGATACTAAATCCACGAGCGAAATTATCACCAGTTATCATTTGATGGGTCAATTCCGACATTTCCGCGCAAGCACTAGTATTAACTGGTCGATCGACTGTGCCTCCTCCTTTTCCCCAGCTAGTGAGCCTGAACAAAACAAAATCACAACAGAACATGAAGTATCGCGCCCAACCCGGCCGCCAAGCATACCACGGTACCAATCACTAACCGCTGCGCCGCATCCTCCGTGGGACAGGTGATGCCTGCGGGGGGAGGTGTAATCTCATTGTACTGGCAGGCCAATGCAGTCATGGATGCAGAGATGCTCGCCTCTGCCACAGAGTCGATGCTGACCTGGCACGGATTTGGCGTCACTGTAGGAGTCGGCGACGCCACCACTGCACACTTCCCCGTCCAGTCGTTGGTGGCCTCAAGTGTGTCGGTCACATTGATGGCCAGCCCTGCGGCCGGGGGGCAGTTGTCGTCACTGGAGGTGATGGCTTCCAGGTTCAGCTCCTGCGCGCTGGCTTTAGTTGTGAACTGGACGACGTTGTTGGTGATGTTCGTAAGAATGTTGTCGCCGATGTTCGACGGCGACAGCGTCTCGTTGCTGCAGCTGTCCCAGGTGATTTCGTAGAGCAGCGACCATGAGGCCTCCCTGTCGAGGTCGAAGAAGCGGTAGGCGAAGACCGGGTCGCTTCCCGAGAAGTTGGCCCATCTCACGAAGTCGTAGACGCCGACCTGCCCGTCGCTTTCATTGTTGTTGTTCCGCACTGTGAACGAGATAGTGGGGTTGAGGAAAGGTGCCAGCCCTTGGTTCTGGAAGGTGAAGATGATGGGCCAAAAGCCCCTGGGCGCGTATGTGTCGTTTCGCGGGAACACCACGTCAACTTCCACGATTCCTGCGTTCGTTGCGGCGGCGTGGGCGATGGCCCAAAGGCAAGGGGACAACAGCCAGCTCGGCCGTACGATGAGATGCATGATCGGGTTGCTGCTCAGAAGGGTTGACAAGGTCTCAAAAATATCAGGCAAAAATACGAGCCCTGGAGGTCTTGAAGGATGACTTATGTGCGGAAAATGACATCCAGACTCTGATGTGCCTATGGTGCAGCGAGTTGCACAGTGGGATGTTGTTAGAGAACAACATTTGATGAGCAAGGACCAACGTCGTAGCGGTCCAAGGGGTTGGAACTCTTGGAAGGCTAGCCCAAAATGGGTGGTTCCGGGGGCCAAGTAAACCTATCCCACTAGGCAGAGGGCCAATACAATAGAGGCGCAATTTTAAGCTTATTTCTGAGTATACTTAGTGTGCAACCTGCCTGCTGGCAACCACAAAAGAGATGCAGGGAAATTTTGCACAGGATGCAGCACAGGTTGCATCCCAGCAGCTCAGTAAGGCAGTAAGAATCGTACTTGTATCTCTTAGGGGTTATGTTGCACTGAACAGTGGTCCAGGAAATTTCTGATAGTGCTTATTCGGATCACCAAATTTCGATAATGATCACATTGAATGGTGGCCAAGAGATGCAGGAAGGAGGAACCTTCTCGGGGTTGGTGGCAAGGACCAGAGGCGTGTACCCAGGTAAGTACCCCAAGACACTTGCATGTTCTGCCTTGCCACGAACACATACAAATTCTCAGGTCATACCTAGGTAGGTATCTTTGTGCACTCATGTGACTGATCTAATGAAGGTGTAGAGCTTAATCTCAATGAGAGATGGTCCCATCTCGAGGCAGCAGGATGAAGACAAGAGAAGGATGAGCGATCTCCGGACATCTGCTTCACGATGAGTGTTGTAAGGCTGGAGCCAGGGACGTTGTTACGGCACTTGGCCGGCTGGGGAAGTTTCTCGATCCTTCCCAATATTCAGCAATTCAGCTCCTTTCCCACGGTCGTTTCCAGCAGCCCTTGCCAATGATAAATGCTGGTCTCCTGCTTCTCACAATCCAGTCTGTTGTGGTGTTGCAATTCTGCAGTCGTGAATCTCCCCAGTGATACCTCAGAACTTCCTGCTTCTATTTTTTGCCTGACACCAACCCGCAGCCCACACCATTTTTCACTCATGTTTACTTCTTCATGGTTTGCAATGGCACTTGGGGCCATCAGCCTCTTGTTCCCTCCTCATGGTGTTTTAGCAAGGTCTTCCGCAGGATTCAGACAAGTTTCGTCGAGCCCTGGCTATCGCAGCTTCGAAGCATGCCCGGAACGGTGCATCGACGCTGGGCCCAGCACGGGTAACTGGTCAGTCTATCCTGACTTCAAGAAGATCAGGAAGTGCCAGCAGACCATGTTCTACGACTTCTCTCTCTACGACCCAGTCGACGAATTCGAGTCTTCCCACCACATAAGCGCCTGCTCGTCTTTTGGTCCTGACTTCTCGGTCATGGCCGCGTCGACTGCCAGAGTTCCTGCCGCGGAGCCTGTCGACGTCAGCTTTGATATTGGATGGTGGGACGAGGGCTTCGGGCTGGCAGCGCCGGGACTTCAGTCTCTCCTCAAGCAGATGCGGCAGTACGTCGAGAACGGCCATGGTGCTACGGATAGGCCCGTGGTACTGTTCGGGCAATCTGGTCAAGCAGCCATCGGTCTCTACATTGGCCAGGGTCTGCTGAACCAGGGCCTCGCCGACACCCTGAAGACAATGCAGGACAGTCTGGTAACCCTCAACGTGACGACACCAAATCTTGCAATGCAACTCTGCGAGCCAGGCTATGACAGCTCTCACATCTTTGGGGTTATGTTGGCCAGCAAAGGAGCCTTCTCCCCCATCCAGGACGCCATCAAGACGTGGAACAACGGTACATGTCTCTCGTTTTTGGCATCGACCAGTATCGCTGGCCAGGTTCAGTTTACCGCACCACTCGTGCCCACGAATGGAACTTCACTCGGCGCCAACTCAACTTCA
Organism: Ophiognomonia clavigignenti-juglandacearum; assembly: GCA_003671545.1. Taxonomy (NCBI): domain Eukaryota; kingdom Fungi; phylum Ascomycota; class Sordariomycetes; order Diaporthales; family Gnomoniaceae; genus Ophiognomonia; species Ophiognomonia clavigignenti-juglandacearum. The sequence continues at coordinate 36,528 of PYFS01002546.1, read as the reverse complement.
AGTCCAACCATACTGACGGCAAGGAAGGCGCTGAGGCATACTCGTGGCACAATTCATGCTCGTGCCGAGTGTACAACGATACAGGTCGCCTCTGGCGATGGGTGTGCCTCACTGGCAGAGAAGTGTGGCATCTCGGGCGACAGCTTCACAAAATACAATCCTGGAACCAACTTCTGCGCAACCTTGAAACCAAACCAGCACGTTTGCTGCTCCAGCGGAGACCTTCCGGACTTTAGCCCTCCTCAGAATGCAGACGGGTCTTGCTTCGCATACCAAATCCAGGCCAACGACAACTGCGCTGACCTTGCCGTCCAGTACAGTCTGACGACAGAGAAAATCGAGGAGTTCAACGCAAGGACATGGGGCTGGAACGGCTGTCAGCTCCTGTTCAAAGACACTATCATGTGTCTGAGCAGTGGCACGCCACCCTTCCCGTCTGTAATCGCAAACGCGGTGTGCGGTCCGCAAAAACCAGGCACGACGCCACCGATGGATGGATCCGATATTTCTAAGCTAAACCCTTGCCCGCTCAACGCCTGCTGCAACATATGGGGCCAATGTGGCATTACCCAGGATTTCTGCGTCGACACCAATACTGGCGCGCCGGGTACAGCCAAGCCTGGCACCTACGGCTGTATTTCAAACTGCGGGCTAGATGTGATTAGAGGCACCGGCACTGGCTCCATCAGAATAGGCTATTTCGAGGGCTACAGCATGGGCCGCGAGTGTCTGTACCAAGACGCCTCCCAGATCGACCTGCCATCCTACACGCATATCCACTTCGCCTTCGGCACGCTGACAGCCGACTATCAGGTCGAAGTTGGCGATGCGCTTTCTTCGTACCAGTTCAACGAGTTCAAGCGCATTACCACTGCAAAAAGAATCTTGTCTTTTGGAGGCTGGGACTTTTCTACGCTGCCCGCTACCTATGCCATCTTCCGGAACGGAGTGACCGCTGCCAACCGTCTCAAGATGGCCACCAACATAGCCAACTTCATCAAAGACAACGGTCTCGATGGTGTTGATATCGATTGGGAGTATCCAGGCGCACCAGACATTCCCGGAATCCCCGCGGCCAGCCTCGATGATGGTCCCAACTACCTGGCTTTTCTTGTGCTGCTGAAGAACCTCTTGCCAGGCAAGACTGTCTCCATCGCGGCGCCGTCGTCGTACTGGTACCTCAAGCAATATCCTATCAGCGCAATGAGCAGGGTCGTTGACTACATTGTCTTCATGACCTACGATCTCCACGGCCAATGGGATGCAAACAACCAGTACTCGCAAGAGGGATGCGAGCAGGGGAACTGCTTACGCAGTCAAGTCAACCTCACGGAGACCAAGCAGTCCCTGGCCATGATTACCAAAGCCGGCGTCCCCGGGGCAAAGGTAATTGTGGGCGTGACCAGCTACGGCAGATCGTACAAGATGGCCGATCCGGGCTGCTGGGGTCCCAACTGCTTCTTCACCGGGGATCGGTCAAACTCACCGGCGGCCAAAGGTGTATGCACTGGCACCGGCGGTTACCTCGCCGACGCTGAAATCGCCGAGATCATGACTGGCGTCGGCGGCAGCAGTAAACGGCAATCGGGCCGCGTCGTCACCAGCTTCGTCGACACCAGCAGCAACAGCGACGTGCTTGTTTACGACAACGGCGAGTGGGTGAGCTACATGAGTGCCAGCACAAAGAAGACGCGCACTGCTCTCTATAGGGCGTGGGGAATGGGAGGCACAACGGACTGGGCCACCGATCTGCAGAAGTATCATGACCCTCCTGAACCAGTCAGTAGCTGGCTGTCTTTCAAGCAGATGGTCTTGGCTGGACAAGACCCTAAGACAGATTCACGCACTGGCAAGTGGACCGAATATGACTGCACGAGTCCATACATGGTGAACAATTTGGATTACACTGCTGCCGAACAGTGGAAGGAGTTGGACGCGGACGGGGCATGGGACAATGTGAGGCGCATCTACGAGGAGGTCGACAAGGGCAGAGGTATCCCCTTCATCGCATCTGCCGCCAGCACCCTCAAAGCCGAGACCGAGTGCTCCATATCGGTCTTGAATCCGTGCGATACCATCGGCTGCCCAGCCGGTGCAAACGGGGAGCTCTCAGGGCCGGCAGCCAAGTTAGTGTGGAACTCGCTGGCCAAAATCATGGAACTGTACAATGATTATCACACGTCCCTTTTCCAAGCCGCCGCCATCAGTTCCACTGCGCTTGACGACTTAGAGAACAAGTTCGCGCCTATTCCTCCGGAAGAAGACCAGACATGGCTTCTGGTTCTGATTGATCTTCTCGCCTTTGGAACTCTCGCATCGGCCGGGCCTTTCTTCAACGTTGTATTGAAGAGACTGCCAACTTTCGTCAAAAGTCCGACTAGTTTCGACAACACCAAAGATGTCGCCTTGACTTTGATCGGAACAACCGTCACCCTCATCAAGGACACACTGCCCGATCCCGACAAGGCGCCCTGGACGCCCGAGTCCCAAGACAAATTCTCCAACTACATGGGCCAGGTCATCAACGGCTGGGCCAATGTGACTTCCATCGCCGTGGAGAACCTGTTCAACGGCACCTCAGGGTCGCTTGACCTTCTTCAAAAACTGATCTCCAACGGACAGCTCCTCACCGACGCCCTCCCAGCGCCTGCGGCCAAGAGAGACACGGAACCCAACGATGTGAATGATCTACGAGCTAACATCCAGAAGTCTTTCTTCGGTTATGCCATTCCCGCCCTCTGGCACGTGTCGAAAGCATGGCCGTTTGTGATCGACTCGGGCTTTGGCTGTGACGCGGATAATCCGCTCGGTGACTATCTTAGCGACGATACTCAGCGAGCCACTTTCATGTGCTATGAAGACAAGTTGTACTACTTGGCCTCTGTACCCGGTGCGTATTTGATGCTCGAATTGACCCCCGTTTCCCGAAGATTTGATCCACCGGAGCAATATCCGTTGGTAAAGTCCAATGGTCAGGCGTACACAAGGGTAGTAGCTCGGGGCTAGTGTTCCTTGCGAAAAGGCGCCGGCGACTTTGGGTATTCGACTTAGAATATTCGACTGCGGCTGCTCGCCTGTAGATGTTCGACTTCAGGCTATCACCATGAGTGAGCGGTTTGGCCATACATCCGGTTGCCAATCAACACCTTTCTTTACGACAAAGAACTTTGGCGCCGAGCTACCCTTCTCTACCCCTGACCATTGAATTAAGCGGCGCATCACGCACAAAAATTCTACAGAATTGCTGACCTGTGTTCATGGTAGACGACGAAGAAGCCCAGCTCTGCGGCCCGGACGCCGCCTCCTGCATCGACAACGACTTCAAAGCGCCCGCCGGGCTCACCTCCCTTGACGGTTCTGGGACCAACTTCGGCGGCATCACCAAAGACATACTCATCCAAGGCTCCATCCGCACCTACCGGCAGAACGGCAACACCAACGGCGGCGGCATTGCAGACGTCACGAACCAGGGCACCGTCGACGACCTCTTCGACCGCGACGTCACCACCCCGGGGTTCATTCGCATCCCGGTGTGCAGCGCCGAGCAGGCCCGGACGGCGTGGAAGCTTGCGGACAAAGGCTCGACGCCGAATTACCCGTGCGATTTACTTCCGGGCAGGAATCTGTGTGGGGTGTCGACGTTCGTGGACCAGACGAGTGATGGGTCGCCTACGGTGGGGGATTGTCGCCAGATAATTACGAACATCCAAAGCGACTCTACGACTGAATGGACGATTCAGGTTGTTGGCCAGAATCAGCGCGAGCTTGTTAGTTTTGGAAGCTGTGCGCTTGGGGTGAAGGCGACTAGCGTCGACGGCAATGCAAATTTTCAGGTTGGTGGGCAGGATGTTATTGATATTATCAACCAGTCCATTAACCAGTTCGGTGGAAGTGGTAAGGTTGGGGCCAAAGGGAATTTCCAGTGCAATGGTCTGGTGAAGCAACAGGCGGCGGAGTGGGGGATTTATCACACTAACTGATTGAGGAATGTAGAAGGGGGACGGATGCTATGTGGGCTGTGTAGGCCGATATAGCGACATAGTATAACAGCTATCACCTAGACGTTCGACTTCACTTGTTCGATTCTGGGTTGTCAGTTTTACTTACGTAGCTACCTAAGTAGATGGCTATTGACTTTGAGTATCAGATTGTAGGGATTCGATCTGGATACTCGATTTAGGTATCCAATTTGGATTTTCGAGTTTGGGTCTTCGATTTTGGGTCCTTGATTTGGGCATTCGATCGTGGGTGCTTGATCTGGGAACTCGGTTGCAGGTACTCAATCTTGTACTCTGATTTCGATCATGGCCTCGCAATCTACCATTCGCAGCGACTCCCAGAAATTACGGCTGGAAGATTGGATGCGAGCGGCGCAAGCAAGAATGGGCCTACACAGTGAAAGTATCCTGGGACAAAGGCACCGCGGCGATATCCATGTGGTCAACTTGGAACTTCCGTGACCATTCGTCGCAGGCTATGGTCGCAGTATTTTCATACGATGCTAATGGCCGACGCGACGCAGGACAAGGAGGTAGCTACTGGTGTGACCATTTGCCTTATTGAAGACCCGGCGATGCTTCCCTTCTTGGGCACAACGAGGGGGAGGTGGATGAGCCCCACTTTCTGTGGATGGTTTAGATCACGAGAGATCGCAAATGGGAACAAACACGTGTTTGACGTCCATGAATGGTTGGCCAAGTTCTTGGCTTTCGCTTGCTTGTCCTTGACAAGTTTCTAAGCGGCTGCCGATCGGCTATGTCTGGGATGCACTCGAGCATACATGTTCAAGCGGAAGATCCTACGCAAGAGGTGGAGTCCTGTCGAGTTGTGCTCCAGGGCTGGTACTCACTCCTAGATCATGACATGTCGGGCATATACCTAGGACTGTCCAGTCCCTGTCTCGATACAAGGATACTGTCTGAAGTTAGATGGCTTCTACAAGCGATGATCCGTGCGTGGGAGCATAGAACGAAAACATTCTATGAGCGTTCGACATCTGTCCCTCTGAACAGTCCCATTCCAACAGCCCAAACAACCTGGAACTTCCGACGTTGCTTTCCTAAAAATCTTAGCCGGCCCCGACTGGTTTCTGTCAGCAAAACTTGAGAAATAGATCTAGGCTCCTTCTAGTTCCGACACGGCGACATGTCTCCCGCCTCCACCTGCAGTCTCCTCAAAAATCTAAGTCTGCGACGGGACTAGCATCTTATGCTTCTGGACCATCTTCCACCGCTCTTGCATGCCTATTTTGGCAAGCAGCTCGCGGTGTGATGCAGTTTGTGGGACATAATGACTTCATGACTTTGACATTGGCCTGCAGCTACAAGTGTCATCGCGAAGTTCTATTCACTGTAAGTAGGGTAGTACGGTAATGTGAGAAGCAACGTCGACCGATCGAGGATATTCAGGAATCAAACCGGACAGCAGATGCTTCTCGGAATATCCGGCCTTCGAATGAAAGCGTGACGATCTGTTGCCAAGTGCGCAAGACAGGCCTAGTGAATTACTCTGGTGGTCAACGTTGAACGAACGCCTTTGTTGGCGCTATATATCGGCAACAACTAGTCTTGTGGCATGCGTTAGCGTCGCTTTCCACCAGTATTACTTCAGGTTGCATCACTCCGTTGTCCGTAGATGTTGGCGCCTGTCAATGTCGTACGATGCCAATGCACTCCGACAATACTGTTTGGCTGCATTCTCTTCCAAGTCGTGGCTTTTGCCAGTGTCGAGAGGCGCCACGGACCACGAGTACTTGAATGAGAAAAGGCACACGGAAACTCACTCATCCACAATGGCAAACAAAAACATGCGGCCCTCAAGCCTTGCTAAGGACTAAATATGGAGTGAAAGATTAAAAATGCACGTGAACACAAAAAGAAGCTCGATGCAACAGAATGCATTCCCCGCGTTTGCAACCCCTGCCAAGCTCGATGGATCGATCTGGAGCGGCATGAACCTGTCAACTGTCACTGTCACAACGTAGTACGCCTAACTGCTAGATCGAGCATAGCAAGATCTCACAGAACCAAAGTGTCAGTCATCTAGGCATCCAATGTCGACAAATGATTCGCTATCCAGCCGATCGAACTCCAAAGAAGCCTTCTCGGCTGAATTAGCCCTGGTCCACTTGATGGCCATTCGGATTTGCGGGTGTCGGTGCCCCATCTGATTTGCTCGTCCACAGCACAGAGATGTTCAAGAAGAGGTAACCGTGAGGACTTGCTCGTTCCAATTCCGCCGCCCGCGGACCTTGCTGGCGACCAGAAGAGCAATCACTATGAATGTTGCTGTTTGCGGAAGGCACACGTCAACAATACGACGCCCACTAGGCAGACTCTACGTCTTTGAAGTTCTCTGTGTACTCACTTTGTCAAGTCTCTCAAGCCTGTGAGGTCACCGTGATGCTTGAGTGCGTTGCGAGTGAACCCAAAAGAACTATAAATACTGTCTCGTCCTGCTGATTGACACAGACGCCTTCTGAAAGAGTTCGAAGCATCCATCCACAAGAATCAGACTCCACAGCCCTTCGCTATTACCACAAGAACAATTACCTCCTTTGACCACGTCAAGATGCAATTCTCGTACATCACCTCCTTCCTTGTCCTGGCCACGTCCCTGGCCATCGCCAACCCGGTTCCCCTCGAGGGCGATCACGCCGAGCTTGAAGAACGCCAGAGCTCTGGACGGTGCTGTGCCACTGGGTATGCCTCCCTCCCACTCTCACGGTTCTGCCTCACACACAGAGGCAGCGGCAATCCATGCCTCATGTCGATGCCAATCTGCTGGATCCGCTAACCTTCTGTCTTTTAAAACGTGCAGCTTTGCCGTCGTCAACGGCCAAACCCAGACTTTCTTCGTCCAGGTTCCTCAAGGAACCGGCGGAGCCGTCAGCGTCTCCCCCCTGCCTGGATGCACCATTTCTGTGGCCCGCGCCTCGGGCTGCGGAGGCTTTGGCATTGCGAGCGTTGGCTCGGGCTGTGGCACGGCCCGCAGTGTTCAGTTCGTGTCGTGCTAGGCGTGTTACTATATAGTAGAAGAACCGCGCGCGATGTTGTCGGTCTCTGGGCTCGGGAGGCTATTCTTGTCATTACCGTCTGTCTGGGGAGGCTGGCTTCAATTATGCTGCTAGTGTGAATACCTACGGCTACAAAACAGTTTTAGCGTGAGGAATAGTAGCGTAGAAATATGAAATCAGTGTTTCTACTGCGAACTGACGCTGCCGCGACATCTGTCCCCTCATCGCGAGTCCTTAACCCCTGTCATTCAGTGCAGCCTTGTCTTTCGATAGACGTCAAACCAACCAATGAATACCCCTGTCGTGCACAGTGACAGCCTCGACTCAGCTCGCACGGCTCTATGTCAGGTGGGTTTCGTCCCGCCCAAGTGTATGGACGCTGAGTTTCTGTCAGTATACCCGACTGCATGGTTCTGTTACGATCATATATTACGGTTGTTGTACTGACCGTCTTTATTATTGAAGCGGCGATGAGAACCGGGATTTCTGTCCCGACGCAACGGTATGCTGCACAGTGCGTGGACTCGGCCGGTATAGTATGCAGACTGATATACTGCTGGATGCTCATGTGAAGAGCGAACGATTCAGAAGAGTACGGAGTCAGCATGGGGTCACAGCTACGTAGATATTCATACACTGAAGTGACGCTGTGTCAGGTAACCGCAGCTCACGTCCCAGTAGGTTGAGGGCATCTCGTGCCGATTCACTCGTGCGTTCATTCCGCACGAAACCATTCTCGGTTTCGGATTTCTAGCTCTCTTCTTTTCTGTTTTCACAGGGTATAGCGCGTGCCGCCTGACCAGAAAACCGTATAGCATATCATTTCGTGAACTTGTAGAGATAGGTTCTGACCAAAGCTAGCAGTGACCTATAATGCTTCCATCATGACCTTTATAGAACTTGAGGAAACTGAGCGTTAAACTTCCCACATTCGCGTCGTAAGATCAGTTTGGCTTGACACCAGGGGGCAGCGGAGGATCCATCGCACCCACAGGCAGCTCCTTTTCCGGCAGACCCGTCCCAATCTCTACGATCTGGTCGAGGCTACGACCCATACCACCCGTGCCCTTGGTCAAGTCCGACTGCCGCAGCTTGAACGGGCCTGTCTCACCCTCCTTTCTCTCCTCAAAGTCATAGATCCGATAGTCCGCATTAAAATAGTGATCTCCCGTGACAGCCTGGCGCATGAATCCCGAGTGCGACACGACCACCACGACCTTCTCGGGCCGGTGATACAGCTCCTCCAGATCCGCCTGCGCGCGGCCAACAAGGCTGTCGCGCGTGAACTTGTACTTTTCGGCCGCGGGCGAGATCTTGTCCGGGTAGATGGGGTCGACGGGGGTGAAGTCGATCTGCGGGAACTCGGCGGCGATGACGGGCAGCGGCGAGCCCGTGTCGCAGGGCTTGGACGAGTTCTCCTGCCAGCCGGCGTGAGCGATGGTCGGGATGCCCTTGGCGAGGAAGGCGCCAAGGGAGAGGACGGTGGTCTCGCAGGTGCGGCGCATTGCGGAGGAGATGATCAGGCCGATGTTGGAGGATAAGTCGGCGGGGAGCTTCTCTTGCAGGGCTTGGGCGAGCTCGCCGCATTGGAAGCGGCCTAGTTCTGAGAGGGGAGGGTCGGGGATGTCGTATTGTTGTGAGTGGGTGTTAACGTGTGGTTCTATGGTAATGGAAGGGCAAGGGGGGTTACTTATGAGAGACATTGTGCAGCGCCTGGGCGTGCCTGATGAGGATGAGTGTTGGCGGCATGGTTGGAGATATGTGTTATGCTGAGCAAGATTCAAGGATATTTACAAAAGAAGTAAACACTTTACTGTTGCAAGTTCGGTAGTCCAGCTCTTTTATAGTAAGACCAGGTGCGATGGTGTGTGAGGCTATGCGTGCGTGAGTTGGCATCGGGCCGTGCGGCGCAGCACAGTGTCTCGTTAATGAACACTGTGCTGCCGAAGCCGTGGACCTTCCACAGCGGCAGGCAAGCTCCGGTCAAGTCAACAACTTCCAGGTGTGCCACCACAACCAGCTTGCTCGACACCTCTACATGCTCATTTAACTTCCATTCCTTGCCAATTATGACAAGCGTTGACGAGTTATTTAAGGTAAGCTCGCATTCATCCAATTCCTTGAGGGTCAAACTGACTTAGTGGTACAGAAATCCGGCTTGCCCAGCAAGCGCAAGCTGGAACCAGTTCGCGACATCAGTACGTTCATCATGTCTGCCTCTTGCCAATGGCGTCCCTACAAATTACTGACCAGTCTACTCATTCCACAGACGAAGTCTACAAATCCGCCAAACTCTCCAACGGTTCTAGTCCGCACAACGACGACGATCTCGAAGCCGGCCCAGCGCCGCCTCCAGAAGAAGACGACGACGGCGACTACGGACCAGCACCACCCGGCGATGACGAAGATGGCGCGGACGACGAGGAAGGCCGCTTCTTCGGCGGCGGCGTGACCGCGCAAGAGTCCCGCGCCCTCGACTACATAAACGCCACCGACAACGCCGACTCCGCAGATCTCCAAGTAGAAAAGATCGACCTAGCCTGGCTCAAGCGCACCGCCCTCAAATTCGAGCAGCGCATCAACAAAAACGCCACGCAGCGCGCGAAATACGAGTCCGACCCCACCAAGTTCATCCAAAGCGAGGCGGACCTCGACGCGGACCTCAAGGCGCTGAGCATCCTCGGCGAGCACCCGGAGCTGTACCCGCAGCTGGCAGAGCTGGGCACGGTGGGAAGTCTAGTAGGGCTTTTGGCGCACGAGAACACGGATATTGCAATCGGAGCGATCGAGATTATCGGCGAGCTTACGGACGAGGATGTCGCGGCTGAGGAGACGCAGTGGGATGCGATGGTGGAGGCGCTGCTCGAGGCGGATCTCGTGGGGCTGTTGGTGAGCAACTTGCAGCGGCTGAATGAGGAGGGAGACGACGAGGCGGATCGCGAGGGCGTGTATAAGGCTTTGGGTGTGGTGGAGAACTTGTGCTCAAATGGGGCCACGGCGGAGAAGATTGGAGCGGATGAAGGGCTGGTGAAATGGCTGCTGCAGAGGATACAGAAGAAGGAGAGGTCGATTACGCAGAACAAGCAGTATGCGGCGGAGATACTGGCGATATTGGTGCAGAGCTCTGCGGCCAACAGGAGAAAACTCGCTTCTATGGACGCGGTGGACGTTATGCTGCAGCTGGTCGCCTCATACCGGAAACTCGACCCGGAAAAGGGCGAAGAGGAGGAGTACATGGAGAACCTGTTCGAAGCCCTGACGAGCATCGTCGATGAGCCTGAAGGAAAGACGAAATATATCGAGGCGGAGGGCATCGAGCTCTGCTTGATCATGTTGAAGGAGGGCAAGCGCAGCAAACCAGCAGCGTTGCGACTTGTCGACCATGCCACAGGCAGCGCATCAGGCGCTGCAGTCTGCCAGAAGCTCGTCGACGCCGGCGGCCTCAAGACGGTCTTCACCCTGTTTATGAAGAAGAACGCGGACAGCACAACGATCGAACATCTCGTCGGCATCTTCGCCTCCATGCTCCGGCTCCTCCCGGCGAACTCAGCAGAACGCATCCGCATGCTCGCCAAATTCGTCGAAAAGGACTACGAAAAGGCCGACAAGCTCGTCACACTCCGGCGGGGCTTCGCAGCGCGCCTGCGGCTCATCGACGAGCAGATGGGCAAGGAGAAGCGGCAGTGGGCCGACGACGCCGAGATGCAGGAGGAGCGGTTCCTGCGGCGACTGGACGCGGGGCTGTTCACGCTGCAGACGATTGACGTCGTGCTCGCGTGGCTGATTGCCGAGGACGGCGGCGCGAGCAGGAAGATACGCGCGTTGCTGGCGGATCGGGATGAAACGTTTGAGGCTGTCAAGACGTCGCTGCAGGAGCGGCTGGAGGCGATCGACGATAAGGAGTCGCTGGAGGGAAAGGAGAGCGCGGAGATGCTGACGACGCTGATGGAGTTTTTATAGCTCATTTTGATACCACCACATATGCTGAAGGATAGAGAAAAAATGCAAAGAAAGCCGAGCCATGGTTCAACACACATACACACACATACTTCCTTCGCTAGTACTTTTTCTTACAATGCAGGATGCTGAATTACCACCACTCTCCTCTGTATCTCAAAGGACGCCCGTCATTCATTCAGCTTCCTCGCAACAGACGGGTCACCGTCATGCCATGTTCGAACAATATCCATCCATCAGCTGCATGGTAGGACCTCATGCCGACGCAGTAGGAGGCTCAGCCTGGACGTCAAACACAGCATCCAGCAGGTCCTTGATCACCTTGTCCTTGGCCTTCTTGCCCGAGGCCTCGATCTCCTTGGTCTTTGCCTCGGCCTCCTTATTTGCGTCCTCTTCGGCCTTCTTGTTTCCTTGCGAGTGCTAGTCGTGTTCGAAGATCGCTCGTCAGTATGCTGGCAATGGAGGTGGCACGCATGGGCGTGTGCGGGCTCCGCATTTTGATAGGCAATGGCAGGAGTTCGTACCTCGGCCTCAAATTTCTTGTATTCTTCCTCCTTTTTCGCCTTGTACTCCTCTATCTCCTTCTTGGCCTCGTCGCGCGCCTCCTTGACACGTTTCGTTCGGTCTGTTTCCGCGGTCGTTGGTTAGCTACATCGGTGCATATCTATCGATCGCTCCGCAACTGCAGGCTCGGCGATGGTGCAGGTGTTCGGCGGTGGTGCGTACATTCTCTAGCTGCAAGACGTGGTGACATGTCAGTGATCTCCCATCAATATGTATGCCCATTGCGTAGAGGGCAGCACATACCCTTCTGGACGATCTTGGAGGCGTCTTTCTCAGCCTGTCGATACCCCGTCAGTCTTCGGGCATATTCAGAATCCCCGTGGTTCGCTCAGCAGGTAGGAGCGCTTCTCGTACCTCCAGCAGGGTCTGGATGCCCGCCGAGTTCTGTGCAGACTGTTGTATTGGACTGATGTCAGCGTCCCGTCCTCATTCCATACGGTCTCCATTCCGAGGTCGCTGCGCACCATGTTGGCTGTTCTTATTGGATCGTATGTCGAGTGGGGGAAAGAGAAAGGTCAGGGCGATGTCGACGGAAGATCGGGTCAGGATTGGGTTCAAATGTTGTCCGATCGTCAAATGCTATCGTCAAGCATTGGGGAAGCTTGGGTTGGTGGTGGTGCTGGGCAGATGACGGCTGCGGCGGCGGCCCCAAATGCCAAGCCTCCAGTGGAGAGAACAGGGGGTTCGAGCTCGAAGACAGGGGTAGGGACGCACTGCACAGTGATTGCGGTCACTCCAAATTTAGAATGACGACCTCGAATATTCTCACAGCCTTGCCTGAAGCCTTCTCTCACTGAACAAATCCCAGAGCAGGATGTTATAACAAAAGCTGCTTTCCAGATCCTTCTATTCTCCTCCACTCTCCGTACAGTCTCAAAAGACCACACAATGGCCTCCCGCGGCTCCAAGATCGCTCTCGCCAGCACCTCGCTCTTCGCAATGACGACCATTGTTCTCGTACACTTCCAGCAGCGAACTGAGAAAGCCGTATGAACGACTGCCTCATCCTTAAGTAGTTTTTCTTCCAACCTCTCACGTCTGCTGACACCGCATCCACAGACAATGCACCAAGGCGTCGTCCACGACCTGGAGCGGCAGCGCATCAAGCGCGAGCGGCAGCTCGACTTTGACCTGCAGAAGCAGCTCGAGGCCGAGTACAAGCAGGAGCAGACCGTGCGGCCAGTCACGGAGATCTCAAAACCTTAGGGACGACAGGCCTCTGTGTCTGAAGTTCAGAGCGAGAGCAAAGGGGAATGTGCCGAGGCAACCTAGGTGGGCATCTGAAAGCTGATGGCCTCGTCTGAAAGAGACGAAGAACGCCTGAGCCAAATCACCCGCCCTCCAAGAGCTGAACGCCAAGGGGAGGTCAGCCGCAGTCATTTTTAACGCTGCAAGGCACGCCGCCGCCGAACCCGTCATTGCCGCCGAGAGCGCGTTGTCGGGCTGCTGGGAAGGGCACGGAGAGGATAGCGAGTGTAAACACGAATGTGTACACCCGGCTTGAGGCTTTGATCCTGTCAGTCAGGCACGGTCGGTGCTTGGTAATCTGTCTCGACTCAAATGAAGCTACGGAACAGGGAGGAATCTTGCGGTCTACGGCTGCCAGGGTCAAAATAGGAGAGGTCTACTTCTTATAAGGTTCGAGACATTCGATCTGGCTACAAAGACGGGTATGTGTTGACACTGAAGTCTTCCGGATATACAGCCTCTTTGCAAGGCCCAAATGCGTAACAACGATAACAAGCCACGTCAAATTCTGCAAGTTGCTGTCCTGTCCGTTACTCCAGCCCCATCATCGTGCGCCCAGGCGGCGATCTTCTACCTTACGGCTGTACAGATTCTGCTTGCCTGGTCGCGACAAGGCAACCCTGTTCACGGTCTCACTGGCGTCTTCGCTCGACCTGAAGCTTCCTTCATCATCGATGTTGCGGAAAGGGATGCTAATCTGGGTCGCGGAGACTTTGGCCAGAAGAGTCCCAACCAGAGAGCCAAAGGTCCTCGGGGCGGAGGCATCGAAAAAGGCAGGGAAGGCAGGGTCACAGCCGCAGATGAGACAGATGCTGATTTTGAGGACACTGTAGGTCAACGAGCCAGTTAGTCCCGATCCATGCCCAAGATCATATCGAAGGACACGAGGGGAGAACGTCGTCGAGGTTGGGTCGATACTTACGTCCAGTAGAGCACTCTAGCTGCCACGTAGGTCTGGTCAGGGTCCTCCGCATACTCAATCGATATCCCAAACCGCACGATACTGGCAATGCAAGTGCTAGACACATGTGAGCATCAGGCATTTGAGAAAATACGGTCCTGGTTGATATTCACAAGATTCGAAGGCCAAAGCTGGGAGTTATCCGTAGGCGTCAAAGTAAGGGCATGTGCGTCCTGAATGATACCGGCAAGGACAGCAACAGCCGCCTTGACTGCCACGTACATCATATCGGCGGCCGATTTCCCTGCACCAATGACGGCGACGTGTCGGATGGACTTGTTCTGGATGACGTCGGACTGGCCGAAGTCGATGGAGTGGATGATCATCCCCTGGAACGTCTCCTGCCCTGGGAAAGTAGGCATGTTCGGGAGAGAAGCCTGGCCGCTCGCCATCATGACCCTTAAGAAGAAGAGTGTCCGCTGGGCCTTGGTGGTGTTTTCGACGCAGATGAAGAGCCATTTACCGTCGTCGACTTTGTTGATGGATTCGACGTAGGTGTTGAACTGCATCCTCTGACCGGCGTGGCTCATCTCATCCACGTAGGCTTCGAGAACCTTCGTCGTGTACTTCCCGCGGAATAAGTCATGCATGCAGTCCTTGGCGGGTGGGCGCTCGTTCCATGGGCATGTCTGAGAACTCGGCGACGTCGTGCGTCCATTGCGACCAGAAGCTGGGTTAGAGTCGCCCTGGAGATTATCCGTGGGCAGAACCAGATACATACGGTCCATTGAGTGGCATACGCTGACTCCATACTCCCCCGACGCAGTAGTCCCTCTCCAGATTGGCTAGTCCTATCTCTGGATGGGCGTGCAGTAGGCGATGTGCCGCGATAATGCCCGTGAGGCCTGAAACGATTCATCGACAATGGTCTAGTGTCATCCGACGAGACCGCTCAAGGCGGGATACTCACCTACGCCAACAACGATCACGTCCAAGCTGGCTGAACCGTCTGTGGACGACGTACGGCCCGCGTTCGAACAAGATCCAAATGGTTTGGATACTCCTTGAAATCTAGAAGATTGTCAGAGACGAGGTCCATTTTCTGAAAGCTGGTTGTGGCGAAGTTGGAGTAGGAGGGGCCAAGCACAAAGCCGACCTCGGAACGAGATGGAAGGATGGGCGGTTCAGAACTGTGCCGCAGAGTTTCAGCTGCCTACGTCTGGAGGAGGGGGACATACAATAGAGAACAGAGAAGTAAGTTTCCGCCAAGGTATCTGCTCTGATCTAATATACGGAGAGTACTTCTCACCAGGTGGTATCATCCTGGAAAATCTTTCGAATATCACTTCCACCACTGTGCCATGTAACGCCCGCCTCCGATGCCCATCATGTTTCTTCATTCTGTTTTGTCCCCGGACCCCACCCCCCACTCAGTCCTCGACAGACTGAGCCTCCCGACTCTGTCGGCCCCTCGAGGCCTATAACCATGTCCAGGCAAATTATGGAAGTAGAAAGAAGAGTCACCCTTTTGTTGTTTTGAAAATCCGCAAACGCCAGAAGCCATGCACTAAAAGTCCTGCACCAGAACTGGAGTGTCGAGCGCACCTCGGGCGCCGACGACGTCGCCGGGATTCTAACGAATAGAAACGCCCGAACGGTCAGTGAACATGCGCGATGCAATGTTCATGGCCGCCAGCTCCTGAAAGAGCAGCTTGGCGGCGTAGGGGATGAAAACCTGCGCGATCCTGGTCTTGTTCTTGCAAGGTCGACACTCGAAGCTCTGTCGGCTCAGATTTCTGTAGGCAGCATGTTAGTGATTTGTTGCCAGTGGAATTGGGGAAGAATGGTATAATGATTGAACTTACGCGATAGGCGTCATGAGTCCGCAAATTTCGCAGATGTGGACTCGGAAAGCATCGGACACCTCAAATAGACGTTCCTTGAGGAAGGCGGCAGCACCGTGAGCAATCATGCAATCACGTTCCATCTCTCCGAACCGCAAACCACCGTCGCGAGCACGACCCTCCACAGGCTGGCGCGTCATTATCTGCACCGGACCACGGGCACGGGCGTGGATCTTGTCGTCCACCATGTGGCGGAGACGCTGATAGTAGGTGGGGCCGAAGAAGACCTGAGCCTTGAGCTTACGCCCTGTGTGGCCGTGGTACATGACCTCGAAACCTCGGGATTGGTAACCATGTTCACGCAGGAGATCCGAGATGGAGTCGACAGTGACTTCTGTGAACGGCGTGGCGTCGCCCTCCATGCCCTTCAGGGTCGCCAGCTTTGACATCAAACACTCAATCAAATGAGCAATTGTCATACGCGATGGAATGGCGTGGGGATTGATGATGATATCAGGCGTCACTCCCTCGGCAGTGAAAGGCATGTCCTCTTGACGGTAAGTAACACCAATAGTACCCTTTTGACCGTGACGAGAGGCAAACTTGTCGCCGATTTGTGGAATCTTGGTAGTCCGCACCCGCACCTTGACATAGCGGAGACCGTCCTGGTTGGTCGTGACAATGACCTGATCAATGATCCCGCTCTCCGTGCTACGGAGAGGCGTGGATGCGTCTCGCTTGACGTGTTGGTCGGTGCGTTGGCCGAGTTCCAGATTATCAGCATTGATGGGGGATGTCTTGCCGATGATAATATCATCACCGCTGACACGGACACCAGGTGCAATAATTCCATCGTCATCAAGCTTGTCATATGTGCCCATCTTCAGACGGAGGGTGTCGCTGCGGAACGGCTTCTCGAAAGACTCGACGACGTTGATACCCACGCGCTTCTCGGAATCCGTGTATGAGCGGAAGAATAGACTTCTGAACAGACCACGGTCGATACTGCTCTGGTTCATGATGACGGAATCTTCCTGGTTGTATCCGGAGTAGCAGGCAATCGCGACAATGGCATTCTGCCCTGCTGGAAGCTCTCGGAACTTTAGGAATTCCATGGAACGTGTGGTCGCAAGGGGCTTTTGAGGGTAGTAGAGGATATTTGCCATGGTGTCCATGCGACGAGAGTAGTTGGTGAGGAAGAAGCCCATGGCTTGCTTACCCATAGCGGACTGGTAAGTGTTACGAGGCGACTGCACATGTGGTTAGCAACTTGGAAAACATTCAAAAGATGCATCAAACTTACCTGGTTGTGATCTGGGAAAGGAATGATACTGGCGCAGATTCCAAGAAGCATGCTGGGATGAATCTCGCAGTGAGTGTACATGTGGATGTCCAGGTTGATCTTGGTCTTGACACGTGCATTCAGGCTTCTGCCATCGTTCTCAGCTTCAGCTTTCCTCGTCTCCTCATCGATGGGACCTCGAGCCTTCTGCTGCCTGTAATCCTCCAGGTCTTCTGGGGACATGCAGATCATGGCAGACTCTTCTTCCTCGGCATCCAGATATTCAATAACACCCTCGTTCTGGAGGCCATCCCATCCAAAGTAATCTTCGTCGTCCTTTTTGCGGTGGTAAAGAGCATCCTCCTCGAGTTTTCGAACATGGTCTTTCGTAAGAGCAAGGTGTCCCTGTTGCACACCGGTTTCGACGTTGTCCTGTTGCTCGATGACGAACAGGGGGCGCATCACACGTCCAGCATCAGAGAAGATCTTGAACTCGCGGTCACGAATCTCGCGGACAAGAGAAACCTCGTGCGAGATGATACATCGCCGGCGGAGCTCTTGGACAAGACGGACCAAATGCGCCGGCTCATTGTGGACGCCGACCCAAGTTCCATTGATGAAAACCTTGGTCGAGTCCGGACTGGAGCCGGGTTCATACTCTTCAAGAAGCTCCATGTTGCGCTGGACCATGAACTCCTTGATGGGCTCGGCAGGCGATCCCACACTGACATAGCACATGAGCGACAGATTCTTGACGAGACCGCAGGCTTGACCCTCGGGCGTTTCTGCAGGACAGACAAGACCCCAGTGGGTGTTGTGCAGCTGACGAGGCTTGGCCAGTTTGCCATCACGTCCGATGGGCGTGTTGGTGCGCCGCAAGTGAGAGAGAGTAGACGAAAAGGTGTATCGGTTGAGCACCTGGGAGACACCAGCGGTCGAGCTACTAGCTTTCTTCTGTTCGCCCCAGTTACCAGTGGCCAGAGAGTACTTGAGACCGTTCGTTAGGGTGGAGTGTCGAATGCCCAAGGCAAGGTCAAAGTGCTTGCCCTCGCTAACACACCGCTTCATGTAAGCCATCATGTCGCCCGTAAGCTTCTTCACAATGTTGCGGAACAGCTTAGCCAAGAGGGGACCAGCAAGATCAAGACGCTTCTTGCCGAAGTGATCGCGGTCGTCGGTGTCGCGTCGACCAAGGGCACACTGCAATAGCTTGTGCGTCATGTATCCAATGAAGAAGGCCTTCCGTTGCTCGCAACCCTCGGTCTGGGCAATATGAGGTAAGAGCTCTTTCTGGAGAATGTCCTTAGCATTCTTCATGCGCTGCAGCTTCGAGATCGTGTGTCCTGAGTTTCCACGCTTCGCGATGTAGTCCAGTGCAACATCTCTCTCCTGGATGGCGAAAGCTTCTTCAATGCAAGGTCGCAGCATCTCCATCATCTGGGTATCGGTGCGGTCGTAGCAAACAGCGTTCAGGATGTCCTCGTCGCTGATAACTCCGAGGGCTCGAAAAACGATGGCTATGGGGATTTCCTTCTTGATGTATGGCAGAGTGGCCTGGATGGTCTGACCGAAGCCTCCTCGCGCCGTTTCGCCCTTGCCCTTCAGCTTCAGTGTGGTGGAGCTGATGAGGCGCGAGCCCTTCTCGAGCGCACTTCGAATCTCGGCTTGGAATAGGTCGGGGCTCGGTTGAGACTTCTTGAAGACTTGAACGATGTTGGCAGCAGAGCGTTCCTGAGCAATCAAGACCTTCTCACTTCCGTTGATGATAAAGTATCCGCCCTGGTCGTAGGGGCATTCATTCAGCAGGAACAAGCCGTCATCCTCTTCACCGCGCAGGTGACAGATGGTGGACTTGACCATGACAGGCAGTTTGCCGATGAACACCATGTCCCGCAAGTACTCCGGGGTATCTTTCCTCTTTTGACTGTCCTCCTCGGACGTCTCGGTGTCCCAGACGATGGTAGTGGGCAGCTCTCCGGTCTCTTCGTAGTGCGTCCGCTGTTCCGCATCCATCTCATCCATGTGCACTTTCTTTTCCCTCGCCACCGACACAGTCTTGATGATTTTGACGTAGAGTGGGCAGGAGTAAGTGAGGTTGCGGTCGCGACATTCGTAAGGGAGAAGGTTCTTGGAACTACCGTCGCCTTCGGTGATGGTCGGGCGGGTCATCAGAATGTTGCCAAACTTGATTTCGTACCGTCGAATTCGCGCAGGCTCGTCATCTTCAGTTTCTGGGAGGGTCTGATCCAGGCTGACGGTGGAGTACTCGTCGATGAGCGACTGTACGGTGCTGTTGGTGAACTCATCGAAGGAGTCAATCTGCTGGGCGACGAGGCCCTTTCTGGCAAAGAAAGCGGAAATGACGGTCCAGCAGTCCTCTGCGGTCACGTAGTCTTCTTCATAGTCCTGGTCGTCCCCCTCGTACTCGTTCTCCCACACATCCTCGCCGTAGTCGGCCATGTTCGCTGTCGGGTGGTCTCGTCACTAGGGAATCGGTCGCTGGTTCGGAGCGTCGCTGAGCCTTCGAAGACTGTCGCCTACACCTGTATGACTGACGCCAATTCGCGCAACGGAGCGCGCGCGAGGGGAAAGTGAGACCGATGGAGGTCCCGGATGGAGGCAGGAGGGTGTAGCTGGAGGCCAGAGTGATTAGAAATGGCCGCCCCAACACCAGGCCTCTGGATCACAGGCTGGTCCGAAGGCGCGTGCCGACACTGAGTCTCAAACGAATCGCGTAGATGCCTTCGTACAGGGCTGAAATGGTGTTGCGCTAAGAGGATTCACGACTGCGACGTGTTTAGTTGGGGAAAGAGTCGGCGGGTCGAGGTGGTGGTTCGCCGACGAAACAGCTGGAGGCAACAAATGCAGGTCTGCAGGTGCAGGGTCGCGGAAAGTCGCCCTCCATGCTCAAGGACCCGCTGCAGGTACCTAGGTACACCCCTGTCGTGCTGATCTAAGCCGGCCCACAATTTAACAACGTCAAGTCTCCTGAAGTCTTGGGCCCTAATACATCAGACTACCTAGGTAAGTAGCACTATGAGAACACACATCGTTTGCAGAAGTATCATCACCATTGATGGTCAGTATAGTGGATTGAACTGGGGCGCCTAAAATGTGCTCACATTACTGGCACAAGGTGGAGCACAATTGTGCCATGGTCACTTCCAGGGCTGGGAACACCACTCGCCAAACAGCCTCTAGGCTCTAGAGGCCAGAGGACACATGTCCTTCAGCTTCTATTCAGTTGGTCCAAATTGCAGACGTTCCCTGTTCATCTTCAAAACTTGTCTTCCCTTTCCCTTGAATACAGAAGCAAATGGTATCTTGGTATTCCACATCCTTGAACACCCTATCATCAAAACTTCAAATAGCACAAAACCGTTTTCCGCATTTACAGCGTCCTCATCGATTGCTTTGTCAAAACTTGCTTCATTTTGAAAGACTTTAACGAACAATTTGCTTCTTCCGTCGAGAACTGGTTGCTGTGGAAGTTCTTGCCGGCTCGACCGATACTGCTGATGAACCTGGTGTGGACGCAGAAGCTGGCTGCTTGCCTGCAGATTTGCCTCGTCTCTTCTTATTGGGGTCTTTTTTGCAAGCAAGGTATTCGAGTACAGAAGTATTTCTCCACAACGGTAATTTCGTCTTTTCGATTGGTTCGGCAACCATCTGCCGCTCCGGTGCAGGATGAATTTCGCGTTTTGGTGCCTTGGGCGACGTCGTATCGAATGTTATCCTGTCCATATCTGCCAGGAATCTGAGCAGCTTCATGGTGCGTGGCCCTCGCCGTTTGGAGCCGCCCGATGTGCCGGTCTTCATGGACATCTTGAATAATGATGAGTTGTTGCCCTGTCTGTAAGTTTGTTGATACGAATGGAGATAGATCGTGGAAAAAGGTGATGTGGTTGGTCTTGTTGATGAAAGTCTGGATTAGTGGATGTGGATGTGGAAAGTAAAAGGAAGCAGGGCACCCGAATTCTATGGAGCACAGATTTATCGAATAGAAAAAAAATCAGCTACTTTCTAAATGATTCTAGTACAGATGGGGTGTCGTCCGCGGCCGTCGCTCGAGGCCGTCAAGAAATAGCGCCTCAAGCTGTCATGTGTTCAGCACAGGCGCTTTGTAGGCATTTCCGGTTTCCAGTGTTATCATCGTTCATTAGATTTGATACATACCTCTATATCTTTCATTCAAACTTTACTGTATGTTGTGAGGACTCGATACTTGAACTCTAGCTTGGCATTTCCCGCAGAACGTGTAACTATTCTGTGGTCGAGGCACAACAAATTTCAATGTGAACGCCTATATTTCGTCATACTCCAATGTAAAATAGAGGAAAATCATCGCTTGAAAGCTACTGAATGCATCGTGACCTAATTCCCACCCTCTGTTTACTACCATCCTACTTCTTCAGAACAACCACCTTCATTGTCCAAGTATTCCTTTCCATTTCTTCCAATCTACCTCTCCATTCATATATGTCTGAGAGTTTTGCCCGCTATTGATAGCGCTGCTCAGTGGGTGGTGGCAAGTAGGTGGTTCGGACATATCCCTCAGGACTAGTCATTGGATAATTTAATGGTGGTCTACTCGTCAATGGACGTTCCAACCTTTCACTAATCCTGGCCCTTTCCTGAAATGAGGGTTGGCGGAAATGGAAGGTACTTCCTGGCTGTGGGTAGCTTGTGCCTGGCTCAGTCTGCACCTCGTCATCGAAAGGATCTCCGCCACCGGGAGGAGCTTGACCTCCTGCGAAGTTTGGATTGAACCATCCTTGTCCAGGTTGCTGTTGGTCATACGTGGGCTGGCCGGGATGCATTGGTGGATTTCCACCGGGCCCTTGATCATACGTATCCCCAGTCGTGGGGTCGAACGCGTTGTTCATACCGCCCATGTCGTCTATGTCATCCATGCCGCCGCCCACGGTGCCCATGTTCCCCATGTTGTCCATCCTGTCCATGTCTTCCATGTTGCCCATTCCGCCCGTGTCTACCATATTATTGATGTTTTGAAAGTGGTTCATGCCCTCGTGCGGCATTTGTCCCATAGGTACCATGCCCGGAGTGTTTTGGTACGGTGGTTGTTGGTGTTGCCCTTGTTGTTGGGGGTATGCTCCCGGATTCCCCATCTGAAGGGGCTGCTGATGGTTTCTTTGTTGTTGGGCATATGGTCCTGGGCTTCCCATCTGATGCGGGGAATCTGTTACAGCTCCATACTGCAAGGGAGGAGCCCCGGGTGCTTGATACCCTCCCTGGGGAGGCTGGTTGTTCGGCTGACCACCATTCCCCCTGCTCTCAATCCCTTTTCTGTGCTTGTGCGAGTGCTCATGCTTGGAGTGTTTACCTGTGTGTGGTGATGACCATCCTTGGTGTTTGTGGCCCAGCCAGTCTTGCCCATCCCTACAGAAGTTTTCCCATCTAGATACTGTCTGTTGCGGTCTTGATGCCGGCCTCGTTTCTTCATCCTGCTCACGGTTTTCATGGTGCTTCTTGCCATGATGCTTCTTGTGTGACCTGTGCTCTTTGTTACCTCCCATTATTGCGGTCCGTTTGTTTGATGTCAGTGTTGAATGTAAGTTGTTGATCTGGCAA
This sequence comes from Ophiognomonia clavigignenti-juglandacearum, assembly GCA_003671545.1. Taxonomy (NCBI): domain Eukaryota; kingdom Fungi; phylum Ascomycota; class Sordariomycetes; order Diaporthales; family Gnomoniaceae; genus Ophiognomonia; species Ophiognomonia clavigignenti-juglandacearum. Next base: position 14,125 of record PYFS01002546.1, on the reverse strand, counting down.
GCTGTGGAGAAAGCCAGAGATTGATCTGGAATATGTGGTCTTGATGGTCGTTGCTTAGAAGTGATTATGTTTGCGAAGACTCAAATGCTGTTTGGGTGCTAGTCGAATTATTGAGTGCTCAGGTTGATGTGGTAGAGAGTAGATGAAGAGTGTCGGAGAAACACAGGCAATGCCGCGTGAGGCGTTATATTTATACTAATTCTGCACTTGGTGAAGTAGATCCATTAGCATCGAAGTGCTGCCTGACTGTATCCAGGTGGATGCTAGAACCATTAGGTTATAAATGGTGGCAGTGAGCAAGGCGTATACCTTTAAATTCGGTATGTGACTTGTTCCGCTTCAACATTGAGATACCTTCGTGACTTGGGTCTTTCGCTCCAGTTGCAAGCAACATGTCCATCTAGCCTTTAACTTCGTGACTGCGTGACTGATGCAAAAGCTCCACATGCCAGAACCTAATTTTCCATCTTATCCTCAAATTTGAGTATCAGCTCGGCTTCAGGATCTTCGAGAGCAGGCAATAGGTATAACGTTACAGACATAGAATGTCGTGTGACGTTGAACATGTTCCACCCATGGAACAGGCAGTTAACCTTGCCATGAGTCCTCAAAAATATACATTTTCATTAAGGTTCACTCCATTCTAAGCCTAAGTCTAACAACCAAGTCTCCTTGCCTGCCGTCGGCCTGGGAACCATCATCATCCTGATTATCTTGATCGCCGGCGTCCTCCTGGTCCCCACTATCACCTTCAGCGCCGTTCTGTTCCACCGCAGGATCAGCCTCTTGCTCAAAGTACTCAGCTAACCACTGCGGAATATCAGCACCCGCATCCCTCGCTCTCGCCAACGCCTGCGCCCGTGCAGCCTTCAGCACCACCAGAGGCATACTCTGCACCCTCAGCGGCCGAATAGCATCTAAGAACGCATCCTCCAGCACATCCGCCTGGTGCGTCAATAATGCCCTGATGAGCAAACACACACTCGGCGACGAAGCCTCATCCCAACCCACCTCGTCGTCCCAGCCCTCTTCCTCGGGAAGCTGACGCACCTTACCGAAGTCAATAACCTTTACCTGTGGCGGATATCCTGCCGCGGGCATATGAAGCACTAGATTTCCTGCATGCAGATCGATGTGCTGCACGCCGTATGTCTCTTGCAGCGCGATCACGGCGTCGAGGATGCCCGCTATGATGTGAAAGCACAGGGTCGTGGGGATCTTTTTCGGCACGGCGCCAGGGCTGCTTTGGCGAGCGTGCGCTAGGAGGTCGCGAAGGGTGCCGCTGTTGGCATACTCAAGGACCAGCCAGCTGCCTGTGTGTACCGGAGCGGCTACTTCGAAGATGTCGAGGATGCGGATGAGGGAGAGATTTTGGGGATCGCTGATTTCGCTGTGTGTGTCAACTTCCTTCTTAGGGGCATACTTTGTAATTACAGTGGTACCTGTTGGGTCGGTGTATAAGTGGACGGTGGCGCTCACGGATGAGTCGTATGTGTAGATGTTGTTGCCCTTGGTCAGGGTCATTGGAGGTATAGGAGGGGCCGACATGGTTTCTACTGATCTACGAACATACAGCGCTCTACTGATGCTTGGTGTTTGGCTGTTTATTGGCCTGGATGATTTGATCACAGGCGTGGTCTGGGTCTCCTCATGTCCATACTTGTCGTCCCTCGACCAGAAACGGCGTCGCGGACCCTTCACCGGACTACCTATATACATGAAAACCATGAGCCTTTCGTTCGGATACTTGAATGGCGTTGTGGGCAGAAATTGTTTACTTGTCCATTTCTTTTCTAAGTGTTAATTGGAGCGCCTTTGTACTTCTTTGTGTCGTCAGCAAATGCAATTTAGCTGTTGAAGATCATTTTTAGAATCTCATTGTCAACACAACAATCCTTACAATCTCAAGCTAACTTGGTATTTGTTGATGATCCGTGGGAGCTTACCTCAAGTGCTTGCACCAGCATCATCTTCATCTGATGGTACTCGTGTTCTCCTTCGAATTTTGCACCATCATACAACAGAGATGTTCTTCGCTAGACCGAACGAGAAGTGCAGCTACACAGATCATCTACCCAAAGTCAGGGAGCTAGCCCGACTGTGACTGAGTGAATTGATGAGTTGCTTTACTTCCAATGTTGAGATGAACAACTTCAGACATCAGAGTCCGAGAATGGTAGCACGAAGTTGGGACTCAGCTAAAACTGGAAAGCGCTTGTCATGGTGTGCGCCGACTTCAGGACAGTACCACATTGATCTCATGGCTTGCATGCCTGCGCTAGAATTAAGATATATTATCATGTCCATAGCCACACTGCTGTGATTTATTTACAAAAAGTGATGCGGGATTTCTTCCTCCTCTCGCGCAATAAAGTGAGCCATCATGCCATCCTTTAAGCCCAGGCATAGCACTCATCTGCAATAGGCACAGTGACACTGTACAGCTCGACCTCAAAGAACTGCGTGACAAACGCATCCAGCGTAAACCCAAAGTCACTCTCCAGCTTGACGCCGTTCGCGCAGACGCCATCCGCACCGGGCTGCGTAACCGTCACATTACCCGCAGTGGCATCGATCGTCTGCCCAGCAAGCAGCGTCGCGCTGAGCGGGAACTCGACCCGCGGCGTCAGGCCTCCACTCAGGTCCAGCAGCCCACCGAGGATCTCAAACTCCAGCTCCACGGTCACCGCGACGTACGGCGCGACCGAGACCGCCGCCTCCTCGGTGAAGCTCAGGTTCGCGTAGTACGTGGGCTCCCAGCCCGCGGAAGCCGTCTCGCTGCCGACGAAGTCGAGGTGCACGGAACCGTTGACCGCGGCGCCGACGCCCAGAGTGACGTCGACCTTGGCGTCGACGTCCACCGCCGCGCCGACGGCGAAGTTGAGCGCCGGGCCGAAGGAGAGGATGCCGGGGATGTCGACGACGTAGTAGGCGACGCCGTCGGAGTAGGTGAAGGTGTTGTTGTAGGGCGCCTGGACGGAGAGGCCGAGCTCGAGGTCGACGGCGGCGGAGGTGGAGACGTCAACGTAGAGGTCGTCGAGCGAGAAGGACCAGATGTCGAAGTCGAGGTAGCCGTCGAGGGTGAGGGCGACGTCGATGCCGCCCGAGTTGGCGGTGGCTTTGATGTAGGGGTCGAGCTCGTAGAGGGTGAGCGCGGGCAGGTCCCAGGAGGTGGAGAGGATGACCGCGTCTGGGTCCGCGACGATGCCGCGCTTGGCGTTGTTGCTCTGGGTGATCGTGTTGGTGGCGCCGGGCAGGCCTGTGAAGTTGGCACGGAGGTAGGCTGGGAAAGTTGTTAGTGGGATGATTGCTGTTATGCAGGATGATACGAGCTATGCTTACAAGCAACGTTGGTCACGTTGGTCTTCTGAACGCCAGCAACCAACGTGAGGTCGTCGATAGCATACGTGCTAGCCACGAAGAAACCACGCTCAAAATCGGTGTCACAGTCTCCCAAGTGGTTCGTGATGAGCACCAAGTTCTCAAAAGCGCTCCACGCCGCGAACGCGCTGTTCACATCCTCAGCGTCCTCAAAGGTCAGCGACACGGAGTCCACCGCGCAGTCAACCGTAGCCAAGTGGCTGATGGTCTCGAGCAGAACGGCCGCGGGGACCGTCAGGGTGATGTTGACGAAGTTGGTGCTGTTCACACCGTAGGGCAGCACAACGTTGGTCTGAGGCGCAAAGGTCTCGGCGGCAGGCTCGGTGGTGTTGGCGGCGATGGGGGTCAGCGTCAGGTTGCTGGCCGTGACGGTGCCGTTGCTTGCGTCTGCGAGCTGGCGGATGGCTTTCATGCCGGGGTAAGCGGCGTGGGCTGTGCCCGCCAGGGCCAGTGTGGCCAGGGAGATGAGAGTGGTCATGATGACTTTGAGCTCGGTAGACAAACACAGAACGAGAAACAGCAGTCAACTCGACACCGAGTAAGCTCAGATGAGGGAAAAGAGTGGGATTGAGTGGACGGTGAAGCCTGAGGAACTCAATAAGAAGTCTATCACGAGGAGGGACATCGGTGATATATCATCACGAGCAGCTGGCAGGCCGCGCTCACTTTCCCCACGAAGAGGGCACTCGCTCTCCACCCAGCCCACCTGGATAGCTGAATATTATCTCGGTGGTAAATCCCGGATCTGCTCGTTGCGCCATCCACTTGAGCACGTTGTGCTCGCTACCCCACGGAGAGTTGGGCAAAGACCACTCGCCATCCGTGGAGCGGCCCACCCGCATAGCTGAAGAACTATCTCGGTACCACCTCCCCCATCAGCTGGTTCCGCCATCCATCCACCCGAGCACGGCTCCTTGACTGACACTGGCGCGATCGCAGAATGCCCTGAAGACGTCGCCATTGTCTCCGTTTACGGAGCCTTGGCCGGCTTGCGTGCGACGACAGTTGGGCGTGAGGTCACCTCACTGAGGTGAACCTCACGGTCACCTCACCGATGTTGTTCGCGAAGACGGTCAATATTCACGACTCGTGCCGTTTGTGCTTAAATCTTGATGGGTAGCTTATCGGCTGTTTTTAATCTGAGGAGATGCTTGTGCAAGCAGATTCATATTGGCAAAAAGTCTGTGTTTTCGGCTTCGATGACCATTCTGGGAAATTCGCCTGTTATGCAGTCCGTACTCTCGGCGGACATTTCCCATGGGGGGTTTTGCTGCCGGTGGATACCTGGCAATGCCCCTTGGCAGGGCATGGAGTCAGTGACAGTCAGTGTGGGATGAACCTCCAATATTGAGGAACGTAATATGACCAGTCGCGGGGAAAAGCTTGTGCAAATGGTCCGGGCTTTCCAAGCTGCAGACATCCATTGTCCTGCACGTGATGCCATAATTCATCGGACAGCTCGTCCCTGTTCGATGACTGCGCTTCAAAGTTGCTCGCGTTGAGTTGCCTACTAGCGCGATGGCCGCCGTCTTTGGGTTCTTGGTCCGTTATACTGACTTCAATGAGATGTTTCGTTGTCCCTGGCTTGGCGATGTAATTCAAACTGTCATGGGCCGTTAGTCTTGAATCTTGGTGAGGTACTCCATATCTTTGCCGGGATAGCACAATTACTGCGTATCATTTGTGAGCGTGCCCGCTCTCCCCATCGCGGAGAATTTCGTTTTTTTTTTCTTTGTGAACAGAAGACCCATCATCGCAGGGGTTGCAAAGGGGTGAATGGTGGCTGTGTAGATGTATTGACACTAATGATGCCTACGCTGATGCTGAAAAACAGTCGCTTTTCAATTTGATCTCGCTGTATTGTTGGAAAGACGGCACGCACATTTGGACGGATTCTGCCGACGAAGGCTCAAGAGATGCAAATACCACCTCCGCCAAAGTCAGCATCCTCCATCGTCCACGTCCCAGCTAGTCCGGCTACTTCGACCTCCTCTACAGGGCCCTCTTCTTCCTTGCCGAGGAAGAAATCGCCCTGGCCCTCTCGCCTGGGCGCGCGGTTCATGAACCGACGCACCCAAACTTCAGTCGCAGGGTCGCGCGTCTCGTCACGTGCCTGTTTGAGGAACGACATGAGCTGAGTCCCACCGGTGCCCTTCAAGTCCCCCTTAATCGACGTGGTTTCAAGGGCGATGCCTTGCGGTCCGCGTCTGACGGCGGGCGGAGATTCCACTTGCGGTTGACGCGATGCAGTGGCAAGGTTCACACGCTGACGTTTAACCTCAGGACTGCGGCTGCGGCTGCGAGCGCGCACGGCACGAGACGGCGTGATGATGTACCGCGTCACAATGGCGATGTGGTTGTCGCGAAGTTTGCTTAGCATCGCGAGACAAGCATCATACGCCAGGCGGAGCTCCTTGCTGTGGCTGGATTCCACAAAGTCACGAATGTTTGCCACGGAGGCCACGTCGCTGAGGAATCGCGCGTGTGGGCCGGGCATGTACTTGCGCATTTCCATGATGAAGTTGTGCCTGGGCGCCGGGGCTCTACCTCGAGTGTCGGACTCGGATGCGGAGCTATCGTGAATGCGCTTCTCACCCGTGGGCCGATGCTCGATGCCGAGGGCTATATCGAAGAATTGGATGATGGAGCTCTGCGCATTACTACCGCCGCTGTACTGGCGGTACTCGCCACGGCCAGTATCGTCAAGCTCGTAGAGCACACCGTTGGGGAGGCCCGCTTCAGCCATGTTTTTGCTACCGGCCAGGAACGGGCGAATGCGATCATAGAAGATGGTCGGGTGGCAATGCTCATGCATTCGCTGAAGCAGCATGCCGATGTCGTCCAGGCGCTCGGCAAAATTCTGCAGGTGACGGATGACCGTAGCAGCGTCGCCGTCGCGAGCAGCAGCCATGGCCTCCAACATCAGCGGGATGATGGGTGCGCCCTTGGCTTCAATGGCAACCGAGACCAGGTAGAACCATGATTCGTCGGAAGAGCCGGTGAAGGTGTTCAACGTCGCGAGATTGCCCAGATCCTCTATGTCCTCGTCGTTAAAGAGCGGCTTGAAGTTCCACAAGCAGAGACCTGCGTAGGTCGCGACAGGCAGCACCTCGAGCTTGGCGGAGACCTCGAGCAACGGCACTGCGATAGACGGCGGCAAACGGTCACTGGGACTGTCACCACCCCATATATAACCGTGAGCCATGAATATCAACAGGCTGTAAGCCCTCCGCCACTCGGCAGCATGCTGCAGACCAGTCGTCGCAAGGACAGGCAGGCGATCGATGACACCTCGGAGGCGACCACTGAGGATCAAAGCCTGCAAGTTGTTGGTGATGGCCTCCCATTTGTTGTAGTAGGGGTCCGGGAGCCTCGTTAGCGGGAGCACATCCGGGAGGAATCCGCGCTCTTCGATGATTCCATAGGCGGCCAGCACGGGAATTGGTGGTAACATGACTTTGCTGGTGCAACTCTTTCTGACAAAGAGCGTTCAGTGGAAAGGTGGGTACGACACTACCTAGGTACTAAGTTGTTGTCTAGGGCGATGTGCGCTGTAGTCTGTACACAAAAGTGCTTGAGTAAAGGTTGTTGGAAAGACAATTCGGATGGGAAAAAAGTCCTGACGCAAGGAGTATACAGAATTTGCTCTGATATACTCCTCAGCCGTGCGAAATTCCCTGTAAACCGCGAGCATGCGTGACAAACTGAAAAAATGGTACAGTCGTTGGTGCTAGTTGATGTTGTTGACTAAAAGTGAGGCGACTTCGGATCATGACGGAGGGTGATGCGTGACTTATAAGGGAAAAAACCCAGAAACGAAACGAAACGAAACGAAACGAAACGCCGCTCGACCTTCCTTGTTTGTAATCCGAAAGTGCACTTCGAATTTATTAGTAGCAACCGTCCCGCTTCTTCCGCAATGCTTGACAACAGCACCAACAAGCAAGGATTGAGTTTTCAACATGACATGCCGCTCGCATCTGTGCAGTGCTAGGTACATACATTCGTACAGGCGCCGATTCAACTCGTTGCTCGATGTACCCTGCGGCAAAGGCCAGACCATGGTGCATTCTGCTGCGTGTCGTGTGTCGTGTGTTTTCCTCGTCAGCTCAAGTTTCATGGCGTAATGGAAACATAGCGAGCACCTCTTGGCACGTTGAGCCTCTGATTCACGATCATAGGCATCATGGAAGTTTCGCAAGTGCATTTTTTCAATAAGTGATCTGCCTGCGTGAAGTGATGTGGTTGTCCTTTGAATTGCTGATCTATAATAGCGATGACGTCTTGAGAGTTGGAGTAACTTAACCTTCTAAGTTGGTTTACAGTGCCGAAGGCTTGGTGCCGCTGGGAGGCCCCCTCGAGTAGAACATGCGCAGACCCGAAAATCCCCGTCCAGCTGGGTGCCTGCTTTGCTCGGGCCGTTCTCGGCCAGCTGCTTCCCCGGCGAGCTTCGCGCCAAGGCTTGGGACATTCAAGACTCCACACCACCCACTCGAGTCCCATCCACGATGATGCAGCAACCCAACTCAATCCACCGGTACGCCCTCTTACGATGCACCGGTGACCACACCACAACCCCGATCTCCAAGCTGCAGCTCTGCACACAACCATGGTTGTTCAGCAGCATGTGCTCAACTGGCTCTACAGCGTCCTGACCAGTGTACGCCCGGCCCCAGTGTCGCAATCCCTCCGCAGCTTATCACGAAACCTCGAACTGACCCCTCACTTCCACAGGAATATCACGATGTTAACCGCACATATAACGACGTCGCCCAGGCCCTTTCACAATATCCTTCTCTCTTACCGAGGACCGATGTTCACAGTACGACCCGTGTCCTGTCTGTTAGCTTTACTGAGTCGGGAAGCTCGTGCTAACCACCATCAACTCCCGCAGCATTCTCCAACGGCTCGTCTGCTCTCCTCCTTCGTCTCTCCGGCACCATACCGGTGAACTTTCGTGGCACCACATACCGATTTCCTATATCACTATGGATTCCTCACGCTTACCCCCGAGAGGCGCCCCTCGCCTACGTGACCCCCACAGACACCATGGTCGTTAGGCCCGGCCAACATGTCGACCCTCAGGGACAAGTCTATCACCCATACCTCGTTGGCTGGGCGGATTTTTGGGATGTATGTTGTTATTCTGCACCTCTATCGCTTTTGTGCACATGACTGAACTCTACAGAAATCAAATGTCCTCGACTTCCTCACGATACTACGAGATATCTTCGCAAAGGAGCCCCCAGTCATTGCAAGAGGCGCTGGTCAACGGCCTCCTCCAGCCCAGTCACAGGCCGCACCGACGCCTCCTCCTGTGCCTCCACTACCGCAAGAACTTTCTGCAAGACCTCCCAGCTCTGTGCAGTCGCCTCTCGCATCGAATGGGCACCCTCCCCCTCCACCTCCGAAACCACATCAGCAATCACCTCAAAATGGTGGCCCTCCCTTGCCGCCTCTTCCCTCAGGCGTAGCCCGGCCCTCGAGCCAGTACGGCTCCGGAGTGCAGTCTCCTGTCTACGCACCGAATAACCGCATGTCGAGATACGACAGTGCACCACCTCTACCGCCCCCTCAGCAATCTCAACAGCATCAAAGCCCTCCACAACAGTATGGTCCAGCTGGAACCCCACTGGCCCAACCACCCTTCCAAGCACAACCTCCGCCAGGTGCATACCCAGCCGGCCCTACACCTCCATCTACGTCACCATCAGACCCTCGACGCAATTCTAGCTTTCCGCCTCAATACCAAAACCAATACCATGTGCCTCCGGCGCCAGTCCAACAGCAGCAATGGCAGCAGCATTCATCCCAGGCTGGACCTCCTCCACCTATCCAGAAACCGCCCCCACCGCCTGATATTATGGACGAACCTTTCATCTTGGCTATCCCTTCGCCATCCTCGTTACCAGCACCTCCAATACCTCCAAATCCAGAAAAAGACGCGCTATTGCACCAGCTTGCGACAACCCTGCATCAAACACGACTCCGCACCCGGGAGCAAAATGACTCCAGCCTTCAGGGTCTGCAAGCGCAACGAACCGCCATGCTCAACGCCATGAGCACCATACAGTCAGAAATCGGTGCCCTTGCACAACTCTCCAACCTGCTCCAGAACAACACCAATATCCTGCACGACACGATGCGCCGAGCCGACGACATGATCCAGAGCAGCGCGCAGCTGCCAGAGCCCGACATTGATCAACTTCTCGTTGCCCCGACGGTGGTAGGCAACCAACTCTACGACCTCGTTGCTGAGGAGCGAGCGCTGGCGGACGCCATCTTTGTGCTCGGACGCGCTGTGGAAAGAGGCCGGATCGCGCCGGCTGTCTTTGCGAAGACAACGCGGTCGTTGGCAAGAGAATGGTACATGAAGAAGGCTTTGGTCAAGAAGATTGGCAAAGGGATGGGGTTGGCTGCTTGAAAGGTACATACGCACCCTGCATCGACAAGACCAGCACGGACGCGGCCGAAAGAGGTGAGGTGGACGAGTGAGGATCTGCGGTAGTCAAAGCACCAAGTTTGGGGCCCACAGCTGGCGGTGATTATACCGTTATATTGACCGAGAGTGGGGTTTTTGGGCTCTTGTCTTCACTCGGAGTTCAGAAACGAAAGCACGATGGCGTAATGGAGCATTGACATTCTTGGGATTTTGGGCAACCATGGCTTCCTGTTCTCAGGTAATGAATAACCCATCCAGTCAGGCTTCGAAAATCGAACTTCATGGCGCAGAGCGCTATGTTCACAAAAATCCACCTTCTCATCTTTTTCTCTGGGCGGGCGTACTGTGGCATCCGCGCAACTTGTCCACCATGTTCTTGCATGTGGCACAGGCGGCAAACGGCGACACTGACACAGTGTCAACATGAGGCTTAGTTTGAGGTCGATCAAGCCATGGCCTGTCTTGTCAGGGGCGTAAGCCAACATCTGATTCTACAGGCACACAATTGCGAGGTCTGCAAACCGAAGACCCAAGACCGGCCCCGGGTGGCGACCTTCTTTTGGCCTGAGCCCAACAGAATATACTCCTGAGTTATTGACCTGTGTCGTTCTGATAAGTACATACACCATCATGATACATGGGCGACTCAGTTATAAAAAGCCCTGCAGCGATGCCTCAATCCTTCCGGCGGGCAAGTGTCCTTGCCTTGTAGGCTCTTCATCTTGTTCAGTTACCTTCACATTCCTTGATTCCTCATACAGAACCGAATCTTCAATATGCAAATTATCTTCAACCCCCCTATCATGTCTTTCCTCCCCTTCATCCTCGTCCAAGCCACGCCCGCCATATTCACTCCCCATCCTCTGCTCCCCGTTCAAGCCACTTTCACCAGTGCCACAACTTCCGCCTCGTCAGCAACATCAACAGTCAAACCACTCATCTCGGCGAAACGAATACAAACGTAACAGAGTTCCATGTCTCGTCCCACTACATCAATACCACTAACACGCCTCAGCTCCTCTGCAACGAGACCTAGCAGCATGCTGCCAGTGCCGCCTCCTCCTCGGCGTCTGCCACCAGCACCAACAACACCGTCAACGACTGCATGGTGATCCGTGATTACTACGCCAGTAGTGCCGCGGATGGATACGCGAATATGACATTTGAGAAGATTGGAGTCGGACACGCGGTGTTTGGCTGGAGCGACACGCTGGGGGTGACTCGCTGTCGACTCAAGATGGTGGTGTTAGACGTGGTTATGGGGATACTAGGCTTGCCACCGACGCCTTTGACGTGAGTGACCCCAGCCCCTTTTCAACAGACTTCAGTCCATATTGACAACTAGAACCCCCTCGTAGGATTGGTAACAGGGACCTAGTGTACATGTTCGATGAGTTCCAGCGCAACAATACCTGGAATGAAACAGCAGGGTCCTGGTCATCAGGTGAGTATGATTCCATGAAGAGGTGCACTCTGCTATATATGGGTCAACCAACTGCGAACGGCTGGTGCTTCAAGGGGTACAAACGTTGACGGGCTGCAGTAGTGATAGTCCCTTTAGTACTGTGAAATGGGCCGTGGCTTTGTCACCGCATGACTTGCAGTATTAGTATTGATAGGGATGTGAGTCCCTCCCGCTGTCTCGAGCGATCGATGGTGGACTGTATGAAGGAGAGAAGTGTGTGATCAATGCCCAGGTGTTCACCGAAAGTCTTGGAGGGAAATCGATGAGTGGCACTGCTAAGCCTGGGGTTAGACTTACTTGTAATCCCGGAACAAATCTAGAGATTCTTACCTGACTACGAATTCCAGCTCATGTTGCACAGGGATGGATGGTGAATCCATCTGGGCACCCTGTCACGCTCGTGGACGAGCTCACACCGTCGTAGACAGGTAACCCTGTACTGCCCCCTTCCACCACCACAACCGCAAAAGAAACCACAGCTTCCTTCCTCATTTCCAAGATCTAGAAATCACCCAATTTCCCACTAAACAGCCAATCAACACTAATCGCGATCTACAAACACTAACTACAACTCAAAATGCACTTCCCCACGCTCCTCCTCGGCCTCCTCTCCTGCCTCACCACCGCCACACCCACCCACGTAACCATGCTCGCCGCCGCTCCCCAGCGCGTCGTCAACGCTCCCCCCTCCACCCCCGCGACGACGCCAACACCACCGTCTGGATCCCGACCGCCGCGCCGCAGCAGTTCTGCGCCAACATCACCGTCGACCTCCCGCTGACCCCCGAGCCCAACGCCACCGCGCCCGACTGCCGCGCGCTCGCCCACAAGTACATGCCGACCCACGAGTTCCGCCTGCACAGCTACAGCGGGTACTGGAACATCAGCGTGGATATGCACCCGACGATACGCGACATCCCGGGCGCCGGGACCTCGACCTGGCCGTGGTCCGTGCTGGCGGGGGACGAGAACTGCACTTTCTACGTGGCTACTGCGTTTTTGATCGATCCGTCGGTCAACTTTCTGTGAGTGAATGTACTCCAAAGGTTTCGATTTTGAGTCTATCATGGGCTTGGGAGCAATACTTAGCCCAGAAACTAACCCCCCCCCCCCCGAACAGGCTCGGCAGCGTCGATTTCGTCAATATGGTTGATAAAGCAATCTCGTCAAAGACGGCTTACCGTGCGTATCTATGAACAGATTACCCAGCCTCCCCTCGAGTGTTTCTATCTTTCTCCATAACTACCTTCCTCGCCATTTTCTCCCTTGCTGTTGGACCAGCCTGTTAATAGTGACGATGGTTTCAGACGCACGAATCACTATTTCCTCGCTGGCTGACTTGGGATTTGTGGAACCATTTCCCACCTTAAATAGCTAGCTACCTATTTTAGTCTTCCCACTTAGACCTAGACAATTCACTTACTCCACCAGTATTTATTGATTATATATACGTTTTATGTATACCGGTACCCTAAGCCCTATCAATATTAATTAATGGTTATTATATATGCCATAGATTCGCAAAATAGCTATATTTTTCGAAAAACGTTATTATTAACGAGCCTTGCCGACTGGCCTTTTTACGGAGATTGCTAATTAGCCTTTGTTAATAGATACTTTATTTTAACGCCTAAACGTTAAATAAGAGGATACGCTTTTATAAATAATAAAAACGATAAACTATTATTAAACGCTAGATATTCGCTTATTTAAATGCCGCTCATATTTTAACAATTAGACAATATTATTCTTATTAATTTTCGGTAACAACAAACACCTTAAACAGAAAGCCATCTATACCAATTATGCGTTAATAACGCCATTATACATTGAAATTAGGTTTTAAAGCCGAACTTTATTCTTTAACCTAACCTTCCCCATAACGATAATCATTTTAAAGATATTTAGAAATAATAATAACGATATTTTCCAAAAAGCAAATCTGCCCGATTAATCCTATGCCGAAAAGGCAGTATTCGGATAGGTTTTTAACAGTTTTATTAAAGACGACTATTAAAATAATAAGGATTTTCCTCCAAACGCCATTTTTAACTAATTCGTCATATATATCGCCCGTGTTCTTTTCGAAATAACGGATAATAAATATGATAGCTTTTTATAAGAAATTTACCGCGAAGCCTTTGATAATTAGATTCTCGATATATAGAAAAACGTCTATTTATAGGTTAGACTATATATTAAAAACCAGCTATACCGTTAAAGTATTTATATTTTAGCCGTATTTAAACGAGGGAATTTTTTTAAATAATTTCTTTATAATTTGGTTTAAGCGGAGATATCTTTAGAATGGCCATTCGAAAAGCTCCGATAATACGTCGTAATCGAACAAAGCTCTTGCTAATTAACCTATTATAATTAATATTGCCAAAGCTATTTATGCTTAGACTATACCAGCCTAATTATTAAATGGCCAAATCCGTTAAGCTAATAACGCGAATAATTATATTAATATAAAAGATACGGTAATCCCAACCATCGAAAATAACGACGACCTATTTTAATAAAACATTTCTATTAACGATAACCTATAGATTTTGGTTGTAAACCATTAGATAATTATGATCGCCCAATTATAATACAACGTTAGCGAGATATAAATACATTAATATAATAAAAAAAGATCCACAATATCTCTTCGCTAAACCCCGATTTATTAAAATAATAACCAAAACTAAATTTTCAAGCGGAGAGATACTAAATTTCTTTAAATTAACCGGGACGTTGTGCTGGGGCAAGGTGTGGAGGGAGTACCTGGGGGGTGGGGATAGGATGTCTTGGGCCCTGATCAGGGTAGGATCACGGGTATAAAGCAGTCA